>VZTF01001612.1:983009-1033037 GCA_013397755.1 Cnemophilus loriae | reverse complement strand
GCGCGGGGCCGCCATGGGTGACGCGTTCGGCGGGGCGGAGTCGGGCACGCAGGTGAGGCGCGGCCCCCGCCCCGCTCCCCTCAGCCCCGGGCCCACGGGCGGGGAGGGCCGGGCGAGTCCGCAGCCGGGGGAAAAGAGGAGTGCCGAGGCTCCGCTCCTCACCCCCACGGGCCGGGCGCGGCCGAGCCCCCGCGGGGCCTCCTGAGGGGGCGGTGTGGGAGGGAGGGAGTTCCGCCCCTCCGAAAGGACGCGGCGGCTTTCCCGGTGGATTTCACGCGGATCCAGGAGGGATTAGAGTCCCCAGGGTCCCCGTCCTGCCTTTGTGTCGGGATGCGGGTGGGCTCCTGCCATGGGCGCTTCTTGCAGCGTGGGAGGAGGTTGGTTCAGGTGTCTCGGTAATTCCTTTATAAATATTCCCTTCCCGCTCCCCTCCCAAGCGTTGGAGGAGGTGCCTAAGGAAGGAGACCTGTGAGGAAGGTTTGATTTGAAGGTTCGGACTTAATGATCTTAAAAGTCTCTTCCAACTTTATGATTCCATAAATAAACAGTATGTAAGGTGGATATACAGTAAACCTCTTTAGGAGAAAAGAGGTTTGAGTTTCGGGATTTTATTGTGTTGTTTTATTAGGTTTTTTTTTTGTTTTCTGGATGGTTTATTTGTTAGAAACTTCCACTTGCAATCAGCAACTTAATTGCTTGGAGATTTGTGTGTAATCGTACCAGAATATGCTGAATAGTTCACATAAAACAGAGAAGTGTGGTAAAATTTATTTATTGTTAAAACTCTGTATGATTTTTAGTGGGACGTGAGCTATTAAGCCCTTCTGACACTTTAAAAAAAAATTAGTACCAGATGTCCACTATCGGCAAATAGGCACGAACTAAGGACATGAGCCGTGCCCTGTGTCCAAGGGGTAAATGAATTTATTTGTCCACATAAGTGGTGCCAACAAGGAATCCACATGGCATCAACTGCTTGCAATGGATGGATATCCAACCTGGAACAAGGAGGAGTTGACAACCAAGAAAAGTCAGTGTATGAACACAGCGTCCAGACAAAAATTGCAAAAGCGCTTGAATCAGAAAACACTTAATTTAAAACAATACTTCCTGAAATAGTCTCATGCATAAAGTCAGATTTTACTGAGTTATACTGAGACCGCAGTGTTATGCTTTTATTATTGAATATAATTAATACAACAAATTAGAACTTCTTGCAAAACACCTTTGGTATATCACAGTAAAAGTAATGATAAATAGCTTGCATATGTCTTCATGCCCAAAGTTTACAAAAGCTCAGTCAGAGCGGTTACAGTGGTTGAGAATGAAATTTTGTCTAGTACTCGACATAGGTTTGTATGTGTAAATAGCCTGTAGGCTAGCCCACAGCCTCTACCAGAGCTGGAGTATTTAATTTGAATTTCTTTAACATTTTAATGAAGTAATCTCTCATTCCTGACAAGACCTACGTGTGTGCTTCCATTGATGCACAGCTCTGTTGAAACCAACAGAGTATGAGCACATCATGCATTAGTCAGTGGGACTGTCCATATGCATATTTGTTTATTAAAAGGATGATAAATTATAAAAGGCATAGCTGAAATATTTGAGTCCCATCAGCTTTGTCATTAATGAGTTTAACCCAGCTGCTGCTGAGTTCTTGCTTGTTCTCACATGTAACTGCACAAATGCGCAGTTTCTTGCTGGCATTATTACACTTCAGAAGAACACCTAAGAGCAAAGACCTGCCATTAGCAGGTTGCTAAAAGGTGGTGTTTTGTGTAAAAGAAGATGAAGAGAGGCTTACCAAGGAAGGAATGAGCATCTGCAGTTTGATAGGACAGGACTTGCAACATGGACTTGGAATTTTTTTTCTTAGCTCTTCCCTTTCAAAGGTTCTCTCCAGTGGTGCTGTACTGCTGTGTTCTATACATTGTCCGTGACAAAGCTTGGGACACCTGACATCCACCCTCCAGATTTCCCTTTACGTGCTGTAGATTTCTCCCCCTCTCATTTTCCAGAGAACATGTGTGGAGGCAAAACGGAAATGCCTCTTCTGGAACCGAGCCAAGGTGGCTCTTGCTCCATTTGGAACAGCCCGTGTTGTCTCTGTCTGTAATGTGGGCAGAGGTGAGGGATGCCTGTGTAGTGTCCCAGCTTTGCTTCCATCACTTCTGCTGCAGTGTGGACAAACCTTTGTGAGAGTTGAAGGAAAACTGTTGGCTGTTTCTGCCAGGAACCCCGTTGCTCCCAGCATGGCACTAATGAGGCAAGTGCCTTTGGAGATTCTGCTTCAGAACTCGGAAGTAAATATAAGCTTGATAAAAACACAGGTGCGCTATCATCAGCAAATTACCATAAATTACCTACATGAGCAGTGCTCAGAGAAAGCAGCTGTAGTTATTTAATATATAAACTTGTCATTTAAATAACTGCAGATTCATATTTAAACAATAGCGATCAATCTACCTTGTGTTTCCAAAGCTCTCTCAGTAAACTTAGAAGAGCTGATAGTATAAGAGGAGACAAGGGCTCACTGTTTCCAGAAAAAAAAAACTGCAGAGGAGGTATTCCTTAACGTATGAATTAATTTAGGAGCAGGAGGCTGCAGCAATGTGTTTGGGCCAGCAGTAGTTGTGACTGCTGGCCCCAGCACTGCCCATCATTGAGCCCCTGTTATCCCTGAGTGCTGCAGTGGTGCTTCCTTTGCTAAGAAGTGAAGAGCATCAGAAAGCAGCAGCCTGTGGTGGTTTTCCTCTTTCTCTCAACTTCCACTGCCGATGAAGGGGTGAGAGATTCCTGGTCCTTCTCCCCAGCGGGTGCAGCCTCTCCTCGCTGGGGACCAGGGCCAGGTCCTGGCAGCTGCTTGCACAGAAGAGCTGCACGTGTAGGGACTGCCAAGGCCCTCTTGGTGGTTGAGAGCTGCTGGTGTATGTGCCCCAAGTTACGTTCCTGTATTCTTGTGTACAAATGTCCATCTGAATTTTTGCTTTGTCCTGATCATGGAACCTTGCTGGTTCCTAAGAGTTCACTGTGTGAGTGTTTTCTGTGCTGCAGAAATGTGTGAAGTGTAACAGGAGGATCTGCTGATCCAGAGCAAGGTCAGTTCGAGTGTTTTTCTGGCCCTTCAGAGGAAGAGTCAGAAAGCTCCTGGATACGTGTGAAGAGGCCAAGGAAAACACATTGACATTTTGTTAATGGAAGGGACTCTTAAAATGTCAATGAAAATGTCACACTTAGATTCCCATTGTGACCACTTGAAGTAAATTCAGGACCATTTAATGGAGTTTTATTTTACTGTTAAAGGCAAACACACACACAACTGTTCAAAGAACCTTTAAGACAATTCAGAGCAAATGTTGCTCATGGATGTGGCAAGGAGGAAAGCAAGAGAAGGCAGAGTTGTTTGAAGGTGTGTGCTTGCTGCTCATTTGGTCTTGAAGATGGGATAAAACTGAACAGGATTTGTTTTGTTCAGATCTTTAAATGACAGCTGGGTGTCTTGGAGAATATAGTATTTGGCACCAGGGTAGGTACTCTGGTGACTCTGAGCATCCCAATAATGTTCTTTCCCATGTATGCTAATACATGTAGGGAATAACAGCTCCAGTAGCAGGGAAAATGTTCATTCTTGCTTTACACAGTGTGCCAGAACTACTAATAACACAGGTTTTGTGAATACCTGTCTACTTGCTATGCAAATACCTCTCAATTTAAGAAACTGTCCATGATCTTTGAACGAATTAGTTTTACAATGGACTTACTTTACGAGGGGCTTTGGAGAACTTGCTTAACAAATTCAAGCTTGCCTTAGAAAGGTTTTTGCAGAGCCACTGGTGACTAATTACTTTTGAACATTCTTAATCTATACTCTGTTTGAACAAGTAACTATGATATAATAGGATTGTAGCCCAGAGGAGTCCTGTGTAACTTTTCAGGTGAAATGCACATGGTTTTACTTATAAGTGCTCAGAGAGGCTGGCTCAGGGGATTGATGATGGGTAAGGTTTCACCTCTCAGCCAATATTTTTTTTTGGAGGTCGTGGTTGTTACAAATGATGTTCTTTCCCTTTGTTCTTTGGAATGGCAGCACTGCTGTGTTCCGGAGGCAATCCCACTCACTAATGTACCTGAGCAGCCTTTGCTTTTCAAGCTTTATTTTTCCTCATATATCCAGTCCTTATTATCCACACTGAATCTGTGTGCTCATTGTTTGTAAGGCTGGAACCTTCTGTTGCTGTAGTCCAGACTATACATTTCCATATGTATTTATGAAAACATTTTTCAAATCAGTCCATCATTTTTGATAGGACTGTCATGGAAAACTCTCAGTTCTTAGAATCCTTTAAATTTCTTTCCTGAGGTCCATTATTTTAAGTTAACAGCATGGCTCTTTGTCTTGTCTTTAAAAGCTGCTTGCACGACTTGAGGGCAGAAGTTCTCTGAAGAATCTCGAACCTTATCTGTTTGCTGAGGAAGGATCTCCTGTCCACGGTAAAAATGTCCTTATCCCATTTACGGGAAAATGTTCATGTAAAAGTATTCTCAGAACAATGTGACAGAGATAAGCATACAAGTAAATTATTTTGCCCTAGATCAGAATTTTAGTTGTTGATGTAGTTCTATGCAAACTAGATAAAATGGAATAATGCAACGTCACCCTTCCAAACATTATTAAATAGGCCTTAAAATCTACTTTATGCATATCAAAACACAGGCGTAGGTGAGTAAATACCAAGCACATTGGTCAGTGTCTGGTAGTTTTCCAGCAATTTGTTCTAGAGTCTGTCATTAAAGCTTTTTGTTTGTTTTTTTAAATCAGTGGTCTAGACAACCATCATGAAGTCATAACTGCAGAAATTTGCAAAGAACATGAGGTTCAGTAAATAGCAAAGAGTTTGGTGATACAGAGTTGTCTGGGTAAGTTAGGATAAGAGGCATGACATTAGGATAAGAGGCATAACATTATTTTTCAATAAAGCCAAGTCATCAAGCCATTCAGTCTTGACCTCAAAAATCCTAATTATACTTAGATAGAACTTCATAAACAATTCCATTGTGGACACAGGTACTAATTAGTTGAATGAGTTCACAATGTCAGGATCAACATGGCTCATAGAGACCTTCAGTGAATGAAGGAGAATTTCAGATTGGAGAAATCAGGCAACCTCCCAATGACACCAGTACAAGTAATTTTAAGATTAAGGTTGGATATTTTAATGAAAGAAATTACTGAACTAAACTGAAATTAACACACTGTTCAGGAAGTCAGACTAATTTTCCAGATTGTGTGAAATTTCATGAATTTCACGATGGAAGAGACAACTCTGATTACACAAGACTAAAAATAAATATGAAAAAAGGCATATGAGTGGCAAACTGTAAGGATCAAGTGGTGAGGTACTACTGTTGGGGAATTTGTGAGTGAGTGGATTTCATAGGGCAAGTATGTGGCTTCAGTGGTTATCAGTACACTTGTCTGCAGTTTGAATTCCCACAAATATGGAGGGTTCAGAAGAAACAGCAGAAAAAGCAATAAAAATAATCAGGATAATTGGATGAGAGATGATGCTTAGTCTACAAATGCAGTCACTGTGAGACTCTTTGTGTATTGTTTTGCAGCACCAGAAAACACATGTGGGCTTTAGCAGTACATGATTCCTGCCCTGAAAGCTTCCAATGTGACATAACAATGATAAAGGGCAGAGAAATACTGCTAAGCCAGTTCAAGTAGAGCACAGAAGAATATTTAAATACTCTCATTTCTGAGCTGCTGTTACTCACGAGAAGACTTAAGGGCCAGGAGTGAAACTGAAACTTTTGAATGCTTCAAAAGGCTCTCAAATTCTTAATTTTTTTAGAAGATGAGATATTACTGTATTTTTTTCAAAACATAAATATAAAATGCTGATCTTTTAGTCTGGATGTTTGGTATTTTTTAGTCAGCTTTACCCACAAGAAACAAATGTCTGAGACTAAACTGGTCACGTACTGGTCAAACAGGCTTTAAGAAGTTTTCTTGGGGATCACTAACTGCCCTTGCTGCAGTCCATAGCATCACATAATTTCATGTCAAATTATCTGCTTTGCTCTTAAAGCCTTGTAGGTTGTTCATGTCTGTCCGAAGACTGTTCCAGAACCTCAGTTCTAAGATGGCTGGAAACCTTCTAAAATTCATCACTGGTTTCTCTGTGCCAACAGAGTCACTGAGCTTTTGAAGTACTCGTGTTTTTCTTCTGCTTTCAACAAATGGTATCAATTATTACCTGCATTGGTCATGCGTTTTGGCTGACATTAATGAAGCTGCCTAACGTATTAGCACAGCCCTTTAGCTGTATATATATATAAATGGACTTCACCTTTTATTACGTTTTTGCTTTGTCTTTTAATACCACAGTATTCATGTGAGCCCATGTGTTATTTTGATGTGTGTTCTCATTATTCAGTCTTAAATCCCTGTTGAAGGCCTAGTTCTCCATTTGTCATGAACTTGACTTTTAGTGTGTCACTGTGGAATTCTGTAATATGTTGCCCATGAAGTTCATACTGAACAGCTCTTCATCTAAAATGCTGTGGTTAAAGTAATACAAAGACCTAAATCATTCATTTTTTCTGATGGAATTTGAACCAAACAAATATATGAAGTTTCAATAAACTATCCAAAGGTTGCATTTTAGTTAAGTGTTCATAACTTGCATGTCAGGGTACTGTAAAATAGGGACAGGTAATATAGGTATTAATGTGATATTCTAACCACTGCTTCTAATTATGATGGACTTGCATATTTAAGAACACATAAGTACATTAATTACATACCATTTAAGATCTTCTGGAATGGAGCAAAAGTGACACAAGCATTAAATAATCTTCCACTATTGCCAGTCATATTTCCCCTGTGCCACTGGCCTGAAGGTGTGGGTGTCAATGTAAGGCTCTGATGTTCAGCAATAGCATGACACCTAACATTAACTTGGAATAAATATTAGGCCTTTCTACTTCACTCACAAATGGTATAAATATTAGTGACAGCTTCTGCATAGTATTGTAAATGACCAGCCCAGGAACTTCAAGGTAGCCTGCGATGTGAAACACACAAAGTTATTGCTGAGTATTCCAACAGCCTGTTTGTATCTGCAGTGTCAGAAAACAGTTTAACCAGCATTTGCTGGTGGATTGATTACAGACAGAAATAAGGCTCTTCTCATTCAAGATATAACACCAAATTGATGGCCAGGACTGAGCACAATGTTTTAGTTAAAAATATATTCATCTTACATAAATACTTACCTTTCTGCAGCATCATTTATCTTAAGCTGCATGCCCATTCATAGCAGTGGACTATTGTTCTCTTTAGTCTGCCCATAATGGGCCAGTTCAAGCTGCCCTGAGCCAGGCAGTGTGTTGGGGGACTCCTTAAAACCTAATTCTTGAATTCCCCAGTGCTGAATTTCATGTGAAATCACTCTGCTCATCCATCTCCATCTGTTAAATCTTCACAAACTTAAGTCTTTATTAACCCAATTAGTTCGTCTTCTACATGTTTTGCCAAGCTAATGGAACATTCATCTACTGATATGTTTAACGTCTGCCAACACCAATTCTAATAGAAAAAATTCCCATTAACTTTCTTCCATGTTAAAGTGCTGTTCCTGCTCTCCCTCTCAGCCTGTTCTCATCCTGTGACAGTATCTTTTTACTAATCCCTCTTTCAAAGTTGTTTTGACATTAATGGATGATGCTAGTTCTGATCACTCAGTTTCTTCTGTGACCTGTTTGTCAGTGTGTCAGAGGCTTCTTGAAAACGTTGCTGGCCTCACTTCCTCCTTTGCTATGTCATGGTTTGTCCTCTCTGATCCAGAGAAATTAATTTCCCCTCTTATCTTACTGTAACAGCCTGGTTGCTAATTCAATGAAACCCTACATTTATAGATGTTGCTATATATGGCTCCTGTTTTGCACCCGTTCTTCTTGTGGGCAGCCTCATGGATAATCAGGAAGGCACAGAAATCCCCGGCTCTCTTGAGGTTTTCTTGCAGTCCAAGCTGTTACTGTTTTCAGAGTAACTCAAGTGTCTTGGTCAAACTACAGGGCAACTGTGTATCTCTTTCAATAGCAATGTTGAACAAACTTTGAAGGGTGCTTGGCTGTCTTGCTGTTCACGTTTATAAACCACCACCACAAAAACCTTTGAGAATGTTTTTTGTCATTCAGCTTAGAATTTTTACTTAAATGAGTTTTATTAATTCTGCCAATAAAAAAAACCTCATCCAGTGTCATTCTGTAGCATGCAGACATCCTGCTAGAATGTCTTCAAATGGAAAAAGTGAAGCATTTGTTTCCCAGAATATTTTTTGAATCAAACAGGTCATATTTTGCTGTAAAGGCAGGTGAAGCAGTCTGTATTGTCTGTTGGCCCCACTCTGTTGCCCTCACTCAGTTACTGGTCTGGATTCAGAAATTCCAGTCAGGGTGGCAGAAGTTTTGTGCCACAGCCAGTGGCAAAAGATACACTTTGTTCCTTAACAAGAGCTGCCTTACGCAATTGTTCTAAAATATTTCAAGAGACAAAATATGAGGGAACGACCTACTCAACACATTTAGGAGGAGTTCTTCCAAGCTGGTATCTCACCCCGCCAGGGTGTGGTTATGTCTCTGGCACAGGCTGTGTGGCAGCAGAGCCACTGGCTGCAAGTGTCAGAGTTGGGTGCTGTGACCCCTGGACAGGAAGAGAAAATAAAAACATATATCCTAGAAAGTGTCATCTTTCATCTCAGAAGTGAGAGAGCCATTCAGAACAGCTTTGTAAGGCCTTGGGAGGCAATCAAGCTTTTTAATAAATTTCAAAGTATCAGAAATTCATAGAAATGGTGTTTCTGAGTGTCACCGAAATGGACAGACTTGTCACATCAGGTGTAAATTGCTTTTAACACTTGCAAAGGGAGAAGAGCTTGGTTTCTTCCCTACCATTCTCCTCCCTCATCCCAAACTGCATCTTAACATTGTAGGCACTTGTGAATGAGGACATCCTCTGGAAGCTGAGCAGTGACTTGAAAAACCCTGTTAACTCAGGCAGGCACAAACATGTTTAAGGAAAGTTGCAGTTAATTCTCTACTCTCGCATCTCCCTATGGAAAGCTGTTATGCCATTTGCACTTGCCAAGGCCGTGGAAATCTCTCACCTTCCTGCAATTACAGTTGTGTGGTTCTCCTTACTGCATGTAGTTACCCTTCTGCCTATAAAATCCAAAATGTCATAAATAAATAATCCAGTTCCCAAAATTAGAAATTCATAAAGAGCTGCTAATAAATTAACTATTTTAGAGTCTTGCTCTGATACAAGACATCAGAAGACTTTGGATAAGGCTTTAGAGTATCTTGCATTCACATCCAACAAAAGAACTAGTTTCCTAATGAAGCGTAATGCTGTTTTTAATTAACATTTTAAATTTTTATGATATGTATTTTATGACCCACATGGATGAGGTAATTAGGCTGAATCCTTTTATGAACAGTGATCCTTTGCTTCATACAGAGGCGTTGCCTGGAGTTGAAGGAATCCGTGAGTCTCCGTTGTCAAAAGAAGCAGTTTCACATTACTATCACCACCATAGAATATAAGTGCCAAATAAACTTACTGGTGTTCTCTTCACCAGTCACAGTTTCCTGTAGGAATCTTGTGGCATGCAGCATGTGACATCTATGTGAGATGACCTCTGATATGTCAATTTTTTTTTGTTTTGTCTTCTACTTCGTTATTTTTTAATTGTGTGTGCATAGTGCAGATGGTTTCTTAGCTACTTTTGTGTAGCAGCTTCCTCTTCTGTCTTATCTACCTGTAATGATACAGATGAAATCCAGTTGCCGACCTTTTATTGATGGAAGTCTCCTAGATGGTGCTGGCAGAGGTTTTCAACCTTTGTTCACAGTTGATTACCTTCACTTTAGAGGCCTTTCTTAAAAACTGAAATATCTTTTGTTAGGTGCTAACCAGGATTTAAACAGTTTTATGAATGTCAAATAAAATGCATTTTCCAATTTGTGGAATAGTGAGTATTGCTTCAGAAAACATTGAAAACCAGCTCTGGGCTATAAATGCTCTTACCTGACAATGTGCTGCTTTGTTTTGGAACAGGAGATGTTATTGAATTCCATGGCCCAGAAGGGACAGGAAAAACAGAAATGCTTTATCACCTGATAGCCCGCTGCATCATTCCCAAAGCAGAAGGAGGACTGGAAGTAGAAGTCATGTTTGTGGACACAGATTACCATTTCGATATGCTCCGGCTGGTCACCATTCTGGAGAGCAGACTGGCGCAAGGGACAGAAGAAATGATAAAGCAGTGCCTGGGAAGGCTTTTCCTTGTGAGCTGCAGTAGTAGCACCCAGTTACTCCTCACTCTCTACTCTCTAGAAAACCTGTTCTGTGCTCACCCTTCACTCTGTGTTTTGCTTTTAGACAGTTTATCAGCTTTTTATTGGATAGACAGAAGCAACGGAGGGGAGAGTCTTACCTTGCAGGAGATGAACCTGAAGAAATGTGCTAACTTCCTTGAAAAGCTTGTGACACAGCACCACTTGATCCTCTTTGCAACAACACAGACACTAATGCAGAAATCTGCAAACTCTTCAGAAAACTTTTTACCTTTAAAACTTCCACATGAAACAGATACAGACTACAGACCGTATCTCTGTAAATCATGGCAGCAAATGGTAACCCACAGGATATTTTTCTCTAAGCAGTGTAATTCTGGCAACAGCAAAGGTTTTACTGTAGTTTCTTGCCACCTCAAAAGAAACCAGATAGTAAAACGTTCATTTAGTGTTGGAGAATGTGGAGTTCAGTTTTAACGTCGGTTTATTTTGTAAACGTTTATCAAATCCTGGTGCTTAAGGCCTGATTAGGTCTAAGTAGTTTTTAGTAACTTTTCAACTAGCTGGTTGTTGCTGGGTGCTTAATAATTGTTGTCACCATTTTCTTAAAATTCAGTGAAGGGCAGGGAATGGTAAAATATTTTAATTATTTCAACAATTCAGTCCAAACTATAGAGGAATGTTGACATTACTTGTTTGTGCTTAATCAAGAAAATGGTAACCAAAGACACATTAAAGTCCTGGTATCCTTCAGCAATCTAACCTATGTGGCCAAATGCCTGTTGGAATTTCTGGGTCTTGCTGCTTTACACTCCTTCCCTTCCAAGCTCCAGAAGTAGGAGACTGCTTGTCTGTGGCAGAGGTTGCAAAGAGGCCAGAGTTCACTCTTCATAAACATTGGCCTTGGTTTATTCCCTGTAGCCTTGGGCATAAGAAATGCAATCACGATTTTGCCTGAAGAAGAGGATTCATTTTCACAGCCTATTAAATAGTGGCGAGCCTGACTGTGCTGCTTCTCCAAGCTCTCAGCCTCTCCATTTACGTTAGCGAGCGCTCAGAGGAGCAGGGGTTGCAGGTGTTCTGACCCTTAAAAACGTCTGCCATTGAAGAATCTTCAGCTATTAAAGAAACAGAGGCCTGATTTCCATAACTGAAGGAAAAGTAAAGACCCAGCCCTGGGTACCTGTGAGTTTGTGCTGCATGCAGCAAGCAGTTTAGTTTTTGAAAATAATTAAGTGCAAGTTATGGGTTGTTTTGGGAGTGGAGGTTGTCTTTTTGGTTTTTGGCGTTTTTTAAAATGATGCACAGACTTTTTTTTCTCTGCCCTCCCTCATTATTCCTTCCCACTTTTTTCCCTTCCTCACTCTCTAAGAAATCCAGGAATGCCATGCCTCTGGTCTTTGCCAGTATGTATTTGCCACATGTAGAACATTTGTGTGCAGGATTTGGCATGCAACATGTTGCAATTCTGGCAAAGAAGATTCAGAACTTATGAGAAATGCCCTACAGTTCTGGCAAAGAACACCACATTATTTATGAACCTTGAGTGCCCTTTGAAAGCTTCAAAGTGCTTTTCAAGAAAGAAAATTGCACACGGTACATTATTTAATACAAAAACTTACATTAGCTTACAAATTCAAATTACTCAAACAAGGGGGAAATATTTCTTACAGCGGTGTTTGTTCAGTCATGTTGCACAGCATGTTTTATAGTTCAGATTGAAGAGATTATTAACAAAAATGCATATTAAGAAGAAGTATCTAGCTCAGTATCTTTTTGAGGAAGATGCGTAAAAAACTCTGTTGTGAGACACCTTTGAATTTTCTGACTTCTGAAGCAGCTTTTTCAAGCTGAATGTATGTCTGGAATTGCAGCTGTGTATAGTTCAGTTACCCTCTTGGGTTCCACCGTGTCTGTTCACAATGAGTTCAGTTTAATTAGTCTTTCTATGGGAAAACTTCCTTTTTTCCCCTTCTCATTTTAAACCTTCCATCTGATCACTTCTTCACGGCATCAGTTCTTTTACTCTGACACTCGAGTGAACTTTGCCTTTTCGACATCTCCCCAGAGCTGATGATTTTATAGAATGTCACTTCATTTGTGCTTTCTCATCCATCAGCACCAATATGTATTTTATTTCAAAAGCTGCATAAGTACACAAATCCAGGAAAAAATACAGAACAACCATTCAGCCTGGAGTGGACCCAAGTTAGATGGTTTACCATGAGTAGACACTTCCATTACGAATTATGATAAAAGGCATTCTTGAATTTTTTGTTAAAAAGAATGGGAAAATTCAAGTAGGACTAGAGAACTTTAAAATCTGAAAACTCTAGGACTATGTAATTTCTACTAGGAAAAAAAACCAAAGACCAGCCCCCCTTTCCACTGGAGAATACAGCTCCACTGATGATTAACTTCTTCATAAAATCATGCTTACTAAAGAATATGCTTGAGAAAAAAAACAATGGGTATGTTCTGGCATTCCCATCTGGAAAAAAAGCTTTTATATTATTCACAATGTAGTTTGTATTTTTCATTGTACTATGAAAGAAATGCCTAAATTGAAATGAAGCCAAAGTTCTAGTAGATCAAAAAGAGCACCTCAGGAAATTTTGAAATTTCCCAGTTTTATTTTTACTTTGAATGCAGACAGATTTTTTTAATTCTCTGGTAATTGTAATATTCATGCTCTGCACATTTGTTTTAGCTGTACACCAAGCTTGGATTTCCGAGGTGCTGAGCATCTGCATAGTCCTGTAATACTGCAGGAGGGATAGGCAGTACATAATCTGGGAGTGCACTGACCTCATCCTCTGCCAAAATTATGCCATTTGGAAAAATGAACCTTTAGGATACAAGTCTCAGAAATATGCAGTGATAAAGAACCCAGGAAACAGCAATTTTGTTTGTACCTTAATGCTCTGTGGGTATTAAAAGTAGGGTTTGCCATTTTTTAAGTGGAGAATTTTCTCAAAATTCTGTGCCAGTTGTAGTGACTGGAGACTGCAGTTGATCCTTGTGAGCCAGGAGCAGTGTATGAAATGTAGCATTATACCTGGAATACCCTGTTTAATGCAGATTCTCCTCTTTCACCCAGACCTGAGGTACCGCCCCGTCTCCAGCCCACTGTCTCACCTGGGGTGCCCCGAGCTGCTGCAGCTCAGTCTCCCAGGGAGGAAGCACATTTCGGGTTAGTAGGTCTGTGCTAAATCAGCCGTGCAGAAGAGCATGGAATGCATGTATTCCTGAACTCTGATTTAGCCAGGTATTTCTTAGAAATGAAAATCCTTTCATGTCAGTGCCATTGTTCTTCAGCTCAGGGTGGTGTTATTAAGGCTTTTGTAGGTACGGGAACTTTTTACATTCCTTAGAATTCTTTTTTTGTTGCTTCATATGCAACATGGAATTAAAGCAGCAAGCTTGAAATAAAGAGGAACTAGTTCACCCTTCCCCCATCCTCTTCATAATGAGAAAGCTTCTTAGCAAAACCAAATTAAGGTATTTTGCAGGTTTTATATTTATTTTCAACTAAATTAGTATTTCTGTGGACACCTGGAAAGAAAATGTTGAGTTTTATATTCAGTTAAAAGTTCTCTGTATTCCTAGACTTCTCACAGAGCAAATAAAATACAAGTAACAGTTTGCTTGGTTTAAGTTTGTTGCACATAAAATTCAAGTTTCCTTTTTCTTATATAACTAATCTCAGAAACTTAGTTTTCGCTGGAGTTTGGAAATGGCAGAAGATAAACGTTCTCCTGTGGAAACATACTTGCAGTTGTATTTTTGCTGGAGAGTAACGGACAGAGGAAGAAGAAATACCACTTTGATGGCAGCTGTATGGACTTGGACTGTGTCTGAAGAGGAACATGACTTTTTACTTCTCTGTGGCTGCTCTAATAAAGTGTCTCGTGAACCTCTTTATTCAACTGTACTTTTGATATGCAAATCCCATTCTGGGGCAATGGGCAACATCATTTTGCCATCACCAAGCCTGATGCCAAACTTAACACCCACCTCAGGAGAAAGCTGTGCCACAGCACCAAACTCCAGCTGGTGCAGGAAGTTGCAGTGAATTCTCACCTGTGTAAAAGCTGCAGACAGTTGCAATGTGTCCAACAACTACAGAGTAGCACGGGACCTGTGTGTTTTGGAAAGGAGGAAACACTGGAAGGGCTTGGAAGACTTTGGCAATGGAAAAAATTTTCAGACAGAGAAAGGAGCATCAGTACAATACATGTGCATGATCTAGATGGAGAACTGATGCCCTGCAGCAGTCTCTGAAATCAAAGGTCTGGCCATCCCCATGTGTGAGAGAAGACAGCAGAGTGGCGCTGGGCTATGAATAATGTGGAGTGTGACAAAAGGGCCCATGAACTGTTCACTGACGTGTCTAGCATGGTAATGCTTTCAAAGAGAAAGTTGACTAGAGTTGACCTGCAGGTTGTTTCCACCTGGGAATAAGGATTCCACTATGTAGATGCTTTATAGCTTATTTATAATGAAAATATAAAACCATGCTGCCTTGGACCCAGGAGGAATTAAATGTAAAAACAGACTTCCTATTTTATGTTGGGGGTTTTTTCCCTCCAGCTCTCGGCACCTTCCCAACAGTCAGCACTTAGCTCCAGAGCACTCTTGCAGCTTTCTGTGGCAGGACCAAGCTTCACTGAAAGTGAGTTGTTTTCTCCTTTGCTGAGAGTTTATGTACACTCTTTATTACCAGCACAGACTGGGTTACCCAGATAGGGAAGCTTGAACCTGTGTGACATGTCAGTGTAACTGGTAAGTAGCTGTGGAGGCTTGATTCTGTTGGCAGTCAGGAGTAATGTCACATTTGAGTAGATGATTTTGAAGAAACAGGGCTGTGACTTCGTTTGGGAAAAGTCTGGCACTCTTCCCTCTGCTTTCCCACCCTGCTTTGCATGCTGCCCCAGCCAGCTGGTCGTTGTACCTGTGTGGGCCTCAGTGCTCCAGGATAGCGGTGACAAGATGTCACCGCCTTGCCAAATGCTGGTGAACAGCCACGTTTGGATCTTGGCACTCTCATTCTGCAGGAGTTGGCACAACCACTAGAGTTAATTTAAACTTTTTGCCAGGCTTCTTTCTCATATGTCTCACTGGGCCTGTGCTAAAGACCTCCTAGCTGTGGGGAAGATGATAGGAAAGAGAAGAAATCTTGGGGTTTGAGTATAAGAAGGACAAGATTTTAGGCCATTGCTCCAAAAAGAGGCCAAGCAAGGCTGTGAGGTTCCTGCAGTGGCAGACAGAAGTCAAGGCCTCAAAGGTGGCTTGGCAGAGGTCAAGGAACAGACTCCACCTCCCCTGTGAAGGAATGAATAGGAATTTTGACTTAGAATATCTGCACAATCTCACACTGCTGATGGAGAAGACCATGCTGTGATGGGCAGTGCTGTCTCTGAGGCGCATCTCAGACTCCATCACTGACAGTTCTGTCTCCATCCCACTATCTCTATGAGGAGGGAAGTGAGAGGGGAAGGGGTTGAGAAGAGGAGAGGCTGTTTGGGAAACTCCTCAAGGCTTTGCTAAAGCATGGGAAGCAGGAGAGCCATTTGGTCATCAAAAGTTGGCAGGCAAAGGGCTTCATTTCTCTCCAGGGCCTGTAGTAAAATGTTCATACTAGCAAAGAATGGCTTAGCTGGAAACAGCACACTCTAAAAAGCTCAGGGGGTTGCAGGAGCAGCCTGTGGCCACCCTGAACAGGAAAACCTGGCTGGAGAGGTGACACCACCAGAGCTGCAGTTCTGCTCCTCTGAATTCCTGTGAGCATGTCCTGGTGGAACAGCACATACTGCCACTGGAAGCTCGTGTCACAGCTGGAGATGGGACACTGTTCAACCCCTTCTGGGAAGCAGGAAGCTGGAGGGAGGCCACCCTGTCCCCACCCTGCTGAGCAATCTTGCCCATGATGAGGAGCATTCACTTAAAAGGTCATGGTTAAACTTTCCCTCATCCTTTATTTTAATGCCTTAACTTAGTGGCTCTGCAGTGATGCTACTGCCACTGCTTGCATTTCAATTACTATATGCATCAGTGGCACTTTTCTGACAATAAAATCACATTTTGTGAAATTATACAGGTGCTTGTATTTTCACCCATCAGAAAAAAATGATGCTTTAAAAAAAATTTATGAATCCCCTAAGCAAATGCTGTAGACCAGTCGCATAGGCAATGAAGTTACAGAAGCCAGTGGAGCCAGGAATTTGAATGGCCCATGCAGTTAAAGGAAAGGGCTCACCATCTTTAAAATCCATGGAGGCATTCCAAATATGATTATTCTGCAATCCTGTTCACAACAAATCTTGCAGGCTGACACTACATGCCCCTTCCCATTGATTGTATGGCCTGCACAAGCACTCTGAGCCTATTAAGCCTGAAGTCCCTGCTGCAGATAATAACTTAGACATTTCAGTCCCTCAAGCAGACACGAAAAAGTACTTACTAGCACAGTTGTCAATTTTGTGGAAATGTCCTGTGGGATTCCATAAGTATCCTAACAACTGGCTGAGCTCTTTCCTTCGCTCCCGCAGGTGTGGTTAAATCAAGGAGCAGTCAGTGCTAGCTGGAGGCAGGCATGGCTCAGCTGCCTGGTGCCTGCCAGAGTGTCCATGATCCACTGCTGCCTGCGAAATGCTCAGGAAAGGTTCCATCTCCCAGCCACGGCAGAGGAGTCAGTGAGACCCCCCTGGACTCAGAAAGGAAATCCTAATATGCTGGATTTTCACCATGCCACAGTAGCAAATCGGCCTTTCTCAGTGGTGGCAATGGGAATTTCTGACATTCTCAGGTCTTTGCTGGTTGCAGATCAACTCACACTGATGTCAGTAATTCACCCCCGTGACCGAGCACCGCAGCACAGCCTGAAGGAGACTCACCAGGGGGCACCTGCTGGGAGGTCCAGCACGGCTCCTGGACCAGGGCACTGCTCCTGGCATCCTTCCTGGCACAGGGAGAGCCGGCTCTGCTCCTCTCTAGAGCAGCACAGTGCTCGCATGTGGTGGCAGTGACTCCTGACCACTGTCGTGGAGTACAGACACTGCTAAAGGAAACCTCTTTCTCTCATTCTGATCAAATTCCATAGCTCTGCTCATGGCTCTGCTCTGGTGGGATCTCGTGCCTGTGTTTCGTGTCAAAGTCACTTCTGTTTTGTAAAGAAGCTCAAGTGGTTTTCCTGTTCTGAAGGAAGGACAGAGGTTGCATCCACCAGTCTTGGTGACACTTTATCCAACTCTCATGGCAGTGCTGGCTATGAACCAAACGAGAAAGAGCAGCATAACAGAGTGTCAAAGTTACAAAACAGGCTTTTTTTTTTGTGTGTGTTGGTTTGGGTTTTATTGCTGCTTCTAATAGCTCTTCTAGGAAACAAAATTTCCCAATACTTCCTTTTCTGGTAAGACAGAGTGTGTGTGGTATCCTACCCCAAAGGCAAGAAAAGGACATTCTCTGAGTTTATTTTTTGAGCTAAAACCATACTCCAGTTTGGGCTGTGCATTCCTCAACAGTGTTGCTCCACTCATAGATTGATCAAAGATACCATGGACAAGGGGAAAAGTAGGAGGGAGTGCTAGAACACAGAGCAGGCGGGGCTGCAGACAGGTGTTTAAATGAACTCACTGGTTATGAAGAAAATTCTGCAGCATCTGAAAGCTAAAAGTCAAACTCTGAACTATTCCTTCTGAATTTGCACTTTTACATGTACAGCACAGAATTAGAACCTGAAGATGATAAAAATGCAGACACAGAATAACAAGGCTGGTTTTCTAGACCTTTTGATCCTACGACCTGTTTTCTCCAAGAGCAAAGTTTAGCTTCTAGGAAAATAAAGGTGACACAAACAAAAGTGCATTCTGTTAGGATAAGAAATCATCAAATATCAGCAGAAAAGTTCAAAACCTGCTGAATTCTCAGTATCTAGAGTTGGTCCTGGCTACTTTCTGCTCTGCATGATTTCAGTGTCACTGTTGTCCTGTCATTTATTTGAAGCCAAAATCATTATATTTGGGAAGCAGGTAGGCTTTCAGACTCTCCAAAACCAATTCAGTATAATTATGGGGTTGGATGTACTACAACTAAAATGTTAATTCATACACAGACTAAAACATATATTTTAGCTACCTCCAGGATTCTTGTGAACAACAGCAACACACAGATAGGACAGAAGGCATTTCATCTTGCAAAGCCATCATGACACGAAAGAGGACATTCAAAGGCAATGGAGAAATCCTTTTGTTTAATGGAAACTGAATGTGAGGTACATTTTCTTACACTGTGGTCTCCTGTCCCAGATCTCCTCCCTGTCTGAAACACTGTGCCAAAGCTCAAGCAGTAAATCTGTCTTTGCCAAAAGAAGCCTGCTGGAAACCAGAATAAATACAAGTGGAGACTGGAGTAGAGACTGAGGCCTCATCTCATTTTGGATTTGCCTTGTTTCCCCACAGCTTTTCTTCTAACTTGTTCACTGGTCTTGATACTGAAAAGCAGATCCAGATAATCCTGGGCAGAGTGACGTTAGGTTTTGAATACAAAAGAAAAGAGAGGTCAGAGTGTAGCCTTGATACAAAGACCCAAACCCCCCCAATCCTGTGAAACTGTATAAAAGCCTTAAGTACTCCTGAATAAGGAATTGCTTTTTTGCAGACTTTTAGGTGACAGTCTTGTTCAAGTACTCGTATTTAATTCATCAAAGGAAACATAGAAGATGGCTGAGGATGCGACTTGCCCATGAAACAGCAAAGCTTAAAGGTCTGTTTTAAGGTGTTTCAACAAACACAGGTCTAAAAGGCTTGAGTATAGGGCAGCTTTGCCAAACAAGTGGCCTTTGGCCTCTAATGGTTTTGATAGCACTGCAGGCTGGGTTCGTGTTGTTCTCCAACCACCAGTTCAAGTCTCAGTTTTGCTTGTTTGCTGGAAGTTTGTGTAGCTGACATTCCCAAACAGGCCATGGTAACTCCAGAACAACCTATAGATCCAAATGCTAATGATTACAGCATAACCTAGACAATAAACCTATGAAGAAAAACAATGTGAAGAAACAGCTACAGACAATAAAACCAGAAACATTTACCATGTGAATATTAAAAAAATAATTACAGGCTAATAGCTAACAGAATTCTTGCTAGCCCAGGGAAGCTGCTCCTTGAATGAAAATTCATTACTTATGAACAGACTCAGGATACCTTGCCCACAACAGACTGCTCAAGTAACGTAGATCCTGTTCATTTTTATCCATTCCCTGTCAGGCCCCAGTGGAATTGTTTAGGTTGGACTTAGCACAGAAGCCACCAGCAGAAATGCACTGAGTGTGCTTCTCTGTTGGCAAGACTCGAGGTTGTCAACGCAATGAAAGGATCTCAGCCACACAACCCAAGTTAAACTTGCCTCCTGCCAATCTGCCACATGCTAAATTCCAGTAAATTGCTTAATTAATGTAATGAATGCAAACTGCACTCCAGTCTGCTCTATAGGTAGCTGAAAACACCCTCTCATACACAAGTAACGATGCCCTGTCCTTTAACAGTGTGGCCTACTGTTCCTAAGAGCTCCTATGTGCACACCTCTTGTAAATTTTTCTATTCCATTGTACAGAAAGTATTTCTGGTTAACTATTTTGGTAGCCTCATTTATATTCCCTATTTCTAGAAAGGCTCATGCATATGTTTAATGCATGAATAGTTCCAGGGAAGTCAACGGGAAAATTTATACCTTTAAAGTTAAGGGTGTGCATACATCTTTACAAAGTGAAAATGGACTTTTCATCTACACCTCAAGGTTTCCTCCAGCTGTGTCTGCCAGAACATACATAACTGAACCAGACTTCCAACACTAATCCATTATTCCTCCACCCAGAAACTTGAAATCCACCATTAACTCTATGATCATTATATATGGCTCTCTTCCTTTTTCCTACTTCTTTCCCAAATTACTCAGAACATGGGGCATGAAAAAATAACTGTGGTGGCTAGGAAAGCACATGCACAGGCAGAGCCAGGTGGTGGCTCGAGAAGGACATCAGGCCATGCTGACAGTGGCTGTTGTCTCATGTTGTGATTCCAAGGCCTGTAGAGGTATCCACAGGCTCACTGCACACAGGGCAATGTCCTGTTCCCAGGCTGTGATGACCGGCACTCACTTCTACCTTGTTCTGGATCAAAATCCGTGATGGAAATGTCTTCTGTCCCCAGTCCCCTGTACTCTCCATGCCTCGGTGACTTGGAGCCCTTTCCCACCATACACATCAGTCGTTGTGTTGATGGCTTAGGACCACACTGGTATTTTTGGCATGTATGTTCCACTCAGGAAAAAATCCAACAAATTGTAATAATCGGTGTTCCAGAAAAAAAGTAGCTGCATTTTTCTTGTCTCAGTTTATTTTCCTCTACTACAAGGACAGGCCAGTCAAAGACTCCATGGAGTAGAAAAGTGTGCTCAGTAGAAAAGCACAACTCCTGCCTAGATGACGTTAAACTATCAAGTGGAAACAACATTTTTTTGCTTGGTGATTGCATTCCCTCCCACTCTCACACAAGCCAAGAGGAGTCTCTTATGTTTACAGCCAGAGAATGGGAGACAAGCACTGGGCTGGTCTTGGCTCAGCTCAGTTTTTTGTTTGTGTTGGACACATGATGACACTCCCCTCTTCAGATCCAAGGTCTTAAAAGCAATTTGTTTTCATTTAAAAAGAGAAAAGGCCATGCTTTCTTACCAGCACACACGCTGGGGAAGGCTGACAAAGCAGCTGCCTGTCCTTGTGCCTCCGCAGAGGAGCTGTAGCTCCCATGGCTCCCACCCAAATCTCGGGCGCGTCAGCAAAGTATAACCACAAACTTTCCAACCTTTTGCGATCGAGCCAGCAATATTCCCGGTTTGGCAACTACAGCTCCCAGTTGTCAGCCTTACTGGGCTGTATCAGAGCCACGTGGACACGGGGAGCTGCTCACACAGCCCAACTTGCAAGACCGGTGCCTCAATTTGTCATGCTCATATAATAAATCAATTTGTTTCCTTTAACTAGGGGTTAGTCAGCAAACCCTCACTCATGCTTTTCTCATACAGTAAGTCTCACTTCACTGTAGGATTTGTGTGATTGTGGCCTTACCTTTGCTTTAGGAGAAGCAGAGAGATGAGGCTGGTTTTCCTGAGAGATCCATTCTCTTGTGACTCCCCCCACCCGATAAACACCTGATTTTTCTACCTGTGATGAAGAGCTATTGGACACACGGTCTACCCTGTGTCCCATACACCACGGTGTAAGGAATGTTGTCCTCCAAGCCAGGCTGACCTGGATGTGATGTGGCCGAGCAGCAGAGCATTTCACCCACAGCCCCACTGTCACCCCTGGTCCATGTCCCAGGGGTGTGTGTGGAGGCTCTTTGTTCCGGAACAGTCTGGGACGCTTTCCCACTGAGCCAGGGGAGATCCTGTCTGTCCTTCTGGACAAACAGGTTGTTGTGTTAAGCAGCAGAGGCCTATCAGTGATGGCATCTCTCAGTCTGCCCTGGAAGGGCTGTGTGGGAGGGCTGGTTACCAGCACCAGCAAAAGTGGCTCCTTGTAGCCCCCTTGGCCCCTCTGGCCCCACTTGAACCCTGCTTGAACTCAGGTTCAGGCGAGAGATTTTGCACGTGGTTCAGAGTGGGGCTTGGAGCAAGAGGACAGTGTCAGCAGCAGGTCCCTCAGCACTGCTCCTCCCCAGCTCTGGCTGAGGGACTGCGAAATCTCCAGCCCCATGTGCTCAGCCTGCCTCATCCAGCTGTGGGAGGAATTTCAGCTGTGGAATAATTTCTCAGAGGAAGTGTCTATCCATGAATTAATGTCTCTAAGAACTAATTATTGGGTAAACTGTATAAACAGTCCCTGGAGTGCCTCTTCAGTACTCAGCTTTTGGGCTTCAAAACAGACAGAGCAGGCAAGAGGATTTTCAAAGGATGCTCTGTCTGGGCAAGCGATGATGTAGGTGACTCAGTGGTTTTCCCTCTCACAGCCTAAAAAGACAGAAAGGTCCATAGTGGTCATTTGGGGTGAAAATTTATAGCTTATTAATTAAAAAAAAAAGAAAAAAAAGCCATTTCTAGGCCAGATCATAGATTCTAGGCTGCCAGCCAATGTCAGAAAATGTTCCCCTCCCAGCAGGAGATCCAGGCTAAAAGGTTATTTAATACTTTCTGGTTGATTTTCTATTTGGAATAACTGCCTTAAATGATTGGTTTTGGCCTGAGAAACTGTTTGCTTACCTGGCACCTGAACTTCAATGATAAACTTTAATGTCCTCCTCTGAGTACTCCCACAGCATACAAAGGAGGCTTCATGCAGTCCCACTAGCTATAAATCTGACCTTTCTTAAAAAATCAAAATCGGATGTTGTTCATTATCTCTTCCAACTCCTATCTACCTGTGAACATACAAAAGTTTTAAAAGCCCTGCTTAAGCAGGTCTCTACTCCATTGATGGAATATCCTTTAATATTTTATAGCTCTGACTTGCACTTCTAAAAGTACTAATTAATCTCACTAGATAAAAACTGGCGCAAAATGGCACAAGTGAGAATAGCTCCATCCTTCCTCACAGCAATTGTGTGCCAGTTCATCTTGGAGCATGTAATGATTTACTGTAATAGTTTTAGGCCCGTAATGGGGCCAATAACTGGCATCTGGAAGCTGTGAGGCTCTTTCCCAATGGATGCCACTCACATATAGTTATTTAATTAATTAACAGCTCCACTACCATAAGCCAGTGAAGAGTCCATTGAATTTGTTTTTCTTTTTTTTTAAATATCTTCCAAAGTAAGAACATATGCTGCACACTGCTTTTCCTTTGGAGAGTGCTTAATGTTGCAACCTGTTTATCTTATGACTGATTTTCAAATTCCACCTTAACCAGCTGCTTTTTGCTCGACTTTGGGATTCAGCAGAGACTGAACTGCCGAGTGCTCAGCAGGAGCAGCGGAATAACATTCTACCTGCATGTGCTCATTCCTGAGCTAGGTGCCAAACCCCTGCAATGGCTGCCTGGCTGCCTCTGTGCTCTTCCCAGACTGTACGTGTGATGCACTTTCACTTGCCCATTTCTCTGCTGGGGAAAAAAAAAAAAAAAGAAAACAAAATCAAGGTGTGGAGTTCATTTGGAATAAGCAAAATATCAGTGGGAAAACAAATCTCAGCAGACATTGGAGGGAGTTGGTCAAGTTTGTAAAATGCATTTGAGAGCTCAGTCCCATGTGAAACGTGGAAAAGCCATCAGGGGCCATAAAGCCAGCAGGGATGGGTTTGGTCTGGTAACAGTGCCAAAAGATTTTGCTTCCCAAATGAAGATTCCCAAATGCACTCCTGAGGTGCAGTTAAATGCAAACCACGTCCTAATGGGCGCTGGCCTGCAGTGGGGTGGAGGGCTCGTCCATAAGCCTCCCTCCTTCTGCAGGGAGCTGAAGTAGGAGGTAAGAGCAGCTTCCCTGGCACTGTCCAGGCACAGGCACGTACAACGTGCAGCTCCAGCCTGGTGCCACAGAGCACATGGCACCTAAGGAGCTGCCCCAGAAGGACGTGGTAGACATGGAATTGGAGAAGCTCTGACAGGACAGGAATGTCATTTAACAGTGACTGTCTAAAGTGAGCCCTGCTAACGTAGCAGGGCACAGTGTGAGCTCCCTGGTACTGGATCATGATATGTAGGACATGTCAAAATTTACATAATCCCTGATGCAGAATCCTTTTCTCTTCCCTGGCTGTAATGTGTTGTGTCGTTCCTCCTCCTGCTCTCCCTCCCACTGGTCTGCAGCACAGCCTTCTGCCTGCAAGGCTTTTACTGGGGTATGCTGCAAGGCTTGGGAAAAAGAGCACTGCCCTGGAGCAGCTATCACCCAGAGCCCTTCAGCCGCTGCCTCATCCCTGTGATCCACCATGGATCGTCCAAGGGCTGCCAGAAACCCAGGGGAAGCCAACAGGGGCTGGGTTTGATACCGCTGTGAGAGATTCAGGTTTGCTCTGCCCAGAAGTCAGGTGTGGACAGTGAAGAGCCAATCTTTTTAACTGTGATGTCTTATGTTCCTCCCTAGGAAGAGCCTCAGGCCTGACAAGCCTGAAAGTTCAGCACCCAGCTCACTTCCAAGTGCACTGGGGCTCTGAAATTGCTCTTCAGCTTAAACTCCCTGAAGCGACCAGTCTGTCCAGGCTGCTGAGTCATGGCAAGATCTCCTGGTAGGTCTTCCTCCTCCCAGAAGGTAACGGCAGCCGCTGCTGCCTCATAAGAGCAGGGGCTGTACGGGAGATGGTTCCCACTCTCAGTTGTTTCATGGTCAAAGCACTCTCCAGGAAGCAGCACGTGGACTGAGTTCCTCCTCCTGTAAAAGGACATTCAAACATGCATCTCCCACTTTCCTCAGCAGTACCTCAGCCCCTGGGATAATGCACTCAGCCCCTGGGATAATGCACTCTCCTCGGCTGGAGGAAGAAGGGACACTCTGCATTCACTAATGCTTGTGTCCGTGTGACCTGTAATCTGCACAAACTCCATCAGAAGTCCCTGAAGCAGAGGCCAGAGCTCAGGATCTCTCCTCCCAGGAGACTGCCATAACCAATAGGCCATGCAAGGTCACCTCAGCTAACTTCACCGGTATCCAGGTACCTACATGTCTCCTATAGGGAGCGGGGAAACAGGCATTTCCTGTCCTGAGACAAATATCTTTCTTGAGTTCCTTTTCCTCTCACTGACTCTACATGGAGCCTGGGGTGACTAATGCAGTCTTTGAAGTCCAGCTGTTCAATATCTACATCAAGGATGATGAGTCCTCCCTCTCCTCCCTCCAACCCTTTCCTCTCTTCTCTTTCAATCCCAGTAAACCTTTCATGTTGCCGCAGCTCTGACAGGAAGACCTGGGAGCACACAGTTATCCTAATCCCCTGCAGAACTGCCAAGAGGTAGGGGCTGGAAGACTCACCATGGAGCTGCAGGCTTGAACCATCTCCAGGAGCTCTCCTGTGACCCAGCAACCCCCCAACAGAGGAGGTTCCTGACATCTGGCTTCCTTTTCCAGTTTATTTTATAGGCAAGACTGACCGTTTCTTGGTTCTGCACAACAGATGCTGTAGACACCTATCTTCTGCAAAGAACTGTAAAAAATATTAATTAATATGGTAATTAATACCCCATGGGTGCTTTGTGCTTTCGTGGAAAGCAAAGCAACTATAACCCAGTTTGACTGGCTGTTCTGTTTTACTGATTTGTCCTGGTCTACTACTTCAATTAATATCCTCTTTAAATGTGATTTGGGCTTAATATTACTTATCTTCAAAATATTGGAAGCATCCCACATGACTTCAGGTTTCTTGATTAGTGTTCATTTACAGATAAATTACCTCAAGGTGCAATGAAGGTTAAGCACATATACTGGGAATTTAAAGTAAAACACGTCTGACAGATTTTGCAACTAAAGTACAACCCTCCAGCAGAAAAGCCAAAGCTCTCATTCTGAAGTTACACTTAATATCCAAACCAATTTATATTAGAATCATAGAACCATAGAAAGGTTTGGATTGGGAGGGACTTGAAAGATCATCTCATTGCAACTCCCCTGCCATGGGCAGGGACACCTTCCAGGTGCTCCAAGCACCGTCCAGCCTGGCTATGAACACTTCCAGGAATGAGGCATCAACAACTTCTTTGGGCAAACTGTTCCAGTGCCTCACCACCCTCAAAGTGGAAAATATATTTATTCTCTGGTAGAGTTTACTTCATGAGAAAAACAAACCTTCTACCATAAGACTCAAAAAAAAAAATTTGACCAGCTCCAGCCATGGATTTTGACCCCTGCGAGGTCATAGGCAAGTCCAAAGATGCAGTGTGGGGCCTCTGTGTGCTGACTTCCTTCCTCCATATCCAGCCTCTAGACCAACCTTCCATTTCTTTTCTAGGTTTGCAAACACATCAGACTGAACTTTTGAAAATATTCAGAGGTTCTTGGCTTCTGTGATGTGGAAGAAAACCCAATTCACAGCCTGAGAACTCCCTGGGACGGAAACAGGATTGGTGTGATTTTCTGTTTCCAGGAGTGTCGCTGGAGGATCAGGGAGTATCATTAAAGCACAAGACAGAACTTTCCCTGGACATATGCTGTATAATGTAAAAACACTCAAAGGATTAACAGCAATCAGGGATATATCTCTGGCTGTGCACACACACCAAATCTGCAAACAAGGGATTAGAGATACAGCATATGAACCTGCAAGGAAAAAATACAGTGGGGCCAGAAATGGGAGCATAAGAGAAAGGTTATTCCTGCATTTGTAAAATTTTATACAGATACTTGTATTCCACCATGGCTTATTTAAATCACAGGAATATGTAGAAAAAGAGATCAGTCACAAGCTGCTGGGGTTTGTATACTCTGTTCACGAAGAAGAGTGTCTGCCCTGGAGCTTGCAGGCCAAGAGCTGTTCCTTGCAAGTGCATCCACATGGTTGGACTCTCAATGTGTGGAAACCCAGTCCGAGGAGTTAGCCCAGAAGAGTTATTTAAACAAGAAACATCTTTATTCTTTCAATGCTCATTATTAAAATAAAACACCCTTCTGAATTTTAACAAGACCCATGCACTCCCTGCTTGGCTTTACTGCATCACCCTCTTATCTAGAAAGTTTTTCCTAATGTCAAACCTAAATTTTATTAGCTGCAAATAAAGCTGGTTCCTTCTTTTCCTATCCCCCAGCAAGCATGGGGAAAGATTTATCACCATCCTCCTTACAATAAACTTTAACATATTGCAAGATTTTTATCACAGCTCTTCTTTAGACTCTGCTGTTCCCAGACTAAACAAACAATCCTTTCAACATTTCCTCCTAGGTTGTTCCTTCTATGCCTCTGATATTTCTAGTGTCTCTCTCCTGGACTCTCTCCAGTTTGTCTACATTTTTCTTTACAGCGCAGTACCCAAAACTGGACACTCTATTCCATCTGAGGCCTCACCGGTGCCAAGTGGAGTAGAATAATTATCTCCTATGTCTTAGGTTGCAGTCTCACATCCTGTTCTGCCTGCAGCTGAGCTGGGTGAAAAGTTTATTTCTTTTCACCCACTCCAGCTGCTTATCGCCACCCCTCAGCTGCAGGCTCTCCCCCTCCCAGGTCAGCAGCGTAACTGCCGGGGGATCGCTCCGAACACAATCTGGGTGAACGGTCCAGCTTAGAGGCAATAATTCAAATAACAGGGCTTTCCTGATCACCAATTCAACAGGCCCAGGTGAGACTAAGGATAAACAGGTATGAAAAAGCTGAAACCTGAGGTGGGAGGAGATGATGAGCAACAGGGACAGCAGCTTTCACAGCTGGAGGAACTGAGGCAAGGAAAGGAAACCTGATATTGTCCTTACCCTCAGCCTTTTGTCCCTTCTGCATCCTCAGTCCCTCCTGATGCTACTGCCCAGCCGGGAAATCCTCTTTTTGTATTTCTCCTCATAGAGTGCTGTAGCTTGCACTTCATCATCAGGCTGATTTTATAACATTTTTCCTCATTATCAATGCCCTTCTAAACTCAGATTTTGTTGTCCTGAATAGGACCACCATCCCTTGTTCTCACACCCAAGGTGGTTATGAAAAGGATAGAGCAGAGAACAGTGAGGTCTGGCTAAGAAGCTGTCCTGGTGTGGCAGCAGTACTTTCATAGCCATCACCTACAAGTCCTCATCCACTCCTGCAGCGACCAAGTTTTGTGTGTGCTCACAGCCCTGCGCTGAACAGGCTCATAAGGCTCACCAGTGTCACAGTGAAAATTCCTGTTGCTTTCCTCCAGTGTCTCTGCCTACAGAGAACACCTGCCAGGACCCCATATGGGCTTTTCCTACTGCCAGAAGAAATACATCCAGACCATGTGGAAATTGTGCACTGATTAGACTGGAGATGAGCCTTTCTTTGCTTAATATGTGACTTCTGCAAAGATGTGATGGAGGGCTGAGCTGGCTGCTGATCTGTCTTGCAGATTTGCTGCTCCCCTGAAAAACAGTGTTTTGTGCTCCGAAGAATGAAGACTTGGGAAAACAACAATCCTGTGAGGTCTAAGGACATTTCTATACCAGGACCACCAGCCACAGTGAGAACATTTGGTGACATCATGACCCTGTGGGACTCCCACAGCTGACTTTTCCTTCTGCTGTTTAGACAGAGTTACACTCATTCTGCTTTATTGCCTTCAGCTCTGGGCACACCTTCATCCCACCCTTTGCTTATCCATGCATCCTTTCCCTGTCCATCCTCATTCCTTTTTTCCTCTTCTTGCCTACTTTCCATCTCCTTCCATTGAAACTTCCCTCCAACAACTTCCTTGTTTTCTCAGGCTCCCCTGTGCCACCTCTCCATTCTCTTGGCCCCACCACAGCCCCCAGTAGCCGCAGGCAGGCTCTGCCCTGCCCAGGCACAGCTGTGGGGACTCTGTTCATGCCACAAATCCCCTTTTCTCAGGCTCTGTGGGAGCTGAGGGTTGGGTACTGCAAGCTCATGGCAGGCTGAAGTAATAGCAGTAGAGATGAGGTGAAGTTCTTGTTCTGTCTTGAACACAGACTGCCAATCACGCCATAATAGATGGTGGTTCTAGGCAGGGAACAGCTTTTCAGCCCACCAAAATTACACCATTAAATGGAATTTCCTCTATGGGCTAATCAGGATTTGAACTCATTTCTCTGGAGATAAAAGGCACAGCTCAATCTCCTGGTTTGCGAGGTCATCTGGAATACAAATCAACTTTCATGTATTCATTTGAAATGTTTTTATGTAAAGGGATATATTTTTTTTAATCTGCTTGTTAGTGCCTTGTGCCTAAACTGGAGCTGTGAAGTGACTTTTTCTCACTAGAGGCTAAATAAAGTACTGTACTGTTTTTATAAATGTCCTAAGCTTTGCCAGAAGGCTGGCAATGAAAGAGCCTGGCAGGAGACAGGCACTGTCTCTGTTCTGTATCACGGAAGTGAGCCCAAGGACACCGGCCAGTGCCTCCCATCCGCGGGAATGCGACCAATTAACGCACGGATGATGTCATGGGATGGCAAAAGCACTTCCCTCGCAGCTCTCCCTGCTCTGCCAGCTCCAACCTTCAGTGTATTTTCCTCAGTCTGGTCCATGTACTGTAATAACTAAGTCAACTGGAAAAAATATTGAAGAAAAGACTGAGGAAAAACAGAGTGTAGGGGCAGCTGGAGCCAGCAAAGAAGGCACACTGAGAGCTATAAAGACGCTTTGTGCAGCAGCTTCTCTCAACTTCAGGATATTCAGTTCCACAGGAGTTGGAGAAGATGGGTAATAAGCTGGCCTTTATTTTAAGGGATATCCCTTGTAGTCTCAGCTGCATAAAGATCAGTCTTTGGGCATGTGGAAACAGTGCTAACAGTATCTCTCTTTCAGTACCTCCTGCTGCTCACTCCATTGAATGGCCTTGGTCCAGCTACAGAGGAAAAAAGCCCTCCATCCCAAAACAGTCATTGGTCTGAGGGAAAGGAGGTGATGAAAAGAGGCTGCGAGTGATGAAGTGAAGTAATTATTTATAGAAAGATACATGACCACAGCACTCAGGTGCCTGCTCAGGAACAGGGTCCAGTAGTGCTCATCCTGAATGCAAGAGGGATGTGCCTGTGCCTTTCCTGCTCCAAAACAGGCAAGAGGAGCACTTCTCTGGGCTTCAGGCACACGAACCACCCTGTGCATGGGGTCAGGGAGAACCGTGGATGTGGGATGAGGCTACTCCAAGATCCAGCAAGGTGAGGGTTAGTGAGGGATGAGGCCAGGCTCAGATGTAGCTGCAGCATCATCACTCAGGCACAGACTCGGGGTGGGAGCTGGAGCAGCTCTGGAGAGAAGGGGTCAGCTGCCAACGGGACTTCTCCCAGCTCCTCCTACACACTCTTGTCCCAGCAGCCTGCTCCCACGCTGCAGCCACAGCACATCTGAGCTGGCCTGGAGCACTGGCAGCCAAACCTCAGAGAAAGAAAAAGGTCTTAGAGGCAGTCGGTGCACCCAGGTCTGTGTGTACCTGTGTAACCACTCCAGGAACTGGCCTAAAGAGGAGACCACGCTGTGAAAACTATGAGTTGAGGCATCCAAATGGAGCCAAGATATCCAAATGTAGTTGAGATATCCAAATGGAGCCAAGATATCCAAATGGCCATGTGCCACGTGGGGTTATGGATGTATTTGCAAATTGGTTCTGTGGTTGTGAACCAATACATGCAGTGCTGATGATGCATGTATAAAAATTCAAATTGGTTCCATGTGATTGTGAATCAGTAGATCCTGATAGCGCATGGATACATATTCCAACTGGTCCTGTGTTGTTGTGAATCAATATCCATCATGCTGATTAGACCCATCCATTCTTTTATTTTGTAGCTGATGGGGAGAGCCAAGCTTTGAGCACGGATGGGAGGAAGAAGCAGCCCTACAGACATTGAGCAGAATGTCCCAGGGACCAATGTGTTAAATTGATCAGAAAACAAGTTTAAAATTTTACTTGGAAAGAAATTCAGAATAAAATTGCCCCAAATGTATCGCAAGGGAAGGTGGCTTGCAGTGTTCTGTTGTGCTAGGCAAGCCAGCAAATGTTCACACTTCCTTTTAACCACAGTCACCTGCACACACTTAGAGAACATTTTTCTACCCTCATCATTTTGCTCCCAAGCCTTTGCTTTTCTGTTCTACCTCCATTACAAAACTGGCTTCAAACCATCTCCCAAGTCCGATGTGACAGAGATGAAGAGCAAAGAGATGCCAGATTGCTGGTGGGGGCTCTGGCTGACTGGGACATTGCTGGTAGCTGGAACGTGCTAAGACAAAGGGAGAGCAAGAGAGGTCAGGTTTTTCAGATGGAGTTGGAAGGTTCCAGGGGACTTATCTCTGCCTTGTGAAACACTTTGCAGATCTTCCAACTGGTAAAATGTAAAGTGACACTAAGTGAAATAAACTACTTTATAATTCAGCTATAAGTATATTCAAGAGCCATATGACTAAATTCTAAATCATTTAATAAAATAAAAGTTCTTGTTCTAGAAGGGTTTTCTTTTTAATGGATACTTCAGATGTTCAGTTAAATGTATTGTGACCAATGTAATTATCATTTGCCTGTATCTCAAAATTGTCTAATCAAGCACTAGTGGGCTGAGTAGTTAATAAGCACAAATAGAGATACTGAACTCTCATCCTGGAGATTTCAGCATCTTCCATTTCCACTCACCAGAAATACCAAAATGTGGAGACAAAGGCTACACATAAGAGTATAATAGGAAAACTAACTGGTAATAAACACAAGCTCAAAAACTAACAGTAAGGTTGGGCATAACTTCACTGCAGAAGGACAAGAGAGCAAAGCAAGTGGAGAAAAAAAAGGCAAACAAGCAAAACTACTTTTAGAATGGAAGTTTGCCCATGTAATGAAAGGGATTACATCATGTTTGTCTGCAGTAGTGAAGGGCTGAACTCGGTGACCTCAGCTATCCTTTCCAGCTCCTCAGGCTCACAGATATCATTTCACTGAGCACAAAAGAAACACCTGACCCTGCTTCCTTCTGCCACAGACCCAAACAATGCGGCTGTCTGTGGGCAGGAGCAATTTACATACTGAGTGCTTTTTTAGAAGGATACTCAGAGTTTATCCCTGCTCCTTAACCTCTGGATTTGGACAAAATTTAGAGACCTTAATTCCAGAAGTGCCAAAGAGAGCACTGCCTAACCACCATCACTGCCTGATCCCCGAGGGGCCCTGGTCAGTCTCCCACCCTAACCCTCCTGCAACCCAGATTTAGGCCAGATCCTACACAAAACTTGAAAGATCACTGGAAGGGCACACTCAGAAAACATTGACGAATGCTAACAGAAACACAGCGATGAGGTGAAATCTCTGCCCATCTCTTTCACAGCAGTTTGGGAACCCCATAGGAAGCAGGAAAAGGGCACTGCAGGCTCTGCTCAGCCCAGTGCCACTGACTGGTTCTCAGTAAAGAGTGGGCCCAGGTCAGTTTGGTGCCCAACAGAAATTCCTCCAGGGCCAAGATCCCAAAGGGATCCGGGGCAGCCCTGAGAAGAGGGCTGGGAGTTCAGGGAGGGAGAGGGAGGGGAGTGAAGGCAAACACAGCATTTAGCACTGTTTGCCTCCCCCCAACACCTCCTTTTCCTATGAAAGCAGACTGGCTTTTTGACTCACTCTCTGCATGTGAAGCCCAAATATCTAACCAAGGTGACCTGGCTCATCCTGCTGGAGTCAAGTCTCCTAATTTCAGTGATGACTAATAGGGGCCTAAAGTGGGTGGTCATTTTTCCTGAGCTCAGTTCCTTAACCCGGCTTCCCTGGTCTAAGGTGACTTGCAATTAGCAGCACTGTGACTAACTGGTTAATAATAGTTTCAGGTTGTGCTGCACAGATTTTACAAGTATTTCAAAATGCCACTGAGCTTTACAGTGCACTGCTTTCCCTTGCAGATGTAAAGGACAGCCTCCACCAGCCCTGTGTACCAGGTATGTCTGTTAGCAGTGCTAATTCACCACAAATATTGTTTCCCCCACACACAAATATTGTCTCCATCTCCCCTTCAGGAGGCAAAAATCCCACTGTGTTTCCCATTTCTCAGAGTAGCTGGGATCCAGCAGAATACAATATCCCTCCTTTGGTATTTTGTATTGTTACTTTTGTATTGACGTTTTGGGAAGAAATGGGTGTACGGGCTGCCTGCAGAAACTCTGCAAGAGCTGTTGTTCGTGCTGAGTTCCTGCGGGCAGTGTGGAAGCAGCGGGCTCCAGAGCCTGTCCCTGTCTCTCTTGCAGAGGCGGGATCCAGCCCAGCAGCTCCGGCCGTGTGTGGCTGCACCCCAGCACCCCCCGACCCTGAGCGCTCCGGCTGCCAGCGCAAGGTGGATTCAGAGGTGCTCCTTTAGGTTCGCTCCTGGTTCTTTTACCACCCCCGTTTTTAACTCAGTCAGCACAGACAGGTGCAGACAGATGTGAGCTCGCCCTGCCCCTACTCCGAGCCAAGCGGACTCGTGCCAGCCCCTGTGCAGGAGCCACGGGGCTGTGTGAGCGTGGCTCGGTGCCCAAGCCAACACTCCTGCTGAGAGGCCGGGGCAGAAGAAGCCTCTGTCTGTCTGCACAGAGCTCAGCAGCTGCCCTGGAAAGCTGAGGCACAGCTACTGCTCTTCAGTAAGACAACTTTTTTCTTAAATATGGATACAGGCAGGAAAGCAAGGGGTTGTTAATTCCAGGAAAGGTTCTGTTATCTTTCTTTGAAGCTGCCACGGATCAATCCAGCAGCAGCCCCAGGAAGAGCACAGTTAGAGCCAGGGGAGCTGGCTGCCTCCTTACCTCTGTTCTGGCCCTCCCAGTCCAGATTACCCATGTTTACCTCCCCTTCCTTGAGGGAAATGGAGCATAACGTGCACTTTCCTAATGTAGTTTTGGCCAGCAGCTATCGCTTGAAAGCTCTGTGGTGGTCTGACATTAAAAAATTATAAATCTGTTAAAAAAGGTAACACTTTTCTAGAACACAGTCACACATTATATCCTATTTTGATAGAAGGAGAACAGTACCAGCATCCTTCAGCCCATATGTAGGCATGTCAAAAAAAGAATAATTTTCAAAAGAAATTCCTGGCTGCTAATAAAAAGTTTACTATCTGATCCTTTGTGTATCAATATGGTGACTCAAGGCTGGTTCAGCTGCAGTATACAAATGCATTCAGTGTTTCTTTGTGCAACACCTACTTGGTTTACCATGCTAAGACATGACTTCCAGTGTTTGTGGCCAGGTGGAAAATGTCCAGCAAAAAAGTCCAGTGTCCACGTTCCCTGTTTTCTCAGAAAGATAAGGAGAATTAGGAAGGGAGCTAGTTCTTAATTTGGGCTTCCTTCAGATTAGAAGTTTCTGACTAAATTTGTATTTGGTAACCAAAGGTCACCCTATTCTAAAACTTCAGTGAGCTTCAGACCCCAAAATGGCAGAATTTGGTGGAATAGAAACGACAGACAATTCTCTTAAAATTAAACAGAGTTCATGAAGAAGATGTCGGGCCTCTTCGAAAAGCAGAATGTTATCCTGAGATCTGGCCATGACTGATAGATATTAAAAATTTCAGTGAAGTTTTATGAATTGGCAGAGCCTTCCTATTGTAATCTGTTTCCAGATAAGCCTGTAGAGAAGTTAGTATGAATAAAAAGAAATAACTGAAATCTCCAAATATTTGGGAAATAAAATCAAGAGTAGAAATTGTGGTTGCTGGGTGTTTTCTCTCTGCACCTCAATGGGTCAGTGTGGAAGAAGGAACAAAACCAGTCACTATCTCCCTGTGATTCCAGAGGCTGCAGCTATCATCCTATCCCATACCCTTGGGGAAGTCCAGACTGAAAAGGCTGCACAGTGCTGAGATGCTTGAAAAATTATTTGGGTTGCGGCATGTAACAAACATCTATTCATTAAAGTCTTGCAATTGTGACCCAGCCCTTCATCTTGCACAAGATCTATAAAAAAGGCTGAGTGACTATAAATGTGTCCCTTGGAGCAAATTATGGAAGACATTATAGGAAGACTGGTTTCTAGCCAGCTTTTCCAGCTTAATGAATTCCTTTCAAGGATGTGTGAAAGCTCCACTGAGACCACTGGTGAGTATGCTTGGACTCCTCCAGGAAGATTTTATAAGGGGTCTCAACTATTGTATTCTTATTTTTCTTCTATTTTCAGAGAGCAGTTAGAAAATGATTTGAAATGGTAACACTACAGTTCAAACACTTTTCACTGTGAGAACTGACCTAAGTGATCCATGAAGAGTCAGCAAAAGGCTCTTGGGCAGATCAGTTTTATCATGGTATCAGTAACCATGAAAACTATTGGAATTTGTGTGCTGACCACTCTGGAAGAGATTAAAAAATGTTTTCCTGCACTTCCCATGCTAAACTTGCACTCATTTAATTAATGCACAGATCTGGATTTCCAGTGTGTTCCTACAGACATCAGCTATACATGGACCTGGAATGGGAATCCTGAGAGTCAAGGAAGACTTCGCTCAGATCAAATACCTGTAGGTACCTTATATTTATGGTATCTCTTGCAGCAAAAGGACTTTCATCTACACATTTATTATGTTATCAGCTGACTTCACATATTTTCTGTTTCTCCATTAACAGAGTGAGAAAGATAATGATCTGCAGTGTTTCTCTCTCTAGAGACTGGTTTGCTCTTTCAGACTCCATGCCTTCAATCACTCCTGCCCAAGATGTTGGGATGAGTGGGGGAGGTGGGGGAGAGAAATTATGAGCTATATGGAGAGAGCCTACAAAGGGCAGTCAATGGAAAAAAGAGGGATGTTTCATCTGGGAAGAAAAAGGCACAGAGCAACGGGGGGAAAGATGGTAAAGAAATCGAGCAGTGTATAATATGCAGGCAGAAAAGATGAGAGATGGATAAATGAAATTAAAAAAAAAGGTATGAAGTTTTAGCTGAAAAGTTCATCACGAGTCCCTTACTTGTGTGACTTCCCATCCAGTTGTACTGGAATATCCTGATATTCAGCTTTTTGCTCGGGTACAGAGCAAGTCACAAGGCACAGGGAGTGAACAAGTGCTGCACACGGCAGCACACGCCAGGCCAGCTGCTCACACTCTGCTGGCCCTCGTCACGCTGACCCCTGGAGCTGCTGCTGGCACCTCTTTGTAAAGTGCTACACAAATAAAAACCCTGATTATTATCCAAAGACAGAAACATCCCAAAATAGGCGTTGTCACGTGTAGCAGGAATTACAGACACATACTGAAATACATGACATTACAGACAGGTCCACAGGCTGATGTCAGGGCAGCTGCCACATAGAGATCCTTCTGGCCTTCTACCAGTACAGCCTAAAATATTACGTATTTGTATAGAAAAGGCATGAGCATCAGGAGTCTGCTACTGTCTTGATTAATGGGCAGAACCACCCTTCATCCAGTTTGGAAAGCCGAGCCATGGATTCTAAGCATTTCCCTATTTTATTGTTTTGCAGACTACAAACAGAGGAAAATTAATTCCCCATGTAATTCCATTGAAATCTAGTACATTAAATGAAGGACTGCATTTATTTAAGCCTGTACCAATATTTATGAGATGAATTTAGGCCCAGAATGTGTTGGCTGACGGCCCTTTATTGGGAGATGAACAGGATTGCTTTAATGGGAAGACTCTCCAGCCACTGGGAGTGACAGTGGGGAGTAGGGAGTGGGGAGGAGGAAAGAGAAGAAAAAGGACAGAACAGAGTGTCAAGACCACAATAATTAATGCTTAGTGAGGCAGAAGAGGAGACAGACTCAGGGGACAGCAATACCAGCACTTTAATTCATATGTTGTAGGGTTTCAAAGTCAAGTCAATGGCTACACAGGTGCCACAAGGAATTTACACACTTTCTGTTATTTAAAAAACAACAACCACCATTAAATTGTCCTGCCACGGCAACAGGAGTTCTGCCACAGACTGCCATGGAAACAGGGACAATATAGGTGGGAAAATCTTTTAAACCTTACTCATTTTAGATTTCAAAAATACATCTGACATTGTTATGCCAGCACCACAGGCCTGCATAGGTGAGAGTTAGAGACAGTTCATTTCAGTACAGGGATGATGATTTGGGTGTATTTGAAAGTAATTGAAGATAATAGAGCTAGAAAGAAGCTGGAAAACATTAAAAAGAAAGTTTCTCTTCACAGAAAGTAATATAAAGAAGATGCAGACTCTTCCAATGTTTTGTATATCCTTTTCCAAGTTATTTAGAAGTTCCTAAGGCTGAAGAATACACCTCTTGGAAGACAGAGATTTTTCACAGGACTTTAACTTAGAAGTAAAAAATATAAGTCCACAGGCCTAAATAATGTGGTTTGTGATGCACAGAAATGTGTGTGCCCTCTGAAACACTCAGCAAAGGGATCAAGAGTCAATAATGGTTTCTTCAGCTTTCTACAAGGGAAGCAGTTTAGAAGCAAAGTGTGAGTCTCATGGAAATTACCAGATGGAAACTACTGCTGAATTCAGGGACAAAATTAATAACAGGGGCAGTGTAGGATCAGTTGAGCTTCTTCAGTTCTTTGAAAATATTATCCAATTTCAGTTTGTCACCCTTTTATATCTGTAGAACATAAAACCTCCCTTGGTATTCTGTACACTCTGAGTGTATTCTGAGTATTTGAGTCTCATGGACTTCCACCTTTTCTTTGCAATTAGGTTTTGTAAGTTATTTGTAATTTTGTCACCTCCAGAATGGATTACATCATCATTTAGGGCAAGCACAGAGGGACCTTTGGCACCACCAGTCTGTGACTGCAGAGGAGTTTTGACCAATGTGCCCACACCACACTCAGACTCTGCTCATTGCTTTGGATGTCCCTCCAGTTCTTGGTAAAATTCATACTTCTAGTGATATACCGGGAAGTCTTTGATAATTTGGAACTCCATTTAAATACGGTGCCTCCTTCAAATCTGAATTGTTGTTGTTGTTGGGAGCTTGGTTTTTCCAAAACCAACAGCTGAGTATTTTTGGTCTGTACATCAAAACCTGCACTTGGCACATTTTGGGCACTGTAAGTCAAAACAGCTGTTTTCAATGTTACTGTATTTCCACATTTGCATTTGTTTGGTTCTTTGCCACTTTGTTGCTGGATTGGCAGGGGTGGGGTATTCCTGGTTTCTTGATGGAGCTTTACAAAAGGCAGATCAACTTCCAAGACTGGAAGTCAGAACATTCCAGGTTTTACAGGTTTTTATGCACAAACCTGCCAGTCTGTGGGGACTAGGGAGTGCTGCAAAACCTCTCCTCTGTGTCAGCACAACGAGCAGTTCAAGCCCTCCAACACCAAGCAAATGGTTACACACCAGGACGATCCCCTCCAGACCAGCCAGGCTGGGGCTGAGCCCTGAGATGCTGCATAACAAACCAAATAGGAAAATGTGCATGTCTGAAAAGGGAATTATCACTGTGGTATAATGACTGCTATGTCTCCCTGGAAAATGCAACATGGTGTGGGACTTTGTTCAAGCACTTTTTTTTTCCAAGCTGCTATTGCCAGCTCCAAATGTTCAAGAACTACAGTTTGACCCTCAAAATCACAAGCCGGTCTGTGAAACGATAAATGTGGAGCTCTTTTACTGTGCTTTCTGGTTTTTGAGCTGTTAGGGTGCACCTGGGTCACACTTGTAAGCTTTATACTCTAACCATTAGGACTAGAAACTTACTTTAAATTAAAGAAAGAGGAAAGCTGAGTTTCTAACCTCATTACACAACTGTAGTAGCTGGAGTGTAAGTGAAACATCAAACATCACAAGACTTGTGATAAAATCATGAGTGCTGACAACATCAATTTAGAGTAGGAGGTGGGATAGCAGGGGAAACTCAGGGCAAATGGATTTACTTTTTATCTTAATGTTTTTACAGGCTGTCTACTTTTATCTTTAATCAGAAGTTTTCAGTGGCAGTTCTTTCTTCGTGTATCTGTGCATGACATTAAAAGGTCACTTCTGCATTAATACCTGATGCCATTTGCTAACTGCATCTCTCTATCAGAGATTACATGAAAAGGTAGGTGTACTGATGGTGCACCTGGTGCTAATATCACAGCAAAGAGGAATTATGGAAGTCCAGGTCATGAGTGCATGGGTAAAACGGCATTGAGAGGGATTCTAGTCCCCTGTGGTGTGTGTATGTGAAGAATGCAGGATGTTTCTCATGGCTCTGATATTTACTGCCTGAGCAGAGAATATTGTATGGAGAATTTGCCAGCAAAACTCCACAATCTCTGTGGAATGGGTTGTTTTAAGGCACTGCGTGCTGGATCTTTTATGCCTGAAAATTACCTCGGCAAAAAATAACATGGAAACTTACAAAGCTAGTTATAGTTAAACCTTTCATTATAATAAATTGTCTGTAATTAAGCCAAGTAATTAACGGATCACTATGATTATAGATCAACAGACTGGCCAGATCAAAAATTCAGGTCAGTCTTCTGTGATGCCAAAGTGGCAGCAGTGACAAAGTGGTCAGCTGTCCCTCCACCATTAGAGGCAGTTTCCAAACCATGCTTTTATTGTTTGAAATGCTCCAGTTTGAGGGAATTGTGCAGTCACCACTCCTTCCAACCACGTGCAAAGAGCTGTCAGTGGCAGGTTCCTTGGTCACCCACCTGCTGTCACTGGTCTGATCTGTCACTGATCTGAAAGTGCCGGGGCAGCAGAGTGGCCAGTTAGGAGGCAGCTCCAGCACAGGGAATATTCCTGCTCTATCATGGTAATCCTGGGCTTTAAAGTCGGAGCTAAGCCTGGTGCAAATGGTCAGTTTGCTTCAGCTGCTTTGCACAGCACCAGGGGTGCAAGCAAGAGAATTTCATGGTGACAAGCCAGAGGTTTTTATATGATGTAATGCTGATATTATATATCTTCCACTCATGAAAACAGCTCCAGACCCATCTGGGTGGGAGCGACTTCTTTAGTTGATGGGCGATTATGTTGCTAATTGGAAGGAGACATAGCCCCTGTGTGAATCAAGAGAAGGTGTTGAGGGTCTGTAGCGTGGCCTCTGTCACAGCAGAAGGGATCCAGCCCAGCACTATCCCAGCATGTATATAAAGAAATCAGAATATTACACTTATCTCCCCGCAAAACATTACAAACTCAGAAAATTCAAGGCGACTATGCACAATTTGAAAATCCTAATAACCTCAAGTTTGCTCTGATGTGATACATGACCACATATAACTCACAAGCATGAGAGAATTTCATAGTTCATAGTCTGAATTTGGAAAAAAACCCCCCAATTTTAGAAGAGAAATTACTTTAAAAAACATGTTTCAGTACATTTTTGTTCCACATATTGCTACAGGAACAGGGTTTGACCCGTTCATTCTCATGCAGGTGATCTGGCGTTTGGTCTGATTTGATAGATTTCATCTTTCTACAAAACTCAACTACAGAGGTCAAAGAAGGAAATGCTTTGTCATCCCTGCCTGCTTTCGTGGGGGAGCATTGAGGTTAGCCTCCTGAATGCAAAATCTTACCACAGAGACAGAAAACAAGATTGGCTAACCACAATGACCTGACTCAAAGAATTAGCAGCTCTGACATAATGGAGGCAATCCTGAAAAATCTCATGTCAGAGTTCTGCCCACTTTTTTGAATAAATAGCAATCCAAAAATCTAGGGCAATAAAACTCCATAGGCATCTCAGGATTTTATTTCAGCCAACATCAATCTTCCTTCCCTTCCGACAAGCTAAATTATACCAGTAAATCAGTGACATTAAATCAGTCAAACCAGCTGAATGCAAAAGCTGAGGGAACAGACCATATTTGAACTGTGTATACTGAGAGAAAGAAAACTGCTCATAAAGTTAAATCTTAGATAAACATGAACACTTAGAGGGGGTATGCAGAGAAAAGGAAAGACTACAGTCTAAAACTTCAGAGAGGCCTCTGAATAAAGGTACAGGGGAGTGGGAAATGGACTTGGGTTTCTCTGTGCTTCACAGGCTGCAGCTTATGGAGGCAGAGCTGTAAAGGAGCTAAATCAGACTTACCAAGAGGACAGGAATAGAGCCAGAGCCTGCCAGGGCTGACCGCCCAGGAGCATTCCCCGTTTGATGGATTCTGTAGCTGACACTGCTGGAACGACGCCGTTGGAGGCGCAGGATCCAGCGTGCTCAAAGCATCTGCGTAAAGTAGGCCACGGCAGCCCCGGCTCTCCAGGGACGCGCGCTCACGGCCCTCCCGGATGTCACTGCAGTGGCTGAGGACGTGCCATCCCTGCCTTTCCAGCTCAGGACCCCTTCCTGCAGGGATGGAGACGTGAACGTGCCGGCTGCCAAGTCACTGATGCGGCAAGGAAACTTCCCTGTTAGTTTAAGCTGATTTGTGCTGAAGATACCGGACCGGGAGCGGCTGAGCTCCAGGGGCAGTGTGTGTTTGGTTCTGCTGATCACACAAGAGGAAAAACTCAGTAATGGAACCTCCAGCAGCTGAGGTACCCAGGGAAATGCTGACCACGCTGCAGGGTCGTGCCTCAAAGCCTGTGAGCCTCTAGAGGTTCAGGCACTCTTTTCACCAAGGCCAAGGCCCCGTCTTACATCATCCACATCTCTCCCACACAGACATCTACATTTTCAGCTCCCAAACCACACAGGACACAGGGTTTGAATGCTCCAATACAACACTCTTCAAGCTTGCCACATCTGTAGGAACAGGATGGCTCACTGCTTTGTAGGTGCCCTGGAATAACCTTTAATCAGAGCAAATATTGGAAAAACTATAATGAAAGAACACCTATGCACATATAGACAGCAGAACTCAGTAAGAAAATCCTGATTTTCTCCTCCTGTACTGCAGATCAGCTCCAGGAGGCATTTTGCTGTTCCATCCAGTGAGCCAGCTGTGAACCGTCCATGGCTGGGATCTGCCATCCCCCTACAATGATTTTGATTGAGGTTTTCTCAAGGAGTTCCCAGAGACTGAAAACCGAACTTCCCTTAATGCAGAGCTCACAACAGATCTCCCTCTGCTCTACTCCTGTTGAGCAAGGGGCATCTGAACTTGTCTGCAGAAAGCAGCTGAAAAAGAAGGTAGAAAGAGGATAAGAATGTCTTGAGATCACTCATCAATTGGGATTCCTTTGATTTCCTCTCACAATATGAAACAGTAGAGGTGGAGCAGGTCTAGTACATCAGTGAATGCATCTTACTTGAAGAACAGGATTAATATCTTCCCACAGCCATCCACAATGAAGAATTCTTCAGTTGCCAAAATAATTCTGTGCTGAATAGAGGAATCCACAGGTGGGAAGCAATTCTCAGCGAATTTGCTTTCTGGGTACTTAATAACTGCACATATTCAACAGCATCATTCTCTCAAACAAATGAGTATTTTTTTCTGTGGTGCCCTCCTGCCTGTTGGCCAAAGGGATCAGAATCCCCAGTTCTGTTCCTAAAGGCTGGATCCACACTACCAACTGGTGGGTTGATCCTTGCCAAGACATTTTTGGAGGAATTATAAAAATCCTTCTTACCGAAGGGAATTATATGTGGTACTTAGGCAAAACAGGCATTCCATTTATAAATATAATTACTTCTGCTATTCTATCAAGAAAAAGAATGTAGTAGCGAGGGATACAACAGAGAAAATTATTTATGTGTTGACACTTAACAATATAAATAGAAAACAGATCTGGCTGGAACTAAGTGGGAAATGAAAAAAACATGAGAAAATATGTAACTTAGATTACCAGTTGGGGGGATAATTTATGACCAGTCCTAGTGCTTTCTTTCCAATGGAAGTACAGTCCCTCATTTTGCTTTATGTTTGGATTGTAATTATGTGTGCACTTAATTAGCAACAAATGCACAAGCTTACTTTGTGTTTTTTTGGCAAATTATCTTCTTTTGACTGATGCCCTTAAACACTACAAGGCAGGCACTGGTCTGTAGCGCAAAGCAGGGAACAGAAGATGGCTTGGACATAGCCCCTCTGCTTTAGTGAGCTATAGCACAGGTTGGGGAAGAAAGGAGTGAGAGTGCCATTCATACACAAACAGTGACTGGATGAAGCATTATCACCTAAGGAATGATTCTGACCCCATCTCTTGTATTCATGCTCCTTTTACTCAGGCTGCCGGTCTGGGTAAGTCCATTACTGCACGTCTTCTGCTTTAGATTTGGAAAGAGTATTTTTCTCCAGCATCTTCATTCTTAATATTAGTGATTTATCACATATGGTGCACTATATTTTTACAAAGCTGTAAGATACCATGGTGATTAACACCATATGAGAACCTAAATAGAAGGGAACAGGATAACAGAAACGTCCTCCCAGCAAACACAGGGTTTTGGCTTGTTTTTAGAGACAGTATCTCAGCTGCATGATTTTACTCTGTACACAAGAATTCTAGGAGTTCCATAATAGAAAACTGTACTGTACTCGACAATGTTGTAGAGAGAACAAAAAACCTCATGTTTAATTTCCCTCTAGCCTTTAACTAGGATTTTCACATCAATTTGGAGAGATTGATTATTCTCTTTTGATCATACAGATTTATTACTTTGATTTAAGAAGGCAGGAGAAAAAATGTAAGAACCACAAGTACACCCTTGTGTTTATACATGTACATATATATATTCTGGCAGGAATTTCTGGTAGGAAAACATCCCAGCTTCGCACAGCCTTGCAAACTTGTCCTGTCAATATTGCAGTCCCCACACAAAATCTATGCACTGAATTGACATAGTAATGAGAAACTAATCACAATTTACTTACCCACCCAACACTGTGAAAGCCTGGAGACACTGAAGGCTGCTTCAAATGAACACATCACTGCTGGGCAGAGCACAGCCCTGCTTTCCAAACAGCTCTGTCCTCACCCACCTGGATTAGGGCTGCCACTGGGAGAGCCTTCCCTCCTGCACTACTGGATCCAAAGCAAGGATTTTACTGAAGTGTGGCGGCCCGCAAAAAAGGGGGATTGTCTCTGGGCACTGGGATAAACCAGAAAGACAGCCTGAGGGCTGCTGGAAAGTGTCAGGGTGAAACCCCTGTGGTACAAAGGTGCCAGACATGAACTTCGGCTCCTGCTGGGCTCCCATGGCAGACAAGCAGAAATGTGGAGAAGCCAAAGAGGTGGCCGCAGGCTGGGCATCCCTGGGTACTGCTTGATCCTCCAGGGCCAGGACTGGCTGATCCTCCAAGAGTGCCAGGAGGGCTGCAAGGAGCGTGGGGAGATGAGCATGAGCAGCTCCATGTGCATCTTCCCCCCGAGCAGCACAGCACAGGTTAAATTAAAAAATGCACTGGGGAAAAGGTTGTTTCTGTAAAACTGGTCACTAGCAGCCAGGCCTCCAGGGATGCTCTCCTTGCCTAAGGATGAAATGGGATTATGATGGTAATGTTTGCTGCACTGTAATTAAGGCGGTGTCAGGACTTTCATTAAAAAGTGTGTTTTTGTTGAGGAGCTACGGCTTGGAGAAAATTTTTGCTTGAGGCTGAAATATAACATGGTTCTCAGCCAGAAAACACATGCACAACCTATATTATATATGTAATTTAGAATCTCACTATAGTCTTGGCTGTGAAGGCTCTGCTATTGTTTCCAAATGGGTATGTAGCTAATTGGTTTAAAAAATCAGTTATTAAAGAAGTGAAGGACTGAATTCTGTTCTGGAAATCACGTATGTGACATGTTCCCATTAACTGTCTGCAATTAACTTCCAAAACCAAAGGCCAAATGCTGCCCTTCTTACTTAGACACACAATGTTATTGAAGTAAACAGCTGTAAACAGGATTGGGCACCTGTGTCCAGGTGTTCACCTCACTACCACCCAAGGCCTCTCCCACATTATAACGACTGCACTGAATGTGAGGCCATCCCATGTGGAACACAGATTATTTCCTTGCAAAACTGGCAATCTATGGCAAGCTTATTTCCACAAACAGTATTTAAATTCCTATTAGCATAGCAACCAGGATCTCAGATAAGGAACCGGGACCCCTGTGCACGAGGTGCTGTACAAAACACAGAATAAAAACCCAATATACGACTGCACACAAACAAATCCTTCCCCCCGTTTCATGGCCAGGTTTGTATTATTTCTGTTAAGTAATCTGAGTGTAACGCACCACTCCTGCAAACAGCAAACACTGCTCATTTATTTAACTTTCTCCATGATAAAGTCCCAACTTCACAGCAATCTATTGTCTTTCCCCAGAGGTGCACACAAAGGGGCCAGCTACTGCCCTACGTTCTTGCTGCTGGCTCTGGGGTTTTTCCATCTATCTGCACTGTTCAGCATGTACTGCTTTCAGGTACTAATTTGATTTTCCTCAAACTATTAGTATTCTACCTTTTTGGATTAAATCCCTCATGCAATTAATAGTATGTCACAAAATATTATTTCTCTGCTGCCCACCACCACATAGGTAAATAAAAGAATATTAAAGTTTATAAAATTACAGTTTCATAAATGTGTAAACCAGACAGGAATTCACAAAGAATGGAACAGAAGTTCCTAAGTAACTTGTAGATATTTTATGTGACTTCACAGAGATGCTAAAAAATACAACATAACACAGCAGAGTTCATTGTTTCTTCTAAGAAAAAAAAATATATAAATTTCCAGTTTAGGAAGATTTTAAGCATTTCTGCAAATGTTTAAACATGGAACAAACTTTATTCAGGAAGCAGTTGTCTTCACTGAACCTATTTATGCATCTAGTTATTTATCTGCCTAATTTAGCATCCTCAGGATCATGGCCTCAGTTTGGAATAACTTAATGAATTTCAGTAGAGTGCCTCAGCTACCACTTGTCAAAATAGGATGATTCAAATGCAAATAAGTGCAAACATGTGCAAAATTAACATTCCTAATAGACAAAGCTTCACCACATAGGAAGGTATTATTAATACTACTACCAGAGGCAGGCAAGCATAATTCGTCATGCGGACACACTCAGTCCGAGTACCTTTTTTTGATTTCATCTAAATGAATTAAAGAAGTTAGACTTAATCTAAAAAAAAAAGAAGAAAAAAAAGGCCAGAAGATGCCAGGATGAGTGAGTCTGCATGAGGGTTATACTACAACCACTGGTTTTAAATTCACACTCTGGCGTGCACAAAAAGAACATTTTTTTATGAAGATAAAAGCCTGCACGTGTAATAACTCGATATATAGACAAGCCCTAGGGGCTTGCATCTTGAGCACTTAACATTTTTGGCCTCATCTTAATGGATAAAAAAAGGTGTGTTTCTCAGCCACATTAGGCCAGTCAAAGGAGCTTAATATGATGAAAAGGCCTTAGGGTTTGGTGAGGCTGAGGTGTAAAGGTGTGAGGCAGCACATCCATCACAGCGTGGGCACCGCTGCCTTCAGCACACACTGAACTGATCGGGGGGAGCAGGCAGGGCTGGGGAGCAGGCAGGGATGGGGAGCAGGCAGGGCTGGGGAGCAGGCAGGGATGGGGAGCCTGGCCCATGTCAGCCCCATGTTCCTACAAACTGGATCCGTTCGTGCGGGGGGCAGCTGCTGTCCAGCAGAAGCCAGGATATTTCATGGTGGGGAGCAGGTGAGAAAATATGAACTAGAATGATTTTTTTTTTCCTCATGGACTGTGAATGCCTCCAAAGAGAGCAGTTAGATGGATTCTAGGCAAACTGGACCTCCATACGATCTGTACACTGCTCCAGAGCCCCTGGTAACTGGAATTCTCCAGTTGTCTGGGGATGCTGCTCAGGATGAGAAGCGAGGCTTTTTCCCCACCATCGCAGCAAAAAGCATCTCCCCAAACTGCTGGGTAAGTCCCTGCTGCTCAAGGACGGGTGTGTGTGTCATACCCACTACCCAGGCTGTGCTGCTGCCTAAAGTAAGGCAGATCCACGAGATGACAAGTAAGCAAAACTGATGAAAAGAAGAAACAAACATTTCAAGTTTAAAACCAGGCTTCCACAACACATTGGTTAGCATACGACAATTAGCATATGCTAACATTTTTTGTAGTCCAGCCAAGTTTAGTACAAATTAACTAGAAGTCACGTATTTGTATGATGTAATCCTGATTTTGTCACTTGATTTAGGCTTTGTCTAGAACTCTTTTAAATTGTCTTGGGCTTGGTTTTTTATTACTGAAAAAAATCCAGTAATTTGGCTATTTCTGAACTACTTGGGTGAATATAAATGCAGACGTAAAACAAATATCACAGGCAGCTGATGTGGTTGCTGCACTCAACTGCCCCTGCACCTTCATCCTGAAGTTTACTGCAAGGAGAACCATATGGGATGTGCAGCAGCACCAAACTCTCCGCCGTTTTCAGAGCAGCACACTGAAGTAAACAGATGTTGAACACAGTCAAATATCAATTTAGCGCAGGGTAAGACAAAGTGGTTCGATATACTGAACATCTGAAATGTTACCATGTTGCTGATGTAGCTTAAATGCAGCCTTTTGTGAAAACTTGGACTCTTCTGCAATGGGAACACAAGTGTGAAGAGAACAAAACTTAAACTTTTATTTGGTTTATGTAGAGTGATGAACAGTCATGAAATTGGCAGAGTTCTGAATTAACGTCGTAAAACAGAAAGTATCTGGATCTCATCGCTGATAGAATCCAGAATAATTTTCTTATTATTTATGTTACATACACCACTTTAGTTGTATAAAGGCAAAATGATATTTACATTCCAGTTGTCATTTTCCTTTAATTGTAACAGGATCATTTTCCTCAACTAGCTGATTTAAGACAACATCCTGTCTTCAACTTTTTCTATTATGAAAGTATTTGTTATTAAGCACATTGGGACAATTTAAGATGTTTTGAAGTTAAAACCGCTAGCATGCCTTGTTTAATCAGTTGTGCACAGGTCTCACTTACATTTCAGAAACAATTCCAAAACTACAGAAATGTTTATTTTAAGGAAGGCTAGAATGTAAAATTCTAGTTGAAAGTTTCAACACTGCCTGCCCTTGAAAGTCAAAAAAAAAGCAGGTGTGTCAGCTCACCTGAGTTAGTTTACAATGAACTAGAGGATCTCTTAACATTCAGTAAAGCAGACAACCTGTTCATTAAATATTACATATTTGCTGTAAAAACGTGTGTTTTCCAGACAGCGATAATTTATAATAGGTGGTTAGTGCGGCCAAGGTATAAACGTAAAAATTTTCCTGACAGAACTGTTCAAATATCCTGAATCAACAAAGCACTCCCACACTGGATTTATGTGTGCTGACACGTCTCCCAGCTCGTCCCTCTGCCTTCTCTGAGTGACAGCTAACGCCGGCAAATACAGTTTCCTACAATTCCATCTCCGCTTCAGGTTCCTGCTCACGAGTCTCTCTCAGTCCCACACAGTTCTTCACACCTTTGATTGCCACAGCAGTGGCTGCAGCCGTTCACAGCGCAGACCTGCCCAGCTGTGTTTGGACACGTAAGGAGATAAGGCGCAGCAGCACAACTCATAGGCTAAGCCCCTCAATTCACTCCTGTGCTAGACCACACTACACCAAAGCTGACTTCATCCTGCCTCCACTCCCATTTTATAGCATGTTAGACATGTTTACATAGAATTAATGTATTTAAAAAAAAAACAAAAAGAGAAAAAAAAAATTAAATTACACGTTTTTGTATAAGACACATCCCAAAGCTCAACCACTGATCTAAAGGTATTAAGAAACGTTTCCATGGGAAGACTGGATGAACCATGCACGGACAAGTGAACCCAGTGATTTCACTGGACGTGTTTCTGCCATGGGATGTGGCAGCTATTCCCCACACACCGAGCAGTCGATGTGAGCCCACGGTGCGCTCACGTGTCGCAGCTCCAATCAATTTGCACATGCAGAGTGGCTCTGACACATCCGAGGCTCACCCAAGCCGTGGCGCATGTGCACTGGGTCCGCACACGCACACACAGTGTTGCAGGAGATGGCCATTTTTTTTAGTAGACCAGATGGCAACCTGGCAACTCCAGCAAATGCCACACCAGCGATCCCACTGCGCAGAGGCTGTGGCCTTTTCCTTCCCTCTCCCTGCCCTTTTTCTCTCCACTCCACCCAAGCCTGGGCCTGTACAGCATTAAATGTTTTCAGTTAAATTACGCTAACTTGCCTGAGTTAAGAAAATTCAAAGGCACTTTCTTCTGTCAGACAACATGTAAACACATTAAGATCCCATATCTGAAACTGCATGAGCAGTATACCCATGCTGTCATTTGCAGACTTCATAACCACAAACATTTAACTCAGGATGTATTTTTTTATTTGGCATAAATGAGTATATTTTCAGTGAAAGGGCCAAGAAAGCCATACCAACAATCCAGCTGTTCTCTTTGCATGGCTGAACAATAGGGATGGCTTTATGTGATTTCATACATATACAAGTGGAGACAAATGCGTTATTTTTTAACATATTTCATACATTATATGAAAACGTCACAAACTTAGAAAAGGAATCAACAAAGGTTTTACGTTGTGAAGAGGTTCTGAAGAAAACAGGCCAGAAAAGGTCGTATTTGCCACAGCATACCATTTTAATTTGATATTCTGACGCTGACAGGTGAAAAATTGGGGAAGGAAAAGCACTGTAAAGGTCTGGATTGTTTTGTGTTTATTTTTACTTAAAAAAAAAAAAAAAGGCGACTAACAACAGCCCCTCCTTCCCTCATTGTACCTGTGTAATATCCCGGGCCATTTTATCAACTGGGATTCGAACAGAAACCCAAAAGCCACTGGAGACACGCTCAGTTGCGGGGCTCTCGGGATGTGTTTACTCGCACCCTTAGGGCTATCGCTCCCCACCACGTCTGCAAGTCCGGCGAAGTTCCCGAACCCGACCGCCAAGCAGGAGTCACCGCGCTGCTCTGCGGTCCGTGCGCCCCGTTCCGTGATTCAGCACCCGCGCCCCGAACCGGCTCCCCGCGCACCGGCCGCGCCGGCCCCAGGAGGCAGGGAGGGACGGGAGGAAGGAGGGAGGAAGGGTGGGAGGGACAGCCGGGCTGGGGCCCCGCGGGGGGCGGCTCAGGGGTGCCCTTGGGGCGGTGCCCGGCGCGGGGGCCCCGGGCCGGTGGCCGCGCTCCGCTGGAGCCGCTCCCGCTGCGGGCAGCGGAGCGCGTCGGGCAGCGCCCGGGAGGAAAGGCCGGGGGCGCGGCCGCTTCCT
>VZTF01001612.1:964266-982255 GCA_013397755.1 Cnemophilus loriae | reverse complement strand
GGACCAGCCGCGTCTCTCTCGCTCGCTCTCTTCACCTCCCCCAGCCCCGACCGCCCCCGCCGAGCCCGGAGAGGGTGTTATTGTGTGTGAGACCCTTCCTTCCTTCCTCTGCGCTTTCTCTTCGCCCCCCCCTCCCCTCCTCCTCCTACTCTCCCCATGCTGCTCCCCCTGCTACCTGTGCTGGTCGGCGGCGGCTGAGGCCAGCGATGCGAGGCGGAGGTGGAGGAGGCGGAGGTGAGGAGGAGAGGAGCCGCGGGAGCAGGAGGAGCATCGGGATCCCCATCACCATCCTCATCTTCATCCTCATCATCATCATCCATGTGTCTCTCTCGTCCTGCTGACTAGGATGTCAACGGAGGACAAGAGTCTGGTGGTGGCGGTGGTGGAGCCGCCTCAGCAGCAGCAGCAGCCACAGACAAAAGACCTAGGGGCCGGCCTCGCAAAGATGGCGCTTCCCCTTTCCAGAGAGCCAGAAAGAAGTAAGTTCAGCGTTTGTGTGTGCGAGGCAGAGAGGGGCCGGGGCAGGCGGCCAGGCGCAGGCAGAGCTGTCAGTGGAGACTCGCTGCTCGTCGCCCCCTCCCTCTGCCTTAATGCCATTTTGAGAAGGGCCCTTCTTTCTTCTCCTCCTCTCCCCTTTGCACTTTCCCCTCCTCCTCCTCCTTTTTCACCTTTGTCTTCCTCCGCCTGCTCTCCGTTTTTCACTTTTCTTTCACCATCCCTATTCCTTTCTTCTCCTCCTTCTTCGGAGTTTCTCTTTAGCTCTTCCCCCTTTACCCTCTTCCTCCTTTTTCCCTTGCCTTTGCACCTTCCCCCTTCTCCTTTTTGGGTCCGTTCCCTTCCAGGACGCTCGGCTGCCTTCAGCGTCGCCTGGGTACTCCCTGTGCGCTGACGGTAGTTCCTCGTCGCTTTCCCTTGTTATGGCCCCCCCCTTCCCCTCCTCTTTTTGGGAAGGAAAACACGGTTCTCGGCGGGTGGCGGGGAGGACACCCCCGCACCCCCCGCGCACACGCAGAGTTGAGGCAGGAGTTTCTCGGCGGCGCGAGGGGAGCTGTCAGCGGCCGCCGCACGGAGGGACGCGCCGGCGGGACGGTGCCGAAGCACAACAAACACACGGAGGGAGGGGGCGGAGGGTGGCGGGGGGAGCCCGTTCCCAAGCGCTGGCAGCTCTCCCTTTGCCGCGGCNCCCCGCGGAGGGAGCGGGGGTGGCCGCGCTGCCGCTGTGGGTGCCCGGGGTGCGAGGCCAGGCTGCGCTCGGGGAGAGGCCCCGGCGGCCGCTTCCCGGGAAGCGCCGCTGCCGCGCTGGCTGCGCTCCCCGCGGGTTATTTTTGAGTAGGATGGAGCTTGCCATGGCATAGCTGATGGCAGCGGTAATAGGGCAAAGCTGGGCGGCACGTTTGGCGGAGGAACGTCAGGAGGTGACCAAAACAGCTCCTGCTCTGTGAGGTCTGTGCGAGCCTCGGGGTTCAGAGGTTGTTCCCTTTGTTTTGCGGGACGCGCTGAGTTTGACACTGCCGTGTTTGTCTTGGCGAGGTCTTGGCGCTTCCCTAAACGCCCACCCCAAACATCACTGCCACTTCCCGTGCCGCAATCATTTCGTTGGAGAAGACCTTTAAGGTCAAGCCCGACCATAAGGTCATACTGGAAGTCCTCAACATGACAAGGGATTCTGCTGGGCTGGACCTAAACGCATGCAAAGATTATGCGTCTTTTATATGCGTTTGTTTTTACAAATACATAAGTATCCCAGGACAGAATTGTCATTAGTTTGGGATACGTGATTTTTTTTGTGTTGTTGTCATTGATGATAGTTTACCTGCAAAGATTTTCATATCACCTCTGGTTTTGGGGAAGATGTGTTGTTTACAGCTCTCCCTTTTCATTATCTTATGTATTTGCCTGATAGAAATTTTAATATAGCGGTCGTTGAAAGTAGTTGGCAAACATATACACGCGGTAAAGTTCTTGGGTTCATCTCCTTTATGCTTAGTTTTACATACTTTGGTTTTATTTCTGCTTACAGAATTCAAACCTTACATAGGAAACCTTAGAGTATTTTATTTTAAAATAATTTTTTCTGAAGGAAAATGCAAATGCGACTGAAATGTACCAGTCTGTACAAAAAACCTACATAGCGTTGTATGTGAAAATTGACATATTTTGTTAGGCCAGTTTCAGGTCGTGTATGCACTGTTGAGGAAAAGTGTGTGTTAAAGAGGTAATTCCTTATCTTCAGTTAGGTTTTTGGTGTCGTGAGATTGTTGTTGGCTAGGTTTAGGAAGAAATAAAATATTCCTGTAAAAATATGTGCTTATGCTGACATGACTATAAGTGTTTGTGTAAAAGTGGGAAATTAAATTACCTGAGACAAAAATTAAAATGAATCAATATTTTTTTTTGTTCACACTCTGATTGTTCCTGTCTGGCGTGGTGCTCAGTGTCCTGCTGCATCTTTGTGGAAATCCTGTACTTTTGGTAAAGGCATTATGACATAAGTCATAAATGCTTTTGAAGCAGAGATTTTATAGAAAACAGTTATTTTCTAACTTGCGCAGCATAGGTATAGACTGGTGGTTTGTAGTTGCATCCATTTTGGGAAAAAAATGGTTTTATTTTGTAAGTTTTCCTGATTACAAAATACTGATTACAACTAGCCTAGCAAATATAGCAATAAGACAACTAAAACTATTTTCTATATTTTGCTTAAGAGTGCTTGGTCCTGTCTTCCTTTTCACTTCTGTGCTTTCCAGTTGGATTAGTGTGCCTCATGTAAACCAGATAAAAGAGCATATGTCAGACCATTTTCTGTACTGTAATCACATGTCTAAATCACTATTAGCCAGTCAAATTGTTCAACCGCTTTATCCCATTATAGGAAATGTTCCACTGAATGTTCAGTCTAAGTGCAGTCTAAGTAATGATAAAACGAAGAGCCCTGCATTAAACTGGCAAAGCCAGAACAAAATAATTCCTCAGCTATGGATGCCTCCATTAAACAGCAATGCCATATTGGAGAGTGCTGTAGGTTGGTACTTTATCTTCTTTGAAGGCCATGTTTTTAAGCAAATTTGGTGAGTTTAAGCAGACAGATGGAAAATTGCCTTGAATCTGCTCCTGTGAGATGCCAGCGATTCTCAACTCTTCCCAGAAGTAGGCTTATATTAAGGGAGCAGAGGGTTCTTCGGTAGGACAGTGCTTGCCCACATCTCACTCTGCATTTTACCTGGTCATCAGTAAAAATTCCAGTGGTGCTGTGGACTCAGATAAGTGCAGGGAACAGTGAGGGCTTCCTGTGGGTGAAGAACTGGGAATCGGTGTCATCAGTAACTGGAGAGTGGTACAGATGGTAGAATGTGGTGCTAGAACAGCTTTTTATCATTGTTTGAAGGATGTAGCTTCATGGTAGCACTGTCAGGAGAGTTAATCTTAGGTGAACAGTTCATTTTTGTTATTTATATTGTAATCGTGCCTAGAGGCCAGGACACCCTTACACTACATGCAGTACAAATGCATAAGCAAAGGTTGCTCCTCCACAAACAATTTCTTAATTTAAATGTAAAGATAAGACAGCATGTAAATGTAAGAAATGTATTGGGAAAGCACAAGGGAGCTGTGAGCAAGAGAACATGCAGAAGTTCAAGTACCCTGGCTATCTCAGCATCGGGGAGTGATTCACAGGCATCCGGCTTGGAGGATGTATTTAAAGCAGGGTAGCATTGTCACCCTGAGGATTTTCACACATAGATGTTTTCCTGCCTGAACTGCCAGGCCAACACTCCTATTTTCTTCCCTACACTTTGACAAGGGGTGTCTGTATAGAGCAGCAATTCAAATTAAAGAGGTGGAGCAAGAACAGGCCATGCAGAGCCTTGAAGCTGAGAGCAAGGAGGTTGTTCATGCTATGGTGCGTCAGGAAGAATACAGAGAACTGTAATAAAAGCAGTGAACGAGGAAAATATTTTTGTAGCATCACCTTTCTGCCTTAAAAGGTAGAAAGACTGAATTTATCAAAGTTGAAAAAAGATAATAAAGTTGCATTACTGAAGCTAAGACATGATGGAGAAGAAAGAAGCTTTCAGATGCATGGTTAAAAAAGCTCTTGCTGATATTGTAGAGGAAAAATGGAAATAATTAGGTGCTATCTCACTGTATGGCCTGAAATCTTGGAAACTTAATTCTTGCTTGGATTATACCTCAAGTTCCAGGGTAAGGACCTGAAGGATAGGAATGTGGTCAAAAAGAAGTTGTAGAGGAAGAGTTCTGTTTTAACTGTATTGTTGTTGTATAAACAGCTGGTTATTCATGAAAATGTATCAGAATTGTATTGTACAGGTGCAGTAAACATTTTTGTAATCAATTTTAAGTAGTAGAGCTTTCTTAATCTCTGCGGGTTATAAGCAGCACAAACAGATGCAGCTTCTTAGCAAAATTTCGTAGCAGAAGTCTCATTGATTGTGACCTTTTGTAGATCAGTGTCTAAGCTCACTTTAAACTTTATTTTCAGCATCCATCAGATCTTGATGTATGTTACAAGTTATTTTTGCAAATGTGTTTAGTTTAAAGCAGCATATAATAATGCATTCAGAATTGTGGCGAGCATTTTGTGTGTTTATTTTTAATTGCCCATGTTTAATTTCCATAGTAGTTTTTCATTACTTTGGCCTGTGTAAGCTGCAGTAGGTTTCCAAAGGCCAGTGATTTCACATATGCAGATAGTTTTGAGGACCCTTAAGCATAGTGTTTTTGCCAGGAAATGATTATTTGAGAATTTTTATCATCACTTTAGTTGCATTTGCATTAGGGTAGGCCAATATTTAAAGATACCTACTCTGATTTCAAAAGAACTTTAACATGTTGGATGGAGCTTTATAGCTCAGCTGTGTTTCTTTAGTTCATCACACACCTTCTGTGTGATACTTGTGTCTTTACTTGCCTGCCCTTTTCTCAATTCAAAATCTAACATTTGCAAATGTAAGATGTATGTTGTGTTGTAGAATAAAAATGTTCCGAAATACAAGATCGCAGTCAGGGAAGGTCATGGCTCCCTGGCAAGACCGAGGTCTTTTGATGGACAAGCTTTGTACAACTATTGCACAGAAAAGGGTTAAGGTATTAAAGCAAACACTGGCCTGTACAAGCCACGTGTATCAAACTGTTTGGCCAAAAGCCAGAAGGCACATAGTGGAGCACAGAGTGAGGACGAGATGAGGTGTGAGAATTGAAGTTGGCTCTTTGCAGAACAGGGCTGAGCTTTGCGCCATTTTCTTCAGCAGCCCATGTTCTGTGACTTCTTCCACCGTATTTGAATTACCAAGCAATTCCCCAACTGCTTTATGTATTTTTTGCGTAGGAGCCTGACTCACAGTGCTCAGGAGGTGAATGATACCTGTATTAATCTTCAGATTTTCAGTTCTTGATAAGTACGTGTGTGATGGACAGGGTTTATCGAATTGTTTTGCCACAAGGTTAAAATGTGGATTCGTGTGGTGTCCTAACCTGTGTCTTAAGGGTGTGTGAAGTTAATGCTGGAAATAGATGCACAGTTTCCTCAGTTTGAAACAGACTCCACTTGCTCTGAAGGACTCTTCGAGACTTTTTTTGACAATTTAGCTGTTATTTTCTTTATATTTGTATTTAATGATCCACTGAACTTCTGTAACACTTGTCGTGAAAGGGCCTCCAAGAGCCGTCAGACAGATCAAGTGTGATGGCTTTCTGAAATCTCAACAAATCGGTCACAACATGTGTCTTGCCCAGTCTCTTGGTTGCTACTCTGAGCCATCTACACGCCAGACATCTCTTCATCCTGTATGCAATGACACAGGAGACTTTTCCCAGCTTAAAACAATAAAACAGTTCCATTTTCTTGGCTTTGCTTGTGGATTTTTTTTTTCTTATTAGCATGTTAACTCCTACTAACTTCTTGTCATTGTTTTTTTATAAGATAAGTAATTGGAAATGGACATTTCCATTCTTTGTCATCATTTGAGAGATGGTTTTCCAAGGCAGTTGGCTTGCTGAGAGTAGGTGAACTCTGCCTTTCTCAGGCTGGAGTTGTTTTTTAACTCCTTGCACCACAGCAGTATTGGAGGGGTAGCAGGGTTATGTATTACTGGGGAAAATAGACTTTCCTTATCCACCACTAATGATCACTCCCTTATGTTATTATACACTAATGCTGTAAAATTAGCTTTTCGAGAAATGCTGTCATAGGTACACTAAAATGTTATTAATTGCTAAATAATTAGGTGACTGACAATTCCAGGAAATACTGAAGGCTTTTCTCCTTTCTATGTTTAATATATTTGATCAGCAATTCATACGATCTGCATGGTTCATACAGTTTGGATAAATACAGAGAAGCAAGGTTTTACTAGTAAGTACTTTATTGAATTCTACATTTTTTGTTCTGTGGGTTTTTTTTTCCCCCACTGGCAGGATGGCACTAGACATTGCTGTTCAGGCCATTCGTCTGTTAGTCAGAATAAGTTTGGGCACTTGTTTCAAGAACTACGCTGAGTAAGTTCTTCTGACAGCACTGGTGCTTTTGAAAGCAAGTAAGATGAAGTAGGAAAACCCTTAAAACCTAGAATATTTATTACTTAAAGAAACATAGGCTGTGAGCGTATGGAGTGCATCAGGTGGTTATTTTCCCCAAACACCATAAATCTTAAGCTGGTTCTGGCAGCAAAAAGGAGCAGCGGTGCTGCCCTTCCTCCGCTACCAGCTGTTTGTTCTCCCCCCTGTGCTGACCCAGGCGCTCGTGGTGAGCTGCACTGGGAAACTGAGCTGGGGTAGAACTAACCTGGCAAAGAAACGTGTTTGTGATAGCACGAGGGAGCAGGCCAGAGCAAGGGCCAGGCTGCTGGAGGGAGGCAGAGCTGCGGCTCTCGGCAGCACCGCCAGCCTGCAGCGCTGTCCGCGAAGGCGCGGCCTTGGCGCTCTGAAATCTGAGGGGCTTCGGTTTTCAGGCTGACTCCTTTGAGCTTTCCAATACAGGAGTAAATCCGGGAGATTGAGATTTTTACAGCCTATGGTCACATAATGCTGGTTCATTGGTTGTTTAAAAAGAAATAATGATGTTGAGAGGGTTCTTCACGGCATGTGGATGGAGGAGTTGTTCTCGTCTTTCTTGCCCCAGATGTTGGCATCGATTAAATAAGGAATTTCAGTTCCCACTTTGATCCCGGGAATCATTCTTAAGTTGAGTATTTAAAGTACCCTCAAATAACAATGTAAGTAAAACGTTTTATGTTAACAATAGTTTCTGGTATCCTGGAAGCTCATTCCTACAAGTATATCAATGTATAGGCATTATAATAAAATCACATGAGGTCTTGCTTCTTTGAGAATATTTTTGCCTTTCACTTTTTTTTTTGGGAAGTATTTTTACTAAATCACACATGCACCCAATCCTATTGCCAGCCATTCCAGTATAAATTTATAATTACTAATTTTCAGTGCTGTATTTATCAACATTCTAATTGCTTTTCTTGAAGAAACTGCTGGAAGCACTATCAAACTAGGATGTTTCCACCCAGATTTTTGGCATTGGGTAGGGGAAGAGAAAAAAAGAGGCCTTTTTCTCTTCTACTATGTTACTACTGAAAATAAAGTCTTGCCAAAACTAGTTTTAATTAGGCTGTCAGGAAAAAAAAATCAGCGTTAGGAAAATTTACCAGTTTTTTTTACTTTGCCTATTATATATTTATATTCCTTGGAGCATGTGCAATTGAGTCACTTGTATGGCACGGTAAGATAAAAGGGATTTTTGGTAGCGAATATGTGGTCCAAATGTGCAGTCTCTGCCACTAAACATTTACTGACATCCGAGGTGACTGTTTGTGAGTACTGTCTGGAAGCCTTAGCTAATCCAGAATGACTTCTGGAGCATCCCAGTGTTCATGGAACTTGGATGTTCCAGTAATGGTGTCTTACCCTCCTGTCCGTCTGGCAGTGAAGACTGTCTGCAATGTTCTTAGGGCTCAACAGAACAGGATAGGATGGCTCCATACTGTTATTAATAAAGAGAGGAGTAATTCTCTCTTAAAATTTGGGAGATTTATTAGTAAGATAAATAAACCCAGAATGTGAATTATTCAGCGTTCTTTTTCCTGAAATGTGGCGTTCAGAAGCACAATGAAATTCTTTTAAATAAAAGGAATATTTAGTTTTCCTGTATCACCAGAGATAAATGGAACTTTATGGCCAAAAAAGACTTCAGGGTAATCTTGCTCATTGTTCTATGTGTTGTATATCTGTTCCATTTCTGACAAATGGTTCTCTGACTTGTTTTTGAAGTATTTAGTGAATGCAGTTTCCCTGTATCTCTAGGCAATTGGTTTCAGTAACTAATTTTGTACAGTATAAAATAAATATTCTTTACTGCTGATTAAGCCAGTTTTGTCTTGTATTACTCACAGCTAAGACTCCACAGCTGAAATGGAGAAATACAAAACTTTTATTTATTAGGTGATTGTCTCCTTTGTTCTGCACTGAACAAGCTTAACCTCTATAGCAACATAATATTGATTGAACTGATTTATCCTTCAGAAGATTGCTAGTATTTATTAAGTTTCACTTGGTTGATATGAGCCACTTCTCAATTTATCAGAATGATTTTTGTTAAGATCTTGTCTTCAAAAATATTTGTAGCCCCTGCCTCAGCCATGTGTTACATGTAACTCTTCTGTGTGTGTGAATGTCCTCATGCAGGTCCTGGAGGAAGGGGCTTTCTTGCAATGTTCATCCACATTGACTGAAAAGAATTTGCCAATAAAAACCCTCTGAGTACCATAGCTCATTGTTCCCAGCCCCTTCTAGGGCATTTTCACCAGGACTGTATTAGGGAAGATGACTGCTCATAGTTTAGAGATTACTTCTCTCTGTTTCTTAAGCATTGTGTGAAATTCTTTCAGTCCTGCTGACTTGAATTTCTCTGATTATTTAGTCTAGTAACAAAATCAGTTTTTAGTATTCGCTACAATAAATCTGTTTTATGAAGGCTAAAATACAGAAAATGGCATTTGAGTCTGTTTTGTTATCCGTTTGTTCTTTCTAAACGCTGTTTGTACAGACTTCAGTGTTTTTCTTCTTACTTCTAAAATATTTCTGAAACTTTGTTTGCCTTTTATACTGCACAGTGGTAATACTGCATGCTGTGCTTTTATCTCTTCTGATTTTTATCCCTGACAGTTTATGCTGTTCCTTTATAATCATTAAAATGCCCTTGTTTCCATTCCTAATATGATTCTTTCTAGTTTCAGACCCTTATTACTGGCTGCTTTTGATGTAGCCCGAATTGTTCATATACATTTCCTATCTCTCCCCTGCTTTGGAATACTTTGCCATTGTGCACATTCCAGTACAATAACTGCCAGTCCTCCTTTAAATTGTGGTCTCAAGAGATTCTAGCAACAAGTTCAAAGAGTTTGTTGAAATTTGCTTTTCTTATTTCAGTTAATTGAAGATAAAAATTTGCTCTCCTCTCTCACTGCTCTCGCTTTCCCCCTTCCTTGGCACAGCGAGTGCTTCTCGTTACCACTTCCAGCCAAATCACTGTACACATTGAGATGTTTAAAATGGAGCCTGCCCTAATAGAGTGAAGTGTGAAGTAACTGCTCTTCTGGCACCCTCAACTTTGTGAAACAGTTGTCCTCAGCGTTTTCACAAACATGTTGGGCTGTTTGTTCTGATATTTTGGTTTTCTATTAGACGTATGGATGATGAAGGCCTCCTCTTACCCTCTGAGATACGTGCTCTGAAAACTTCTGTTAGCTGATTCCAAAGACTCAGCAGCTTCATCAGATTTCTCTCCCAGCCTTCCCAGTTCCTTATTCCCTAGTTCCCATTCTCTGTTGCTTATATGTTTGTTTCTACTCCAGCTTTTTTCCTTATCTGTTTTTTTTTCCCTTCCTTGTAAAAAAAGCAAGTATTTTTTTTCTTACCATGGTCCACTGAACTGCATGAGACTAGAACTTGTGATGAAAAGCTCGGAAAAGGGAATTTTGAAATAAAAATAAAAAGAACTGATCATTTCAGTTTCCTTAAATTTTTTCATTTCTAAGTGAGGCTAATTTGTGGCTGTCCTTGTGTTTTGTATGGATGAAGGGCATGGCTGTAGCTAGCAATAGTGTTCTGGCACATGAAGCACTCAGCTTCTTGTCCGTGATTGTGAAAAACCCAGCAGGGAATGTTCAGAGTTGCTGGACACCCTTGTCCCCAGTGTTGTCCCCACTGCCAGATGGTTGCAGTGGTTGCTCATACAGTTCTGATCACTCTGCCAAAACAATTCTCAAGGCTGGCCCAAGGTTTCGTGTGGTCCACGCACTGTTCCCAGCGTCGTTTGCGTGTGGCTGCTTTGTGTGGGAGTTTGGGAATTAGATAGCATGGATGGAAGCTGTCCGGTGCTCGTCGGCCTCAAGGCCAACAGCACCAACTATGTTGAATGTACTGGTATGACTATAACTGGTTTTGTTTTGTTGTTGGTTTTCTTTTAAGGAGGAATTCAATCAAACTGATAGAATTCTCATCAGTTTCACTTTCAGCCTCCTGGGTGAACAGCGTGCCACAGTTAATGTTCTCTAACCTATTGGGATATAAGTTTAGGAGGAACAGCTCACAGCAGAATTGCTCTAGAGGGAGCAGAGGAGATGGGATGTACAAGCCATGAGGCTCTGGGAAATGCTGGCTTTCAGTGCTACTTCAGGCTTCTGACACACAATGTTTCCTGGTTCATGTTTTGAGTAATTAAACTTGCATCAGGCATCTTGACAGAGATTCATACAAAGGACAGTGCAAAACACATTCGGCAGGAATTCTAATTTATATTTCTGCCTGTGTCTTACAGAAACCCTTTAGGAGAGAACTGGGCCCAGAAATGGGAGGTAACTCAAGAAACAAATGATCTGTAAGCAAAATTATTTAAAGAAATATTCTCTGAGCTCTTTCATGTAGCACTAAGGGCTGGCTCATGCCTGGCTATGCTGTTGTCTCTTTCTTTAATGGAATGGGAGAGTGTTCTTTGTCTTGCGGTGTGCTGTGAACAGCTTGGAAATACATTCATTTCAAGTGTATTAGTTGGTAAAGAATAAATATAAAAGCTTGGTAAACTCACATTTCATGTGCTCTCTATGTGGTCTTCTCAGACAAGGATACATTGGTAGAGCAGAACAGAGAAAGTACTGTTGGTTGTGAACTTACTTTATGGACAAGCAGAAAATCTTGATCTCAAGGCTTGTTAACCAGATCCTGTCAGTGGGGGTTTTAAATTACTGATAATGTAAATAAATATTTGTTTAAGAATATTTTCTGTTTACTTTTTTTTTTAAATTCATGTGTCTCTTCTCATTTTACTTGCTTTAGACTGTCTTGTAGAGACAAAAAAAATAACCTGTTTTTACATGGTTAGCTTGACCACGTTATTTTAAAGGCTTTTCTAGACCAATCAGAGTTTCTTGTCTATACTTAGTTCACATGCTCACACTTAGAAAAAGTGAAGTCATAATTGTCTTGGATATGTTTAAACTTGTTGAGTTGAAGCTTGGGCTCTCATCTATTCTATATCTTAGATACACTGTTTTTCCTCATGTGGCTAGAATTTGGGAAAGTATGGTGGTAGACATTTGTTAGCTGGCTTTTATCTAAAGACTATAAATGTTGTTCAGTCAAGTTGTTGAATATTTCTGGGTTTTTTTCTCCTTTTTTTTTTTTCCTTTTTGCCCGCTAGTATCTCTAGTTTGTAGTCTGAACTGAACGTGGGGAATTTACATCTGCATGGATGTGACCATGTCATGTGGTGTGGGAGCATATTCCATAACAGCTATTAGTAATGGGCCTTGGGGACAGGGCAGAGGCTGAATTCTAGCTCCTGTAGTCATGCCACCTAGGTTTCTTTTTTAGGAGCATTGTGATGGTCTAGTTTCTGTCTGAATTGTTTTCTTTCAAAACTTGAAAGGAATAATTATATTTATTTTACTATTCTAAAGGAGCTTACTAATGAAAGGAAGAAGTGCCTTTAAATTCTGCTGAGGTCTTTATGCTTAGAAGAACGAAGTAGTTATCTCTGAAATGCAATTCAGATAGACTAAGGTCTGAGCAGGGATAGTCTAATAGGAAATACTAAACAAAGGTGTTTAGGTGTGATTTAGGCCATCTGAATATCACCTGTATGCCCTGATCTCTGTTGTCTGTACTTGGCATAAGTTATTTCAAATAGGGTCCCCCCCATCGGATTTCAGCACTGTGTGTAATTACACAGCTATGTAAATAACAAATTGAACTTCAAAATATTTGTAAACCATTTTGGGAACTGACTCTGACCTGCTTTGAGCAGGAGGTTTGATCAGCTGACCTTTGAGGTCTTTTTCAACCTGAGTAACTGTATGATCCTATTCCATGATCATCCCTTCTGATGGTGATGTCCATTATTTATGTTGTACCCATTGCCTTTACACAGTGAATGATGTGTAACAACTTTTATTTCCTAGATGGTGTTTTCCTGTATTGTTTGTGGAAAGAAAATAGTTTACTCAATCTCTTTATTTCATTGTCTGTGTTTCTTATTTCCTTTGTCACCTGACACTTGCTTTATCTATTAATCTGTGTGATTCCACATAAACTAAATAAATTATTACTTCCTTACCACATTGGGATTGTTTTTTTCAGAAATAGTGTCACCTGGCATTCCAGATTTTCTTTTTAAAAAGTACATTTAAAAGTTTATCTGCTAGAAAAGGGTAGGGCTATTTTGATTATGTTAAAGCAAATATGTCAGAATTTATATTCTCATTGGATTTCCGTCATGCATTGTTGAAAACAGTTTTGTCCTGCCTGTGCTAGCAGCTAACACTGCATGTCACTAGCAGTGAATCATTTTCTGATGGCCTGGGAGTGTTTAGGTATTTCTGCTTCCTGCCTCTTCTCCTCTTGAGTCGTCTTTTGAACTTGTGGTCTTTTCATCTATATTGGTTTTTAGTCCTCTCTGTATTTGCTCATCCCTTTATTTTTTTTTTTTTCATCATAAAGAAAATTTTCCTCAGGAAACTGTAGTGACAGGACAAGGGGGAATGGCTTCAAACTGACAGAGGGCAAATTTTGATTAGATATTAGGAAGAAATTCTTCCCTATGAGGGTGGTGGGGCACTGGCACAGGCTGCCCAGAGAAGCTGTGGCTGCTCCATCCCTGGAAGTGTTCCTGGCCAGGTGGGACAGTGCTTGGAGCAACTTGGTCTAGTGGAAAGTGTCCCTGGCCACGGCAGGGGGTTGGAAGTGGGTGATTAAGGTCCCTCCAACCCAAACCATTCTGTGATTCTAAGGGGTACTGCATGGTCATTTCAGTTATGTGAGAGTTTACCCCTAGCAGCACTCAGCAGCAGTGTAAAACAGACACGGGTCTTGGGGCTCTGTCTGTCGTGCAGTGGTTCTGTAAGAAAGCACCACACGCTGTACTACTTCAGTGCCAGGTGAATTAGTGAAGAAGTAAGGAAATCTGATTTCCAGAGGTAATGCAAGGTTCGAAGACCTATATTTTTTCTTTCAAATATTTCGGTTTCGAAATGCTTTTTAACCTGATCCAGCCCATGCCTCTCCATTGCCATCACCATTTGCCTTGTGGCACTGGACACCGACGACACCTTGTGAGCTCGAATTCCCTTGTGAGATCTGTGCTGATGCTCTGCAGGTGGTTATCAGCCACACAGGCAAGAGGGAACACTCCAGCTTGTTGTTAAGGTCTCTGCCTCAAATTCACACCCATCAGTCAGTCAAGTGTAATGGTAGGCTTTGCATTAGCACTGGAGTGACCCATTCTGCTGTCTCTGCCACAGGGATGGTAGCCTTTGGCTGAAGCATGGAAAGATGTCAGGGCAGAAAAACCACCTTGAGCCTTTTCAGTTATATTTGCCAAACCTTGCCAGTCAAAACCATGAGAAGAGACAGAATGTGATGCTTTCTTTATGGGAAGCTATTTCAATTACCTGACTTACATTGCTGTTCCAATTCTGTTTCTAAAAGCAAGCTTGCTAGATATGACATCTTAGATGTAATGGCTTTAAATCAAATTTATCACAGTATGTTAATGTGGGTATGCAGTTAATACACAAAATGTGTTTCTTGGCTGTGTGACATGCTGCCAACCTGTCTTTGGGTCTAGATATGATCTGGTTCATGCTCACAAGAAGAGAGAGCAGGGGAGAGGAAATAGACTGTTTGGAACCGGTTTGGAACCTTTTTTTATTTTATTTTTTACTTTTAGAAATTGAGTCTATCTCTAGAGAATGTTGTAGTACAGGTTAGAAACGAAGAACTTCCAAACCCCTTCAAGTTCACTAAAAAAAGAAGTCAGTCATCTTCTGTTTAATCCTTTGGCATAGAAATTGGAATTTACAGAGAAATTATTCACAGAAGAGGGTGGTTTGAGTTGCTGTGTAGCATGGAAGCATAAAGGGATGCTAGAAGGTAAGTTGCCTTTACATTTCAGTAGAATTGCCAGACTAAGGAGAAATATTTGCATTTCCTTTTCTGCTGTTGTCGTTTTGTAGCTCAGTACTTAGCGCTTAATCTCAAGTTGTTACAACTATAATATTTTTAGAAACTCATTGAATATTTTGGAAATAGCAGGTCGGCAGGAGTTAAGGAAAATGTTTAAGAAAGACAAACCCATTTTTGAGCTTCTTAATATATCCATCTTTGTACATTTTAAAATCAAGGAAGTAACAAATCAGATGTATGACCTAGTTAGAGTAACCAAGTAATACTTCTGTTGAGAAGCCCACGTTTCTTAATTGTATATGTGTTCCATCTGAAATTTTGATAGGACTATATTGGAATTGGTGACTTGTCTGTTTCTGAATTTGTCGTGGTTGCTGCGAAGAATGATTCTCCCAAAGTTAGGAATTGGAAGTAGGGCCTATCACAAATAGATAGGGTGTGCTTTGCTCAATGTGTCTCGATTAACTCAAGAGTGCCATCCTTGAGTTAATCAATTTGAGCTTGGAAGAAAACAGTCCACCATATGTATAGACATAAGTTTTTATCTTAATCATTAAATCTATCACTTCTGTTGCTTATAAAAAGAAAAAAAAAAAGTCTGAGGAGAGATGACTGGTCCCATTTTTCCCATGTACATTTTCTTGGCAGAAGCATTGGCATAAACACTTCCTGCCTTGCCATTATGGTGACACGCGTTTGTGGAGATGTGTGAATCGGGGCAGGGAGCTGCTGCAGACACGATTGCTTTGCCTTTTCTCAGTGTCCAGCCCCGCTGCTTCTTGCTGGGTTGCCCTGTAGCAGGTTTGGTCCATGAGTCTGGTTCACAATCCATTGTTCAGCTGAATGGGAACAGTTCCGAGGCTGGGAAGAAGAGATGTGGGGTGGGATCAGCTTTAGCTGGAATTGCTGCTGAACGTTTAATCCTACTGAACGCAATTTATGGGCAGTTTATGTGGAGAAATAGTAATCAGTCAACATGACTGGTGTTGGACCACATCTGACTGTGCTGTAGTAAAATTACACTTTTTCCTTCCTAAGGTTTTTGTGGAAATTAATGTGCTTTTACAGTAAAAGAACTAAATCTCGCCCTTTGATGTGAGAGAAAATGCATCCCCGTGTTCAAAGAAGGGGAAGAACAAGGCTGGCTAATATGGCTTCATACCTGTTAGCTTGGATCTTGGGTCACATGAACAGCAGGGAAAAGTACTGAGAGTAATTTATTATTATTATTTTAACCAGCTATTATTAAATTACAGCTTCTTCTGTGCTAGCATACTTAAACTTGTCAGGTGACCCATTACCTGCTAGGTTAAAACGTAACGTTTTTAACAGTGTAACGTGAAAATGTCTGCAGGTTTAAGGTACAGCAGCACGAAGAACCCTGTGAATTGATGGAGGGTCAGTCATGCTGCAGGGGTATCACCTGGAATGGTACCACACCAGGGCTGTAGTGGAAGCGCATCAGAACAGACAGTTGTGGGATAGATGTCACACAGGAAACTCGGTGCTCCAGCCTTGCTTAACCTACCGACTCTAAAATCTTTTATTTAATACAGTTTGGAAAACACACAGCTTCTGTCAGCTGTTCAGTATCTTCTTTGGTTGAAGAGGAGCTTACTTCAGTTGATCTCAGAATAATTGGTTAGAAAAATGTTTAAACTCAGCAGAAATGGATGTGCAACAGGGGTTTGTCCTGGTTGAACCTGAGGTACTGTGAGTGTGAAAGGGAATAGACAAAGTGATTAATGTCTCAGTGGGGGCTTTGCAATTCACCACTTGTTGGCTGGACCAAGGCAACTAACTCTTACTGCAAAAGAAACCCCTGACATTCACCATCTCAGCTAAGGTTTAGAATAACATATTTAACCTTCTCATTGCAGCAGACTGAGTGTGCTAATACGTGTGGTTACAGAGATGTGCTGATAAGCCAGAGCTTGATAGCTCCTTGTAGCCAAATATATTTATGTGTCCGTACCTGTACTAACATGGCACAATGGCTCTTATACAATAGTTACTTGTTTCAGAGTAAACACCTGGAGATTTTTTCATGTGAGTGCTTTCTTTTTAAAATTTTATCTTCATCTCTGCAGAATGGGTTTGATAAAAACTTTCCTGTAGGCTGGGCACCTAGAACATGTTCCAGGTGAAAATGGAAGGAGAGGCAGTATTGGTCCACTCCCTCTACCTGGGTAGATCCCGCTCTGTGAATCAGTGTGGGAATTTGGGTTTGTTTTGTTCAGTCTTACAGGTGAAATGGTATCTTAGAGTTCCTAGGTGCACTTACTGAGAATTTCTCTAACCACTACACATAAGGCAATACTGAACTAACTTGCTTGTCCACAACAGATGGTGCCCAAGATTAACTATGTCCAGCTGCAGCTCGGTGTGACAGAAGAGAATTTGATGAGAAAAAATATTAAGATGAGTGAGAAAATAGAGGTGATGCGTGGTCTTACTTTGGCAGACAAGTCAGATTATTGTTGTCAGCGTGTCAGCCTATGTCTTGCAGATGTCTGATACTTAAACAAATTTTAAGAAAGCTTGAGATTGACAGAAGCAAAGCATTACACAACAGCTGCTTCGGAGTTTTTGCGTGAAGGGAAGCTGAACAAAGGTAGTTGCGTTACTGCTCAAATTGGCAGGACCCATTGGTTTGCAAGTATCTATCAATGCAAGTGAAGTGACACTTGCGTAATGCTTTCTTGATTTGTTTTTCTCTCTGTAGGAGAATAAAATTGGCAGGCAGGGAGTATTTGGAGGATTAGGAAAGAGCCATTTGTAGATGGACATTTGTCAAGCTTTGCTTTCTTAGTTTGTCCATTCCAGATTGTTTTGGAGAAGTGTAGAGCAGCCTGGAAAATGTTGGGGGGGCATGGGAAGGGGAAGAGAAAAAAAAAAGAAAGCTAAAATATAAAACACTAACTAAAACCACAAAACTAAACACCAAGAAATTTCACCTCAACAAGAGGAAGAACTTCTTTACGTTCAGAGTGGCAGAGCACTGGAAGAGGCTGCCCAGGGAGGTCACGGAGTCTCCCCTCGCTGGAGACATTCCAAACCCACCTGGACGCGTTCCTGTGTCACCTGCTCCAGGTGACCCTGCCTTGGCCGGGGGTTGAAGTAGATGATCTCCAACCCAAACGGTTCTGTGTGATTCTGTGGAAGAAGGAAAGAAAAAAAAAAAAAAGGCGATCCCCGAAGTCCCACGTTAATCTTTCACGGATGAAACCCTGCTTTTCCCAGAGCAGCCCCAGCAGCCGAGGAGGGGCCGCCAGGAAAGCGGCTGGCGTCTATGGAAACGTAACTTTTGGTTGCGCCGCTTTGTTAAATGGAAAAGTGCGGGCGTGGGGGGAAGGGAGCGGGAGCGCTGCCGCCCGCCGCGCTCGGAGGGTGCTCCTGGCCGGGGCCGGCGGGGGGAGCGGCCGGGCGCTGCCGCGCTCGGCTCCTGGGTTCGCCCCCGGGCTCCCCCGCCGGGACGTGCGGGCCCCCGGGCTCCTGCGGG
>VZTF01001612.1:928772-964261 GCA_013397755.1 Cnemophilus loriae | reverse complement strand
TTCCCCCCGCTCCCCTCCCCCTCCGCCCTCCTCCGCCGGCGGCCCCAGCCTGGTTCGGGGAGGATCCCGGAGCCGAAGTTCCGCGGCGATCGGGGCTGTGGCGCATCGCTCCCCGGCGGCGCCGCCATGGGGGGGGCCCTGTAGAGCCGCCCGAGGCCCCGGGGCAGCGGCCGGGGGAGCGCCGAGCGAGCGGCACGAACATGGCAGACCGCGGGCAGTGCTGAGCATCGGCGTCTCCGCTCCGCGCTGGGCTCGGGCCCTGGCATGTAAATAACTTCTCTCCCCTCCGGATCGCACCGGTGCCAGCCCCTCCATTTTCCAGAGGGGATTTGCGAGCGGTTCCGCGGCGCTGGGCGATGTCGCGCAGAGCCAGTTCGCCGGGGGTGAGTACGGCTGGCGCTGAACTTCTTTGTATCGAGGGCAGGCGGTGACAGCGGGAAGGGGCTCCCCGGGGACGGGGGACCCGCCGGGACCGGGCGGCAAACTTGGCGTGGGGACTGGGCGCCGCTGACACTCGGCACGGCGAATTCGACGCCGTTCGGTCAAAAAAAAACCCGGACCGGCGTCCAGACGTGGGTGTAGAGGTTCAAGTTACATGCTCGCTGGATAATCCGCGGCCGTTTGCAAAATAAAAATAAGGAAAAGGAGGGTGGTGGGTGGGAGAAAGAACCACAAAAGCCCCGCTCGTTCTGACCCGGGCGCAGCCGGGCATCCGGTCAGCGCTGCCCTGGGTACACCTACACACGTGTGCCCGCACAAATTCATTAAAAAATAGGACTTTATATGGTTAGCTATAGCACAACTGTTTTTTTTTCCCTTTCGTATTTTTTTTTGTCACTCACTTCCTAATGTAAATACTGGAGTGATGGAAAATGGAGATAGGATTAATTTTTCTTCAATATTTCGAAGTATTCTGTACATGCTATTTTTGAAGAGCGTGCCATTTTAATTTTGCATGCTTTCAAAGCATACCTGTATAGTGTTAATTTTTGGTGATCCTCCCGCTGCTTTAAACTGTAGTTCTAAACTGAGAAAAATTAAAAGACTTTAAAAAATAAACTATGTATCTAGTGCATAATGGATGGCCAGACCATCATATATGATGATTTTTATGTGAGCAGTGAGCAAATAGGTCATAAGTCAAAGTAGGTGTTACGTAACTGACTAGCTTTAACAAACTTGGTACAACTATAAAAAAAAAAGTCTTATTTCTTTTTTTATTTGAACAGTGTGTGAGGCTGGCTACCCCTTTTTCCGGTGGCATTACTTTGTAGCATGTTGATTAAAAAAACCCAACCAACAAAACAATCTATGCTTTCAGAATATGAAACAGTTAATTCAGTTAATTTGTGTAGTGTTTTGTATTTTCCTGGAAAACTCCTTCAGTCTTGTGCCTGATTCTGGATACTAAACACTACAGACTCACCCTGAATCATTAGTTAACACTGTAACTGGATTCTTATATAATTGAAAAACGTTCCTGAGTTACTTTAGTTTATTATTTAACTCCATTTTTTTTTCTAGAGTAGTGTTATTTGGCATAGAGTTGTTGAAAGAACTGAAGATCAGTATGAAAACGGTTTGAGGCTTTTTCATGTGAATAAATAAAGCAATAGTGGGTTCGTACTCCTGTAGCAAAACTGAAACAACTGGGCAGACATTTAAAGGTTCTCAGTGACTCTGTACAATGCTGGGTGTTGAAGAACACACAGCTCCTAAGCTGGAGGTTACGTGCAGGGGTCTTTGTGCTGTGTGTACGTCATGGTGATGGTTGTGTGTGGTGTTTGATGTTCCTGCACAATAAAATACACTTGCTACAGAAAATAACTGCAGCTCCCAGACTGCTGAGGGCAAATATTTTAACCATCTACTTGTAAGATAGGAGACAAAATAGACTTTTTTCTCAGTGCTGTATGATCAGCTGCATCCAAGTGCCATTCAGTAACTTCATTGATGACTACTCTACATTTGTTTTTAGAGGGTTTGGTTATGCATCCTTTACTACTTTGTTGTAAATGGCCTTTCTTTTGAGAATACACTTGGAGTTTGAGTATCTGTAGTTTTTAGTTCCTTGCCTCACTTACAGGTCATCTTTGTAAACTGTTTTATGACTCATTTTTTGTTTTGCCTGTTTTATGCAAAATAATGCCTAATATTCTGCCAACATTAAATATAGATGCTTTTAGGTCAAAATACTAATTTTTTTTTTATAGGAATAGTATTTAATTTTGTATAATTATTTTGTTAGACTCTGCACTCAGTTGACTTACATATTTTTTTTCCTTGCCTTTTTCTTTTTTCTTACTTTTTTTTTTTTTCTGTATTATTCCTTCCTGAGCAGAAACTCCCGCAGAGTTTTGGCAAAATGTTCTTTGGGAGCTTTTTTTTTTTTGGAGGGGAGGACACAGGGGGTAGTATTATTGTCATTTACATAATATGTCCGTAGAAAGTAGTTGCATCATGTACAGTTTCTTAATGTGACCGTTCATTGGATTTGCCTGAAAATGATTTCTTCAGGATAAATGGCTGAGCAAAAATTAAAAGCAGCCATATATTTATTTCTCCTTTTGTTTAAGGCTAAAAGGACCATTCAGTATATGTTTTACGGGTATTTCCAGTCTTACTGTATTTAATTTATTCACCTATTTAAAAAGAATGGTTAAAGTATTCTTTTCTCATCACTGCTGTCAAATCTTACGGCTTTGCCGTTCCAGTTTCCTGTTCTGAAAGTGTGGCTAGAAAACTCTTAGTATGGAGGAGTGTGTACTTGATGTATACCATTTAATATGAAATACACAGCCCAAGAGGATGGGGAACTGACTCTGGAGTGTTGTCAAAAGCACGTGCTAAATAAGCTGAAAGGCACTCTTTTGTTTTATTTGAGCAGTTCCAATTTTAGTAATTGCTAAAGCTCCTGGAAACCCTGGGATGTAGGGTGTTTGGAGAAAGAAGTATTGAAATCCAGTTTGACACCGGGCCTTCAGCTAGTCTTTTATAATTCTGTCTTTCCTCTGTGAAATCCTTTTGGCATGTCGTGGTTCTCTGGCAGGATCCCAGCGTGTGATATCACAGATATCAGATGTCTTCTTGCGATTCATGGCATTTGCTGTGCCGCAGTGGTGCTCCCTGGGACGGCTGAGGCGAACCAGGAAATGTCATGGAAATTCGGTAGGGAAAGCGGCGTGGCAGAGAAACAGTCACGTGGTTTTGGGAATAGGTGAGCGCCTTCTGTTTGACAGTGTTCACATCTTTGTGTTTGGTAATCTGATGTGGAATGTGTTCAGCAAACAGATGTGTCTTTTAGTGGTCTTGACAGATTTTTTTACCTGACGTCTCAGATGTAGTTGAGTGGCAAAACATCACAGTTAAGCTTTGTCCTTTGGAAATATGTTTGATTAAAAAAAATGGAGCATAATTATATGCGGCCTTGTTAGAATTTTTTTTTTCATCTTAGTGTTGAGGTCTAATGCCAGGCACAAGCACAGATCATATCACGCATTTGGAGGATATGTGACTCCTCCATAAGGTCTGTTGGAAGTTAGTCATAGCACACTGCATTTCTGTCTTTTCAGAGAAGTCTCCCTCTTGTCTGTACTCACTGGTGAAATGTTTTTTACACAGTAAGTGTGGCTTGTACTTATGGTGCTTTTGTAATACAGCTAGAAAATAAAAGGATTCACGCTGGCCTCTTTGTCCCATGTTTTCATCCTGATTTCCAAGCATTGAAAGGTGAATACTTCTGTAACATTACTTAATTAGAGAAGATAAAGGCCTGGAGGAAGAGTCTGCTTGTTGTATTTTTTTGTTTGTTTAGCCAGGACTTGCAGTTCTTGGGTATAATTCAGTTTCAGGAATGAATTCTTTGTTTTAGATGGAGCTCAATGTGTTCCTTCCAACCACAAACACTTCTATGTTGATTTTCCTCTGGATCTTCCTTTTTCTCTCTCTTTTTTTTTTTTTTTGCTTATTTTTAATTTCCGGGCCCCAAATGCCCCTGTGCTATAAAAAGAGAAGGTAGGTTGCTTTTGGAAGACTCTGTTTAGGAAGAAGTGCATGTGAGAGCAGGTTATTACTGCCTGGTTTATATAGTTTATATATAGTTTATAGTTAACCAGTTTGCAGTCTCTGTTAGCATGTAACGTCAGGTGCCATAGAGAAAAATGGGACAAACTCTGAGGAGGGCAGTTCTGGGAATAATTATTCTGTGGGGGATCTGTTTGAGGTGGGATTAGACCAGGAGGAAAGTGAGCTGTGTTTTTTCCAGAATTCAGAAAACCTCAAATGGAATTCTTATTTATGCTTATAGTTCTGCAGAAATCTGCCTTCTTTGGATGAAGTGACTTGGAAGGATACTGAGTTTAATACAATTTGAAGGCTTTTTTGAAGCACGAGGAACAGGGTGAAAGGATGTGATGTGTTTGGCAGAACAAAGAGGATGGGGCAGGGGGAATGGATGGGTTGGATGGGACTGTACAACGATGGTATATCTGGAGCAGTGAGAAGGACTAAGGTTGGAGCTTTATTTTAATCACCTTGCCCTTAGGCTTGAGTGGGGCAATTTTGGCAGCACGGTTTTGTGGCACTATTGAGAATGTGTTTATCATGCAGGAAGACACCAGCAGTGGTCAAAGAGAGTGATGAGGGAATGGATGAGCCTAGAATATTTTCTAACCTTTTCAAAGGTTGCTTGATCTGGGTCATATAATAGGTGTGCTAGGTGTCGTCACTGCCATGCCAGCCTTGCCTTGTGTACTGAAGGTTTAGTCACAGTTGTGGCAGAAGTCATTCAGTGTATGTTCAGGTCTGCCATAAAATGGAGGTCAGGCTTGTGCAGTAAGTACTACCATTAACCTTTGAGAGACTGTTCTCGTTGGAAAAATTCCACTTTGGCTTTGCAGCATTTTAGTAGAAGGCAAATTGCACGTAGGAGGGGCTACACAAGCAAGGTAGAGGGCTTTTGGAAGCCTTGCGGGTTTGCGGTGCTCAGGAAAGAGGAACCCAGAGTTACAGAACGTAATCTGTAAGACAGATGGGAGATGGAGGTTGAGGAGCGTGGACTTCAGTCTTTCAGCTTAATCCACCTTGGTGAGGTAGCTTCCCTGTGAGCAGTGCTTATTCTTACGTGTATTTACTCATCTTTTCCTTTCCGTTTCCTTGTCATCTTTGTTTTCACCTTGTTAAAGGAAGGTAAGATTTTTAAATTAAGAAAAAGAAACACTTTAGGGAACCACGTGAAGACAGTTTTATGCAGCTCCAGAAATAACAGCTATTACAACTTGAAGTTCTAGTTCTTGGAAGAAGAGAGTGATGGTGAGGAAGTCTGGAAGATTCCTGAGACAGTTTGTGTGGATCAGGGTATAATCCTGCATTAACAAATTCTTGAAATTGGGCTGGGGAGAGGAGTCTTCTCTGTATATTTTGTTTAGATATTTATTAGTCAGCAGGATGTGAAATAGTTAGACACATCTTTTTTTTCCCTCTGGTATATTTGTCTTCAGATAGTAAAATCCACCTAGAATGATGGAGAATGTTTAGCTATGAGGAGTTAGTAAGTTAATTACTTTCTTTCTTCCGTTTTTCAGAAATGCATGAAGATACTGAATCTGTCTTGATGCCTGTGGTTCAGTAACTGAGATGGTTGTGTCACTTTTCCTTAGAAAGTTTTAGAATGCTGGAGCTGAACTGGTGAATAGCTCTATTTCAGGCCATTCTGTTGCTTCCCTTGGAGATGTTTTGAAATCAGTTAACTCCAGTTTAGGTTGTTACCAGAAAGTCAGAGTTTCTGGGCTGTGCTGTGTAGCCAGGGATTGCTCTGGCCAGTTGTGACATCTGCATTCACCCATGTTGATGAAGATAGTTGGCTGCTGTTTTCTCTGGTGAAAGCTGAGAGATGTAAAGGTTAAGGAGAGGTAGTTCCCCTGATCATTGATAGACCTACATACAGTTCATATGTAAACCATCCTATATTATATTTATTTCTTTCCTCATGGCTGCCTAATCTTCAACGTCTGCTGCTGACAGCTTTGCCAGTACTACAGAGGAGTTTTCATTATTGATGCCTCTGGACCGCCAAATAAAGAACTGTCAGTGAATAAGTACTGTATGGATTCATTCAATTATTAATCAGCATGATGGGGTATTCTCTAAGGTACACAATTCTGTTACAAAGACAAGTGAAGTCAATAGAAAGTTTTCCACTGAAATAAAATAGTCATGAGAGTAAACATTCATCAGTACCAGAAAGAATTCGATAGCCTAGACTGTTCTGTACCTACTATTTTGAATAGTGCTAACCAATTTCTGCTCTGCATGATCAAAAAGAGTGGGGAAGAGCATGCTTCAGAAAAAAATAAACCAGGCATTGTGGAATAGTTTTTCATTCTTCAAATATCAAGAAAATGTGAGAACAGTTTTATGTCAGCTTGGATTCTGTGAAACAGTGCTAAGCTGAAATCACAACAATTATAAATTGCATAAACTTGTTCTTGATTTCTCTATTATTCTTTTACTGGCCAATTAGTCATGTTTTACTCCCACTGCTTCTCAGAGGCTGGCAAGAATCACAGTTCTGTTGTGTGCAAAGAAGAAAAAGGGGCACTTTGGGGTCACTCAGAGAGAACTGGGCTTATTTCTTCCTGAGCTAGATGTGTATTTCATGCCTCTGAGACCCAGCCTCCTGTCAGATACTTGATTTCATCAAACACAATCAGCATCTGGAAAACTGATACTACGTCTTAAATTTTAGCAGAGTGATGTAAGGCTGAATAATTTTGCATGTAGTACTCCGTATCTTGTCCTTGCCCTTGTCAGCATCTCCCGTGCCAGAAGTTTCAGGCCAGAAGGCATGTGAAGAAGAGCTACTTAGTTGCCTTTCCTGGTAAGACAGACATATATTCGTAGGTGAAGAGTAGTAGACTTTTTCTGGGGAAGGCTGTCTTGCCAGGGCTTCTTTGTAATGGAAAAGCCAGTGATGGTTGTGATCTCTTCAGCAGTTTATAATGGCAGTTTTTTCTGACTGTTCTGTAGCATCTTCTAAGCGTGAAATTACTTCTGATAAATTTGAAAGATGTGGTGTAGTGGTTATAGTTAGGGGCAGAAAAGCAGTGGTGGTGGCGGTATGTCTCTTAAGGCTCTAAGAGAAGCAAGGATGGTGGGGAGGTGGTTGCATTTTATGGAGTCCAAAATCAGTTTGCAGAATCCTTTCAGTGGTTGCAGCTTGTACTGAAAGAAGACGTATCTTGAAATAATCTCTCCTGTAATCTCCTCTCCAGTCCTTCCAACAGCCTCCTAAGCCTGCTAAACTCATGAGAACTAAACTTCCTGCAGATCATCCTATACCCTGACTGTACCTGAGCAGCAAAAGTGAAATTTACTGACAGAGCTCTGTGCCATGCACGTACACATGCTCCAAGTCATAACCATCCAGATCATGGGATTCTGCATAATACGCTTTGTCTTTTACTAGGTTTCCTCATGAACATTGACCACAGTTTTGTGGAAAGTGGGTGGATGAAATTAAGCAGCTTTTAGGAATGAGGATGAACTTGTCCGCAGTCAAGGAACACCAACTGTTTTTCATAAAACTCCTTCCTTGACTCTTTGGTCCTGGCATTCAAAGATGCTTGCCAAATTCCATCAAAAAGATGATCCTGAGTGCTCAAAGTCAGGACTTGATCCAGGTTGGGGGGCAGAATAACCTTGCATGAATCTCTCTTGGTAGTCTTTAAGTGACAAGAAGAAGCAAAAAATTACAAATTTCCTATATAAAGTAAGGTTAGAATGCTTGTGGATTGGATGTTATTTCAAATTAGAAGAAAGCAGCAAAATGTCAGGTGACTGTATTTATAGGACACAGGGGCTTTAACTTACTTCTGATGTCCTGCAAGGAATTCGGTGACTTAGGAGGATCCTTTGATCTGCCAGAAGAGCTTCGTGTTGCTTAAATACAAGAAAAATAGGCGTTCTTTGACTGTGAAAGCGTCTTGTTAAGAAGCATGGTTGTGTGACCTGGAGCTTGCTGTTCTCGAGGTTATTTTTTTACTGTGATGGGTAATGACCTGACTAAGGGATAAGGTATATAACCTTTTCAATACAGTCTGGCCAAAGATCCTGAATGGGAAGGTGTATAGAATGCTTGGGCATTTTCTTTGCTTCCCCACCCTTCTGCTTTCCCACCATGCAGAACTGAATCTCTGGAAGCCCACATGAGAGTCTCTGGACGGCAGAAATCAGGAACCAGTCTTCTGGAGGAATCAAATTTTATAAACCGCTAAAAGCTGCATAGTTGCAGGTTCAATTTTCAGGGTTCAGAATGTTGAATACAAGACTGGAAATGAAGTTTAGCGTTGCGAAGGATGAATCTTTAGATGTGACAGTAATCTGGGTAGTATCATGAGCTTCGTTGGTTCAGGGTGTTTGTAAAATAATACGGAGAAATTACATATTTCACAACAGCATCTGTGCCGGGTCACATCAGAGATGTGGAGGTCCCATCATCGTGTTTCCTGCAGTGGTTAATAGGAAAGTAAGACAGGAGTAATTTTGTAATGGTACTTCTCCAGACCGCTAATTGCAGGAGATTGGGAAAGAATTGTGGGATTTCTGGAGTCAAGGATGGTATTGCTGTGTTAGATCTGTTGAGCATGAGAATCCCCTTTGAATGTGTCCAGCCTCCCCTCGATCACACAAACTTCCAGCATGCTGAGCATAGAGTTCCACATTTCAGCTGCACAGTGTGAGAACAGCAGGCTTTCACTTGGGATTTTCTTGATCCTTCCACCTACTAGCATCAGTGCTGTGTAGTAAGTGTTGGAAGAGACAGTAAATGCTGATTTTGTGATCACCTTTTCAATGTGAATTGTGGTTATAATTGTCAGGCTTCATGAAAATGTATGTGTGGGAAAAGCAGACTATATACTTTCCAAAGATGTGCACAAATGCCAAAGACGTGGTTGAAAGCACTAGGGCACATCAGGGAAATTTTATTTAAACTGAAAAAAAATTTTAAATGTGTATGACAAGACTGCTTTTTGAAGGCAGTAAGAGGCAAATAGACTCCAAAAGTAGGACTTTCGGACTGTTAGCAAGTTTTGCTGTGGTTCTTAAGGCAGGAAATTTTTTCACTTTTTGCATTCTTAAGGAACCACAGTATCTTGTTTTCTGATGTTAAATGCCTATTGCATAGCTTAGGTTTGATTCATTCTGTTAGTTAAATAATATTTGTATTTGGATAATGAACCTGTTTTTTATGTAACATAAATTGACTTAATTATTCTGCGTAATATGTCTCCTGATAGAGCTGGTTATTAGTGAGTTAAGGTTTCACACTTGATCATGCTGATGTCTGTGGATTTGCAGATCTTTAAAACCCCCAGTGTATTAATGCTGTTATCAACCAAAGCTGCAGCAGCAGCTTTATTTATTTTTCCTTCCTCAAGGGTACTGTAGCGGCCAGTTGGAGCGTTAGCCACCAAATGCCAAGGTGGCTGTAGAGTAACTGCAGCAGCATTTCAGCATCTAATGGACCAGGTCACGTGCAAAGCCTCATTAAAATATGATTAAAGTATCCCCTTTTGTTTGTTCGGTGGAGCCAAGCCCACGCTCTGCACTGGACCCTCCATTATGTTTGTGCCGTGTGCTTGGAAATGCCTCCTGTTTTTTGTGAGGCTCCTTGTTCACCCCCCAGACCCCAGCCCTGTCCAAACCTCTGCTGAAGGTGCAGCTGGCTTTCCTTATTCCTCTGCCCTCTTCCATCCACCGATGATTAAATGCGAGGAAATGAGAATGGTGTCTGCTTTCATTTAAACATAGTCTGCTAAAGACAAATATGAAGCTTCTGTTGTTGTCCGGGGGTGTCTCCTGCTTTCCTGTACCTCTGCTTTTTAGCTGCTGAAGGACTGAGGTGTGGGGGTTTTTTTGTTTGTTTGGGATTTTTTTTCTGGTATTTAATTAGTAAGCTAGACTTGCAGTTAAAGAACCGGCATAAATTACATTGGTAATTTGCCATGACCACCTGTGGTAGTACATAAATAATGAGAGAATAACAAAAACTTACAACTAAATTAAAAAATAAAAAGGGTTTTGTTACGCTTTCTGAGACAAGCCTTCATAGTTTGTCTGGAAGCAGTAAAAAATGGGCTGTTCTTTAGGTTTATTTTTTGTGAAACATGGAAATCAGTATGCTTCAAGCTCAAAGACTCATAGCAAGAATCCACAAATTTAGTTTGTATCTTTGATCACACACGGCCTTGACAGTACTCATGGACAGCATAAACTTAGAGAAACATGGTGTAGTTGATTAAGTCCTATGATCAGTATAAATGACTGGAGAGGGACGACAGACTTCTTGTAGCCACTGGAATTTGAGCAAATGAAGAATATTATTTCCAAATCAACATGTTGCAGGGGAAGAAGGGATAGAAAATGCTATAAAAGTTCTTAGATCTGGCTTTTCTTTTGACACTCTGTGAAATCAGATGATTTGGCACTTGTAACTGCTGTGGGTAAGAGGCGTTCATAAGAAATAAAATAAAATGTATATGTGGCAGTGGTGGGGAGGCGTCTGTTCTGAAAACATCTGAGATGCTGGAAAACTTGTCCCCAGTGGGAAAGAGAAATTGCATAGCTGGCACCGAGGCTCGCTGCTTATGCTTATGTGGCCATATTTAGAAAAGGATCAACACTAGGAACTGAATTATTAGAGAAGTGAGTGACTGGAGGGATTGAACATAAAGGAAATGATTTCTATCTCGCTTGTTTGTTTGAGTTTGGCCAGACGATGCTGTGGGAGGGCTGCGAGCTGCAGACTTGCTGCCTGTGCGGAGTGAATCTGGAGATGAGTCTGAGGAGGTCAGTGCTTGTTTGAGCTAAAGCTCCCCGCTACCTGGCTTGTAGGTGGCTGCCTGCAGGTGGAAGATGAGCAGGAATGAAAACGACCCTCTTGACTTGGAAAAGTCTGGAAAGACTTGCTGGAGCGAGATGCAGGCTCCTTGTGCTGTGTGTAGTGCTGTGGGAGGCTTCTGGTTTCAGTACATCTTGCAGACATGCAGTGTGTATAAGTAAAGCAAACAACAGCCAATTAAAAATAAAAACCAACACCACATTTCAAAGAAGTTGTATATATAAAAAAGAAAGCTGCCTTATTAGCAAATACTTGTCAGTGTAGCAGCACAGTTCATCACAATTATTTGCATCTGTGTGGCAGTTTTAGTTTATTGTGGTTTTGTTGCAGAACAACAGATTATCTAAATTAATTAATTAAATGGGGGGGGATTAAAACAGTACTTCTAAGGAGAGAGCCAGGAGGAATGCTTTCAAAGTTTTTAGGAGCAGTTAAATTACCCTCCCCCCCACTTTTTTTTTTTTTCTTTAAGAAGTGGTTCTTTTTGTTCTAGTCATCAAGACTCATTTTGAAAGACTTATTTTTCTGGTTTTGGCAAAATAGTTGATCAGCGCGACTGGCAAGGAACTGCTGTGGAGCAACAAAGAATTTCTGTGTAGCTAAAAACTGTGTTTGAGGCCATCTTGGAGCCGTTTGTGAACTAGAGTAGAAACTCTGTGTAAGAAAGGCCATTCAAGTTAAGTTGCACGTTTGCCTCCCCAAAATTAGCATACCAGAATACTTCATTGCAGTGTTTGGAATACTTTGTACAAGAACTAACAGTAAGTTGAAGATTGCTAACTGAGGATCTGTAATGATGCCAACTGACTTTTTTTTTTTTTAATGAAAGCTTTGTATACATAACAGGATGAGTCATCACTGGAGAGTTCTGAAAGCATTTGGCATCCCGAAGAATCCTTTTGTGTGTCTGCCTCACAAAACGAGTATTTTTGTCATGAAACTCTGCCTTAAGAAGTACTGCAATAACTGTAAGCTTTAGGGGGAGGTTTTCTTATGTGGCTTAAACCTTTACGTTCTATTATTGTTTTAAAAATATTTTGGTATTCTTAGATCTTCCTGAACAATAGGATGGGAAATTCTAAATGCTTCGTTGGCTGTTATTTTTTTTTTCTAAGATGCAGCTTCAGACATACTTCTATTATAAATTCATTTTTAAAAATATATAATAGGAGCTGTACTGTTTTCCTTAGCTTTAATGCAAGTTTTAAGAATCTGATTGTGGGAGAATACTGTTAAGTCATTTTGCTTTATTCAGACAGGGTCCCTGTAGTAAACCGATAGTAGCTGCTTATCTGAGTCACGTTTATTTTTAAGTACACTTTCTTTTGATACATTTGTCACGCTGAAGAACTGGTTGGCCTTGGTAGTTTTTGTTATGTCTCTTTGAAACTAATATCTTACAAAGTTAGAGTTTTTTTCTTACATGTGTTAAGAACATCTGTAGTTGCTGTACTCTCTCAGAGCAACTCCTTGATGAAAAAAAAGAGAAACCTTTCTTACTGAGGTGTTGGTGAGTAACGTGTCAGACCACCATTGTATTTGGCCCATGATTTTCCTGATGATGTGAAACCTGGTTCCTGTAGTCTTCCAAGTGTGTACACGGCAGCAGAGATGGAATTTTGCAGCTGGTGCAATAGGGTAGCAAATTTATATTTATCTGAGACATATAGGACATTTTTCAGAGATTTTTTTCCCCCTCACCGTTTATTCTTCAGCACTATGTTTTCTAAGATGTGCTGTCATTAATTTTAACAGTCAAATCCATTGATGGATTCTTTCATGATTTGTTGTAGTGATGGTATATTTATTAGCCAGTAAGTTTAGCAGTTCTAATTTTTGTGATTTCTTTTGAGTGAACCAGAATATAAAATTTACGGCCAAGGAAACTTGAAAGAACACAATTCTTCTTCAGAAGAAGAATTCATAAAGAAGTCATCAAAATTTGTAGGGTTTCATAAAAAGAAGGCTTTCATAATAGTTTAGAATTATATAGGCTTTTCATCCAAATTCTCTGAATTATGCTGATAACAGAATGCATAAAAACCAAAGGGCTTTCAGCCAGTCCTTGACAAACTACACAGGTTAATTACTCGGCCGTGCATGTGCAAATGTGATGGTTTTGAGTCAGGCTCTCAGATTCATATGTTTTTATTTTAATGTACACATCCATTAAAGGCGGAGCATTTAAATAGGCTTGCATTTGACGTGGAAGAGAAAGAACAGAAATGTATTTAGCTAAAAAATTTTATATTTGGTGATATTATGTATTAAGCTTAGCCATGAGTTCAGTGGCATTGCTAAGAGATTCTGTTTAATGGTAGAACACTTTGTCAGTGTTGTTTTCGGGTTTTTTTAAAACTAAAGTTCTTCTGCTCTGCATTACCAACTTAGTGTTGTTATTCTGCAATAAATTAAATGTTGGGGTGTGCTAATGTGGGGTGTGTCTAATGCGACTGAAGACCACGTTTGATTTTATTTTCCAATGGAAGCTAAACCTCAACTTCTGATCTCTTTTTTGGAAGAAAGAATCCCTCAACATATCTGCAGATTGGGATGTAGAATTGGCTGTAAGAAAACAAGGTGTTGGGGTGTGTCTGTATATAGAGAAGGTAAAAATTTTGGTGTTACTATAAACTTCGTTTTCCTGGCATCCTCTCAGATCTTTCATTGGAAGGATCGCTGCTTCAAAATACTGTACTTTTTCCAACAAAACATTATTCCCAGCTGTTTAGATGAAGGAAGTTTCCCTTAGGGACCCTGAACCAAGCATGTTACCTTTACTGTAGGATCCAGATGCACAGAAGAAAACCAATGTTTGTCCCGTTATCAGATGACTTTATGTGTTTGTTCTGGAGCTTGTAGGCCAGAATGGGGCCCGGAATTTCTGTGAGTCTTACCATGTTCCCCCAAGTCTTTAGAATTAAAGTATCATAGAATATCCTTATCCAGTATGCTGAATGCCGTGGCTCCTGGATGCTGCTGTAGCTTTAAGTTTTCAGTAAAAAGGCTTTTTTGGTGCAGTCTGTCACTGAAACAAAGATATGTGGGGAAGAGAAGGTGGTGAAGGTTACTGAAGGTTTGCCACCTCATCACTTCTGAGGACCTGTTCCCTAGTAATTTACCTCCCCGTGTTTTGCTGGTAATGGAAACTTTCTAGTTAGCTTTATATTTGCAGGGCATTTAAGGCCAGGTTGCAGAGATCAGTTCTGCTGGCAGCAGTGACTTGGGCAATCTCCTTTTATTGCAGCTGCTCAGCCCTGTTGCTCTGCCAGTGCAGTGCTCAGATGCCTGCGTGGAGATCCTGGCTGGCAGCTGGCTCCTGACAGTGTAACCTCTCTTTGGAAAGGGTACGTGAGGCTTACGTGTTACTTCAGGTGAATGTTTGACTCTTGTCCAAGTCCTGTTAGTTTTGCTTTGACCCACGCTAGGTTTCCTTGTAAGGCTGTTTCTCATATTCTCATAGTCAAATCCCCGTGTTCAGAGGAGCTTTGCTTTTAAAAGGAATAGGTCTTATCAATGGCAGTTGGTTTACAAATAACTTTTTAAATTATTTATTTAGTCTTTACCTTTTTTAGCTTTGAGGTCAGTGTTTCCTTTCACTATGGTACAGTTTTACATTTATAAACTTGTGCTTTTATAATTTTATTCTAATTAGAATTTTATTCTAATTAGAGAATTAATCTTGAACAATTTTAACCTTTTTAAGTAATTCGAGATTTAAAATGGTTCAGATATGCAGGAAAGAAGACAAGGTTTGGTATGGTATTAACATCTTTATCATGTCAGTAACATATTGTCAGCAATTAAATATCTCCTGTTGTGCCCACATCTGCTTTACTTGTCAGTAAATCAAACCTTCCACAAGTCAAGGCATGCCATGTTTAGGCTACACACTCACCAAATTTAATTCTTACAAGGAATACTCAAAACTACCCTAATAATTTTCAGAAGCTGAGATCCAGGAAGCCAGCTTTGTGTTATCTTTGTGAGAATTTTGTGGGGAAAAAAAAAGGCTAAATATAACAAAAAATGATAAAAAGTAGATTGCTTAACAGAACAGCTGTCTAAAGAATTCATATTGTGATGTGTTAGCGCTGAGCTTTTAAAGATGAGAAAATAAGGGTTAATAATTCATACATTTTACTTACGGTTCTTGCAGCACAGTTTACAAAATGATAGGTGCAGATATTCTGTAAATGTTTTGTGGAAATTTGTCATGAAAAATCAATACAAATTGAGCTGCAATTCCAGTGTGTTTGAAGTTGCCTGTATCCAAGAAACGAGCAGCGAAACCCATCTGAAAGGTGGGAGCTGTGTGGAAATGGTTAACGGCAGACTTAGGGATTAGTGTTGGGTTCGGCCTCGCTGTTAATGAGCTGGAAAAAGGTGGGAGCAGCGAGGTAATGGTATTGACAGACAGTGTGGAGGTAAATGGATTTGTCAACACAAAGGGAGAGAAAATGGAGAAGAACACAGGTTAGGAATATACAAAACAGGGAAGGAGGAGGTTCCCCCCAGCCCTCTCTAACAGATGAAACAACCACCATTGATTGAGTCAGTCAGGGCTGATGGGTTTTCCAAACACGGCACTGATGAGAGTGAGAATCTTGCAGTAAAATAGTGCTGAAAGGGCACAGCAGATAAATGAATGGGGTTTTTAAATCATATTTTAATTACTTCAAATACGTGATGAAGATGAATACATTACTATTTATTTTGCAATTAGACTGTGTTGAGATAACAACAGGCATGTCCACGGCACAATGCTGCTTTGAGACAACAGTTAATGTTCACACCTGAGTTTAAACAAATGCATCGTGGAGGAAAAAAGTGTTGCTGGTAAAATATACTAGTAAAGAACGAAGTATATTTAAAACTAGCAACTTTCTGTTATTGTGTTAAAAATATTATACGTGTTTTATCTTGTAGATGGTGGTGGAAAGGTAATGATAGGCAGCGATTTTTTTCTCTTTTCTAGGAACTTTGAAAACAGAGTTATACTCAGAAAAGAGAGGGCAATTTTATAAAACAGTGTTTTCTAGTGATAATATCTGTAGTCCACTGTTGATGAAGACGTGTAATAGCTGGTACCATCCTAAATAAATAAATAAAATTATCCACTCTTGAACCATCCCAAATGTAACCTCAGCTGCTCTGCAGACACAAACATCGAGACTAGACTAGCAGCATTTACCAGCTGTGTGTAAGAGCTACACTGCACGTAAAGGGATTTCACATTTTATTATGTGGGAGGGATGATGTCAGTTTGGTTGATTATGCCCCTTTCAAGCTGCTGTGATAATTACCTGCTTGTTACCAGAAGTGTCGAACCCATTTTCAGTTCTTGTTTGCTTTTGCTGTCATGCCCTAATTGCTACATAATTTTGTCCCTGCCAATTACTACCTTGGAGTTGAATTTTACAGTGAAAAAGTTGTAAGAAGCAATAAAGTAATTGTTTTTTAGATCTTGTAATTTCAGTAGAATATTTTATTGTGCTACAAAGTGTATTGAAATACATGCTGCTGACTTCTGTGAGATGGTGAAATCCCATGGTTCCCACTGAAATGATGACAGTGTGGAAAGCATGAATTTTGGGCAGATATAGATACCTTTTGTTTTTGAAATAAATATATTTTCTGCGTTCTTTAGAGGCAGGAACTCTCAGGTTTACTGGGCTTTTTAAAAATTCTTTCCCTTCCTTTTCATCCTTTTATCCACTTTGTGAGTTTTACAAGTTGCCTTTGATGTAGATACTAGGTCATCTGATGTGGTCCTTTATCCATCGTTTTCTATGAAGATGTAATATAAATGGATTTCTTTAAAGGTGCTGGGCTTAACAGTGTTTTATACTCCGATTAAAACTATTTGTTTGAATTATTCAGTGGAATAAAGCCTGCAGTAATTGGTTTAAGGACTGGCTGACCAAGCACTTTGTTGTCTTTGGGAACTGTCATCGCTTTGCTTTGGGTTTTTTGGGTGGTCCTCCAGCAGTGAAGTCTGGTATTAGTCAATATTAATAATAATTACTGCTGCTGAAATCTGTATATGGAATGACATGGATGAGCACAGGGAAGAGGCAGAAGAGCACAGTTAAACAAAATGCTCTTCAGAATAAGGAGAGGGGATGGTGTTGCCATGTAGAGGTTTAGGGATGGGGCTGCAGTCCAGAAAGGAGCATTTCTGGCAAGAGATGTGAAGTGTGGGATGTTTGTGGCTGTGCACTGAAGCTCTGTTTATCGTAGAGATTGTGAGATTTGCTGCTGCCATTTCAATGTGATTCAGATATCCACAGCTGAAAGACTGAAATATTGGCAAAAAGTCATGAAACGGACCAGAGATTGTAAAAAGCTGGAGAAAATCACTTTGGGGAGGAAGGTAGAGGTGCTCAGTCTATTTGGTGATGGGGGTGGGGAATTTAAACCCTAAAAATAAGTAGTAGTTAGAGAACAGTTAATGATATCTCTGACAGGGAAAATACTGACTTCTTAAGGGATCACTAGTGTAGAGGAAAAGGGACAAGAACCAGCGGCTGAAAGCTGAAACCAGAGAAGTTCACAAAGGAAATGAGCACGAGTTCAGAAGGAGGAACAAGCAACAAAGGGAATGGCAAAGTGAGTGGCTTTCTGAAAGATGGGCTTCAATCACTTACAGTTATTGAGTGATAGTTATGGATATTGGGCTTGCATGGATAATGATTCTGGCATTGTGTCCAGTGAATCTGTGAGCAGTTGGACTTCTGTTTTGATAGCACTCCCTGTAGCAGCTATTCCAGGGATGGTGTAATGAATGTTGAACACCTTTGTGGTTGAAGATTCTTTTCAAACGTTATCTTTAATACATTGATTGCAAAAGACAAATGGTTTCTAAGGTTCCGAGGACAAGGCATACCTCAATTGTAGTTCTTTTTGTTAGCATAAAGGCTTTCAGGTACTTCAAGGAGAAATTTCAGTGTGCAAAAATACTGCAAAAAAAAATTATGCAGAATACTCTTAAGAAAAAAATAATGATTTTGATACTGAAATTTGTGTGGTTGTGAGCTAGAAACTGCTCTGTCCTGTCATGACACCAAGGCAGTACTTGGGTAAATATGAGTAGCTTTAGGGCCATTAAGTTACATGTATGTGCTTCCCGGTCTGTGTCATCTCCCTAAGTGGTTGCCAGTATAGGTCTTTCAGAGCTGCTCTGCCAGCTTTTTATACCTGAAAGTACTTCTAAAATGTTTGATTAAGATAATTTTTAAGGCTCTGTGGTGTGGTCTGGTGAGTAGAACTGAATTTCCATGCTGTAAATGTTAATTAGAAGCATATGTGTATATGTAAAAAGCAAGCTGAAATAAAAGTATAAATATCTAAGAAGCTGTCATTCCAGAAGGTCTGTGCTCAGAAAAGATTAGGTAAATATACAAATAGTCCCATTATAAATCAGCTGCAGTATCATTTCTGATTATCTTAGTTACTTTTTTTCTGGTGGTTTGCAAAAAAAAAAAAGAGTTAGGAAGCAAAGGGATTCAGATCATAATTTCCAGATCCTTTTAGGCAGCGTTACTTGCACTGTCACTAAAAGAAGCTCCACTCACTTTATTCCCTCTCCTCCTTCTCCAGTAACCCTTTCCTATCACTGCTCTTCTCCCTGGCTGCTTCCAGCACAAACGTTCATGAGCCTCTAATGAATGAAACAAACTGATGTGGGTGAAAACTATCTCTTCTGCTGGGTATAAATTCAGTCAGTGTTAATTCAGCTTAGCCTTAGTATGATTTCTAAGTCTTCAGGTCAGCATGCTTGAATCTTGAACATTTTCATGTTTTTCTCCACAGTGAACATGAATTTTGAGAATCATTTTCCTGTAACATTAAAACCACATTTTAATGTTTAAACTGAGGGTATTTGTGGAACTGGAGAGAAGTTCCAGGACTTGAGGACCTTCTGCAAGTTGCAGGGCAGTAAATGGAATAAGCTTGCAGCCTCGTGTCCTTGGGCGGTGGCCTCAGAGGAACTTGACCTGGAGGTATCAGTTGGTCCTCTTGGATGACTTCCATTGTAGTAGTTGCTCTAGCAGGGTTCACTGGGGACATGCCCCTCTCATGTGACACAGGGACAATTTTGTTTATAACTCTGACCTGTATCATATGACGTAGGCTGAGCAGTAGATCACTCTCGTGCTGGCAGTTCTGACACAGCCTGATCCCTTCTCAGCCTAGGGAGGGTGGGAGTGTGAAGGTGATGATCAGGTAGAAGAACTCCTCCAGCAACAAGTGCTGGGAAGCCCATCTTTTTATTACCTTCACTTTTTTTCGTGTTTTTCTTTAAGAGCATATTAAAGAAATGAGCAACTTAAGCCTTGAAAAAATAATTAACCCCCCCCAATAATTTAAAAAAAATAGCATTAATTCATATATTTGATATTAAAGAGCTGAAGTCTGGCATGGAGAAAAAATATACAAAGCAGCCTGGTATAGTTGGTAGTGGTCTCAAAATAGGTGAAGTTTTGAGAATGTTGGTGAACAGCAAAGATCATTATCCTGAATAATAATGGTAATTTAACGGTCCTTTGAACAGAAGTTAGAAAGTTCTCTATTATATTTAATTTGAGCTATTTGTAAGCTATCTGTGTCAGAAGGCAAATTTATGTGTGTCTCCAGGTTAGAAGAATCTTCTTCAGGGATGGAAAAAAGGTGTAGGCACATTTTTGTTAGCAGAATTTCTAACAAAAACCTCGGAATTTCTACCTCATCAATGCCTCTAGAGATTGATATGCCTGTTTATACAGAAGCTTTTAGACATGTTTGAAGATCTGTGTTACTTGTGCCTGTGCTATGAAGTGTTGCTCATTATGCTACTTGCATTGTTGTTTATATTTCACAATAGTATTTCCAGACTTTTATTTACTCCGATATAAAAATAGTTTCCGTGATCTGGCTTTTAGGATTTACATCTAGTTTGAAAACAATTTTGTTAAAAGAGAAACAATTCATGTGAATTATAAATTTACACTGACACCCATCTGATTCCATTGCCCATTTTCTTCTTAGATCTATTTTTATTCTTCTGAGGTTTTCCAAGCCTTCTGACTAAGTTTTAATGGATTTTTAATTAGCGAGCAGATCTTGTGTTTTTTCCCTTTGGCTTTCCTAGGTTTAGCAGTTTTATTGAAAGAGAAATATTTCATAATACTTGTTGACATTATCTGAAATAAAAATGCATTTCTTTATAAGGAGCACTAAGGGTGCTAACAGATGGAAAAGATACGTGGTGATATGACATTCATTGCTGTTGTGTTTTTTTTTCCTGTCTAAATCCATTTTAGATGGGTAATGACAAACTGTAGTTGACATGCAAGAACTACTTTTCTTACTTGCCATCAATTAATTTGGGTATTATAAAGAAAATTGTATCTAATGTATTCTAGGCCAGCATCTTGTATAAAAGCAACTTATTTTTATCTCTTTGGGTACTGCTCTTCCTTTCATGCCTTGATCCTTCTAGTTGAAGCTTAAATTCTTGTTTAAGATTAAATACAGTGATACTGTTGCCCATAGGTGGTTCTTTGCCTTTTGTAAACATAATTTCAGGTGAAACTGGTGGACAGATGCCTTTCTCAGGAAATCCTGTAAGACACAGCTGAGGGAGAGACAGCTGTTGGGGTTTTTTGTGGTATTAGTGGTGTCGGAAACATTTCAAAAACATAAGAACAAATGGAGTTGTTTTCCATGTAATCTACAGAAAGACTTGTGTTTGCCGTGAAGTCTAAAGACATTAGTAAAAGTGAATTGAGACAGAAGATTCTGAGCTTTATTCAATAAGAAAGCATGAGATGTTCTGAGCTGATTGGCGCATTTTGATAGATGTAAGTTCTGGAAACCTCTCAAGATGATGTCGTGTAAGTGGGGTTAGTTTATCTAAAATATAATAGTTGAATATTTGCATCCTTTTTTGAGTGTCTGATCTGAATTAATGATGAATAAAAGCAGTGGTTTTTAGCAGCTGTATAATCAGTATATGCAGACTCTACTTTCTGGGTATAAAAACACTTTTATGAGGAAAAATTTTCACATTTAGTATTAGATCATTGGATTGTTTGTATACCTGCACTGTGTGTGGTTGGATGACAGAGCACAGCCTTCACCTGGCACCTAAGTATATCCAGTGAGGATATTTAACTTAAAGAGACAAATGCACTTTGCAAGAATCTTAATGGTGTTCTTGTGATAAGACTCTGTCAGACTGCAAAGTTCCAAAAGGAAATCTTTGAAAATGACTCCTAATTAATGGTGCTAAAATTACAAAAATCTGTTCGCAGAGACCAAAACTTCTACCAAGTTCCAAGTACTTGGCAGCTGTTTCTCATGTGTGATGACTCAGATCCGCTGAATTTTATGTACAGGATCTTGAAATCACCAGACATGAAAATTACAGCCCTTACCATTGTGTTGCCACCTTTATTCAGAAGAGAGTAGCAGGCAAACCCTGCAGCGTGTGAAAGAACAAGGAGCTGGATAATTCTTAAAGACATGAGCTTGGTGCTGATGTGGGTAAAAAATTCTGGGCACCATGGCTGTTCACAAGATTGGAGGAGTTAGAACTTGGCATAGCCTGTCGTCATGGAGAAACAAATCTTGTGTTCAGATCGCTTCCTGTCAGGAAAATGCAGTGTTGGGTGCAGTAGCATATTTTGATGCAATTTTGTTTACTTAGAGGACAGAGGAGTGTGGACAAGTGCAGCGTTGAATGGTGCAGATTGAATTTGTCACACGTGAAAGTCTTGCAGAGGTTAGAAATTTGTGCTCTTGACAGTGCCAGTTGTCTCTCAGCAGTTCGCGTTGCCATTTCATTCTCTTTGTCTGTCAAAAAAGAACGTGTAAAGACAGTCAGTGGACTTGCTAAACGTTATTTAGCAAATTTACCAAAGAACTTCACAGTAACTGTTGTCTGCAGGAGTTATAAAAACAGAGCCTTTACTGAGTCTGGAGCCAGGTAGATAAACACAACTTGCTGGGATTGGAAACTTGCAGGTGCCTCTACTTTGTAGCTCTTGGTGCTCCCAAAAATTTGTCTAATTTGGTTCTAGAAAAGATTTTAAAAAATATTGCGAGTGTGAGTGCAATTCTAGTATGTTGTTTTGCATCGTTATGTTAGTGAAGATGGCCAAGTGCATGTGTAACAAGTATGGAAAGGATGTAGTTTGTGCAAAACTGCAGATACGTGATGTGTTGTAATTGCGTCTGAAATTCTTTTGCGGTTTTTTCTGAAATGTGTATAATCTTTCAGATCTGCACGTAAAATGTTTTGTGTTACAGAACTAAAACTATAAATGAGGCTACATGTCAGTGGGAATCTGGGTCTTGAGAAAGAAGAACCTATAGCAGTTTCTGGTGCTGTGCATTGCTGGGTTAATGTGACAGATAGTTGACTGAAAGCAATTTTCACTTACAGAATTTATAGATGTCTAAGCAGTCAGTTCAAAAAGTAAAAAAGAAAGCTGAAAGATCTGAAATCCTTCTGTATGATTTCTCACTCTGTTATTGGAACTGGCTCCAAATCTGAAGTCCATACATGTAGATCAGGCAGCCTGGCTTCATACTTTGAACATCCAGCTCAGATTTTCTCATGTAAAGGTATCACAAAAAGGTGTGCAGAAGTCCATTGCAGTGTAGTGGGCTTATTGTCAATGTCTCAGGCCATAACTGGCTGTAGCAGAGCTATAATTTCATGGGTGTTTTATGGGCTCATGTGAAAAATGTATTACTTTATATACTTGCAACTGTTAACGAACTGGTAATCAGTCATACTGAATCTTCCTGGTTTGATCTTTGGCTGGTGTGACCCGCTGTCTCTCTTGCCAACCCACTGAGGATGTTCTCAAAAGGGTAACAAGTTGGGAAGAAGACTTCATGGTCTTGATATTGTTGGTAAAGCTCTGTTTCAGCTATGATAGCCTTCATCTGCTTTATCTCTTAAAAGAGCGGTTCTAGTCTCAAACTGAACAACTGTAAATAACATCAGGGATGAACAGAGAAAATACTGAATATGGTGGCTTTGTCCAGACCAGCCTCATCACCCAGCAGAGTGCAGCTTCAGGCTCCTGGATCTGGTGGCCTTCTGCAAAACTGAGTTGAGATTAAGATTTTTCAACAGTGAGATGACATTCCTAATGCTGTCATTACGGCTCTTTGATTTGGGCAGACGGTCTTCTGATGAGTGCCTGCAGGCAGCACATCCTATTTGCCTTTTCTCAGTCTCCCATGGAAAGTAATTTTGCACCAATATGGGCCTGAGAACTTCCATAGTACAGGTAACTCTGTGAGGACAATTGAAGTGAAAAATACGGATAAACCGAACTTCACATTTACTTAAAAGTACTAATTCGTTTGGCTTTTAAATTGTTAGAACTGTGCAATGCAGATTCCTGTTGACACTTCACTTCCAACCTCTCCGGACAGCCTTGTTTCCTCAAGAGCTCTGCATCAGTGGGTTTCCTTTGCATTAGCTTACTTTATGTCAATAGCGACTGTACTCTAGGATGGAAGCAAATATGCATCTATGATATTTGGTGCAAATCATCTTTAAAAGTGTTCTATTTGCATTTCTTTGGGCAGTGTAGGAAATCTGACAAATCTCCCTGTCACAGGGGAGTACTGGAGAAGTTTAGCTGAGAATCATCCAGTGGAGGTAGGTTCTTTTTATGCTTTTTCTCAGACATCCCTGATCTCAAAGGCTATGCTATTTTTTTTTTCAGGTGTTTATTGCTCTCAGTGGTAACGGTATAAAATATAGATGTGAAAACATTTCAGCTCTGAAGATGTTTCAGCCTGTGTGAAGGAATAACATTGAGTGACTGACTAATGTCTCTTAGATCGTTACTGGTTAGAGGAGGTGTAAGATGGGAAGTTGCAATGTTTTGGTTTTAAACATAAGCTGGGTCACTTCTCTTTGATGTAGTATTTTAAGAAAAGATTTTTATGCTTTATAAATTAGAAGTAGTAAGAAACACACTTTTCTTTGATTGTACCAGGAGACTAATAGTCAATATCAAGTGTATATTTGAGATGTTTTAATAATAAAACTGAAGGTTGTGCAAGTTCCATGAGATTTTAATTGAAGTCTGGTTCAGTAGATGTTAAAACAAGAAAGTTTTCACTTCTCTCTATTAGTAAACGGTCAACTTTTTGTCACCTTTCATTTGTCATGTTTCTGTTGCACATCTTGCCAATGCATCAGGATCCCTCAGCCTTTAGTATGCACATATGTAATATAAGAAGTAAATAGGAAGAAACTACACATGCCATTCTTTTTTTTACCATGTACAAAAGGAAACACTGTGGAGAGTGAGGGCAAATGCAGAAAACATTTTCACCTGTTACTGATTGCTGAAGAATCCTGTGAAGTATCTTTTAAATCAGAATCAGTTAGAATTAGAGTCAGTATGATGGTGAATTTCCTATTTTAGACTTGTTAATGTTTAGGGCTATTGAAATTAATTCTAGTTAGCTGGCATCTTTGGCATCTTCCTTGCTTCCAGAGATGTGTTCTTCATTTTATCCAGACTTGGGTGTGGAATTTTCTCAACTCTGAGAAGTAATAAAGAGTAAAGTAGTGTTCAGAGAGGGGAAAGAAACCCTTTTCCTCGTAGGTATTTCCGTGAACTGATTCTTGCTTATTGTGGTTCCCTTTGCTTCAGGCTACCAGCTGAACCTTGGGTCTTTTAGCCTCTACTTAAGCACAGTTAAACTTTTACAGCTGTATTTAGGACTCTGCGGTTCAGTAGTAGTGTAGTGGGAGCATGTGGCTTTTGCACACCTGTTAAAAAGATTCTTGAAAAGAGGGAAACAGCTTTCACTTGTGAAAGTGCCTGTGAACATTAATTTGTGACTAGCCGTGCTGATGGCAGCACTAATTGAACCTTTTTATAAATCATTCCTGTACCATCTTCCAGCGTAAGGCTGTGGACAGATGTTCATTTAACAAGACATCTGTGCTGGTTTAGGATATTACTGTATCCCAGATGTTTCACTGCTTTTTAAGGTTATTGGCCCTGTTTTATATATTTAGTACCATCAGTTTACTCCATGGTTTGCAAAGCGTAGGGAGGAAGGTGGTTTCTTTTTTGAATGATGTAGAGGTTTCAGCATTTTGGGAAAAGGGGGAAACTCTTGAGTGGCTCACATGTACCTGTTTTCATAAGCCTGGAACAAAATGCACTGGGTAAGGTAGTTTTGGTAGATGGTCTTGAACAAGCTGTCACCTGATTTTGTTGGTAGCAGCTTAGAGAGGACTTGCAGAAACTGGTGTCTGGCAATAACTTCTGGGTAATCATAAACTAGGCCTGGCAGTGACAGGCACATGAGGATAGTAGCTTTGTCAGTTATTTCATGTGGTTCCAGGAAATGTTGGCCCATGGCCTTATTCCTGATGACTTTGTGGAGAGAATAAGTAAGATCCAAGATGTCCTCTTGACCTACGTTGTACTTGTCCAGGTATGGTGCTATTGCTATTACCTTTGAAAAACAGCAAAACATCAAAAAACCCTCAATCATGCAGAAAAGAGAAGAAAATAAACAGTGTCTGATTACTGTCAGGTGAATAGGAGACTTTTCCATTTTCTCCCAGCTTTAAACATCCATGCTGCTCTCCATGCATTCAGCAGAAGCTGCTCAGGTGCCTGGTGATCTCCCAGTGTTATTCAAGTCCTCAGGGCTTTGAGACAGCCTCAGCAGGGCTTTCTCCCTGTGCAGAGGGAATACCTAATGCTCTGCTGAGCCCTGTGAAAGGTTTTTCTGGGCTTTTTTTTTTTTCTCCTCAGGGCTAAATTTAATTAGTTGCTTACCCAGAGAAGAATGACGAGATTTTTGTTTACCATGGTATATTTAAAGATGGAGATTAATGAAAGGCATTAGCTAAAAAAGCTAATTGATAAAAAATTTAGGAGTAGGTCACAAAGGATTTTGATAAATGACTCTATTTTATGGAAGTAGGAGTAAAATTATCGTAGACAGTAATTATATTCAACTGGAGTCCTATATTAATAAAAAAGTATAGTTTTGTCTTTCTTGTTGACTTCATTCCATAAAATGCTGAATGTGCCTTAAACACTTCAAGAAGTTATGTTTCTCTCAGTGGATTTGTTCTTTTGAGCAGAAATAGACGTGCTCTTGTATTTTTTCCTTCTAAATTGAACTCTGTTGTAGGAAAAAGGCGGGCGAGGCAGCCATGGCAGAGACCTTGGCAGCACTTCAGCCTGTGTACCAAGCTCCCTGCCTGCCCACTGACTAATATTTATTGTTTTCTGGCAGCGTCTGCATTGGTCAGGCTCTGCCTGTACATTTTGTTCTGGGTCTGTTGTGAGCTGTAGGTGACGTGGCTCATCTGTGTTCAGTACTTCTGCCGTCCTGAGCTGCTAGAGGTTCTGTGGTGTTCTCTGGAAGGGTGGTGTAGTTACTCCTCCTGGTAAGAAAGTTTGGGGTTGGGCTTCAAGATCTAGAGCAGAACTGAGGTTGTAATGTTCAGTACAGCACTTACGGTTCAGGACTGCCTGGCTTCGTGTGGGTGAAAGGGGATAGTCATGGGCTGTTGTTCCGTGATTGCTTTAAGGCAGCAAAGACTGGACCCCAACACCATCTTTCCCCTCTTGCCTTCTCACATCCTCCTTCAGAAAGATGAACTTGAGAAGAAACCAAGTCCTAGGCAAAGAAAAGAGCCCAGGCTGCTTTTTCCGCTATATTTAAGGGCAAGTGGAAATAAGTATAGAGAAAAATAAAAAAAATATTAACAGGGTTTGTCAGTGGAAAAATGTAGTGTTACGCAAACCAGCCAAAAGCTTTATGTATAAAACTATTAAATAAAATGTGTAAACTTAATGCAAATAACATGAAACAATCCATTCTTATTACAAATGCTGATTCCAGCGATTAGGTATGCTATATGGCCTTCTCAAATGGCATTTGCTGTGGAAACATTAAATTATAGTTGGTGGTACAGTGTATATTTCACTGTTTTGTGACTTGAATTATTTTTTTCCTCTAAGCCAAACATAAATTTTTAGGCTATAAAATCTCTTCTGATGATTGGGAAATGAACGTAACCAGCAAAAATAAGTTAATGATATAATCTACCGTGTTTTCCACTGTTTCTTCAGTTTTATTTAAAATCTGCACAACATTAAGACGGGTTTTTGTAGAATATTTGGGGGAGGGGAATGGCAAGAAAACACCAGACATGGTTATATCTTCTACTGAAAGAAGCAATTATGTTTAATTAATTGAAACCTCCGCTTTTCCTTGGTGTTAAATAGGTTGCTAAAATACAACAGGGAGTTCAAGGCGCGAATACTGCTCTTGTTTAAACAAAACGTTTGAAAAGGCTTTGTGAGGTACTTTGGTGTTTAATACATGAACTGTAGTTTAATGGAAAATCTAAACTCATCTGTAAATTATTAAATAAACATAAACAGTCATCATCTTCCACTATCCAGCAAGTTTTGTCTTCAGAGTCGTGTTGGGGAATACTGAAAAGGAGTACCTATGAAAAAGCAGAGTTATCATTTATGTTTGTGATGATTTCACAGTAATCCTTGTTTAGTACGGACTTGTAACTTTGCATTGCAGACAGATAGTTGGTAGAAGAATAATTGGGATAGGATTTAGAAATAATCCCTGTTCTTAGCTGATTGTGTTCTGTAAAGCTTTTGAGCGTTCCTGCACCGAGGGAAATGTTTTCACTCACCTGCATTCCTGTCCTTCCACTGGGTGCTGGATGATATGCTGGGATGTTGTGAAGAACTACAAGAAATTTAATGCTTGTATGCTTTCGGCTTCTTTCCCTGCTGCTTTGTTTTTCTAAGTGTTAGAGGAGCGTTACCTTCCTTGCTGTATCTCAGTCTTGCTGGAAGAGCCTGTTCTATCCAGTGGCTGTGATATTCCATTTGCTCTACTCCCTGCTCTTTGTTACGAATGGGAATCCATCTGTGTGACCATCTCAGATGCTGCTGCCGGAAATGTTTGTGTCCTTTCCACTTCCAAAGCACGTGTCCCCGTTCTGGGCACCTCACTGGTCACTGTACTCCTGGATGGGCTGATACGGTGGCTGAAGGGAGGAGTGCAAGACAGTTTCTTCTGGTCACTGTGCAGTTTATTCTGGTTTGTGGGTTTTGAAAGACTACACTGGGAGCTTGTAAAGTGGCAAATAAGTGAAGGAGATGCTTCTGTCTCTCATAAGAAGGCTAATACTTACTTTGTGTGTTCTGAGTGTGCTGTCACTGCTTATGGATAAGCAGGCAAGGGGAAAGATAACCTTGGAATCCCTAGGGTTCCCACTGCGCTCACATTTTTCAGCATTCTCCTGAACAAATTTTACAGGCATGCCAAGAAAAGTCCTCCTGTCCTTAATCTCTTCTTGCTTTTCTCTTCCCCCTAGCTCCTTTGTAAAATGAGTGAGAGGTTTTCAGACGTTGGTTTGAACCTCGTTTTAATTCTTCTTTTCCTCCTTTACAGGGACTAAAATGGTCCAAACACAATGTGAAGGGCTTGTCTTGCTAGGTAGTCCAAGACAGTCAGTCCTCTTATAGCAGGAGAGCACCCTGTATAGACTCCAGAGATGGTTCCAGTTCTGCCCAGTTCTTTGATCCAAGAGAACCAAAGGCATTGCACGATAGCGTTTCTTTTGTAGCTGATTTAGCAGAGCCAGTCCTGCGGAAGTAGTTTGGATGGACCTAAGTGCTATAACAGACTGTACAAAAAAGGGAAATGCTGGTTTTGGAATGATTTAATCGCTTCAAAAAAAAACCCAAAACCTTTTCTCCCCAATGCAGAACTAAACCCAAACCTTTCAGAATGCTCTGTGAAAGAGGAACTGGAGCGGTTTTGTCTGGGGGGGCAGGCGGGGTGCCCGTGTGCTGGCCTGCGTGGCATCCCGATTCAAGGCATGTTGGTTGGGTGAATGGTTGCCTGGGAGCTCTGGGACATTGGAACTGCTGAGATGCCCCAAACCACTCAAAATTTGTGTACTTGGAATCAGAAGCTCCCAGGGTCTCCCAGGCTTTCCGTCAGCACGCCAGGCAGGTTGCCAAGTAGCCTGAAAATTTGGGAGGCGAGTTGCCAAGCTCTTGGCTCCCTTTCAAATGGGCTGCTGAACAGCTGGGAATCTGGATGCCTGGGCTTCTCAACAGCCCACCATGATAGCTGCTGAAGAGCCAGGCGGGGAAAAAAGGCTGGAATTTGTGGCACAAACCTGTCTGCTTTCCGTCAGACCTTGGTTGAAATTGAAACAAATCTGCCAGGTATTTTAGTTTTGACAGGCTGTCCTCACGTGATGACTTTTTTAATGTGATGACATCTAGTCGTCTCTCATAACATTTTACTTCGTATGTCAAAATATTATTTCACTGAAAATAATGTGTGTTTCGATTTCATTGCTTTAGCATCATTATTATTCTATGGAAATTTCTTGCAAGGGTGCTCTGCATGGATCAGTCTCTATTTTATAGTAGCTACTGCCGAGATTTTGGATAGTGTTCTCTCTTACGTCTCTATAGTTACGTGTTACGTGGAGCAGACAGGATGCTTGTATCAAAATCTGGCTGAATTAGTCTGTTGTTTGATGAGTAGAAGTTCATTATTGTATTTTTCTTGTAAGAAGAATCGGAGAAACTTAAGGGGCCAAGTGCTGATTCAAGTGTACCTTGCTGGGGACATAACCTAGAATGGGAAAAAAGGGGAGGAAGCTTCCAGTTTGTACAAGACTGAAATCATGGGTTAGCTTGAATGTTACATAATTAAGTGCTGACATTCATCCCTCAAAATGAAGTGTTTTAAATCGTAATTTTACAAATGCTTTTAGTCTAAAAAGAGTTTTTCCTTCTTATGTTTGCAGGCCTCGGAGTAGAGGAAAAACTGCAGTGGAGGATGAAGACAGTATGGATGGTTTGGAGGCAGCAGAAACAGAAAACACTGTGGAAGCAGGTACTGAGAATGTAGTGCTGATGCTCTCTGGATATTGCTTCTCTCTCAGAAATGCATTTAGTTATGCAGGACTTTGGTAGACAAGAAATAGTTCTTTAATTTTGTAGTATGAGATGTGCATTTGGGCAGATTTAAAAGGAAAAAAAGCCCATATTTAAACCTATATTAATTTAAAGCTATTGAAGCTGTTATTTTTAAATACTCTGATGGGAATGTCTTTGTAGTGTAGACATGTAGAGGTTCTTTTCCTGCTTTTGCAAGGCTGTGTCTAACAAAAATAAAAGCTCTGAAGTGGCAGCTGCTGTTTTTGGAATACCTGCCAAAATACACTACTACTTATTGACCTGTATCTGCAGCTAACTACAGCAGATTATATACCAAAGGGATAACCAGGATAACCGAATGCTAATGCTTCCTGCTACTGCTTAGGAAACAGGATAAATCTCTGTTCTTGCTTTGGTAAATATTTGCTGTGGTGGTACCCAAATGCTTCAGTTACCAGAGGGAGCTCATTGTTCTGGGCTGAGTACTGTTGAAACAGTTTGTGATTTCTGTTCTGGCAGTTCAGGAGCCTGAAGAGACAAACAGATGAGCCAACACATGAGATAAAGGCTGTGGTGAAGAGCTGTCATCTCCTTGCCAGGCACGTGTCTGTAGCCATTTGCCTGTTTTTAACCAGGGCCTGAGTGTAGAAAAATGAAACCCACCAGGAAGGATGGTGCCATGGCTACTCGGCAGAAGTTTGTTAGTTTGACAGAAATAAGCCTTAAAAATGCATTAAGACCTAAGGGTTTATAAATTTAATTAGGTGGCGCTGTATGTGTAATGAGGGAAGTGGAAGGAAGCACAGAGACAAGAACAGCAGAAGTTGGTGGTCGGGGCAGAAATGGCATGGAAGTGTCAGCTGGGTTAAGGGAGTTGTCCAGTTCCTCTCAAAGCTGCTGAGTGGAGGGGGTAAAGTAGTGAAGTCCTTAAGGATGAAAACAAGGATGTGTGCTTAGTGTAGATTTATAGGGAGAACAAGTAGAGGACCTGAAAAGAGCCATTTTTGCAGCAGCAGTTTTCATGGGCCATGCAGGAGTGTGGCTGCTGTGGTGAAAGCCTCAGAGGAGGAGGCTGAAATTCTCCTGAGGATGGGCTTTGTGTGTGCTGGTGGCTTGCTTCCTACTTGCTAGATGTGGAATGATGCTGAGATGGCTTTGTGCTTGTGACTTGAGGCTTTGGGGAGTGTCAGGAGTGTTTAGTCACAACTCGTGTTGAATTTAAGTGTTAATGGCATGTGGAGGGAGTCTAGATTAAAACTTAATACAAGGACGTTTCATTGTTTTATTCTGTCCATTGTTTTTCTGCCCCTGCTAATAAAACTGCTGGTGGTAGTGAATTTGGGTGATCTTCTGCAGCTTCTACAAGTAGGTAATTACCACTTTATGACCTTGGAAGTGAAAAGGTTGGAGCAGGTATTTATGTGTAGAAAAGCAGAGCAGGGTAAAGGAAGACCAGTTCTAATTCTATTATTACATCATGATGATGATGATGATGATTACCACCTTATGATGATGATAATGATGATTACTCTTCCTATCCTATGTGGTAGAAGCAGTCTTATGAAAATCAGTGAAGGGGATAGAAAGTGATTATAAGTGAAAAGTCTTATAAATTTTAAATATGTTTAAAAAAAGGAAAAAAAATACCCAAAAAGAAATACAAACTTAACAGCTGGTACACTACTGTGTAGGGAATTCAGTGATAGCTGTATTTTTTTTGCTTTTGTCATTATTAGCAAAGTTCCTCAACAGACACCTGAGAGCAGTTCTTGCTTTAGAAGAGAGAGATACAAAGATAATTATTTTTAAGGCTCTGAGGGTGCATATAGATAAGTCTCTCCATTATCTTACATCAGAATAATCCTGAGTGTCACAGGGGGCTAATACCCATTTCTAAAGGTATGGGCAGTAGGAGCACTGTGCTGGAAATCCCAATGGACCAAGACTCCACCGGGTCTGCTGCTGGAAGTGAGGCACCATCACTTCAGTGCTGAGCCCAGGATGGATTTGCAGACTGTACTCTTCACTGAAAAGATGCCAAGTAAAAATACATGGATTTGAAACCCCATTTTTACAGGGGAACTGAAATAGACTTGGAAGAGCATTATCATGTTGAGCAGTTTGATAGAGACAGAATCACAATTATGTTATTTTAAAAGTTGGGCACCATGTGACTCACTAGAGGTTTAATCATATTATCTGAAAAGGCTGCTGCCTCTAAAACTTATTCTAAGCACTTACCTGTGTTAGTACAAAAGTGTAGGAAAAGCAACAATCTCAGTTTGTTGCTCTGTTTAGAACTGTGTTAATTAAATTGAAGGGTATTTGTGTACTAGCTTATTAATTTCTAGTTCAACTAAAAAAGAGTTTTGTTTTCTTTGCTTGCAAATAGTGGTCTTGCCAACAACTTTCTGCAGTAGTTGGCAAGCCAAAACACAATATAGTAATATTACAAAACTTGAAATGAAATGTCTAAAGATCTTGACATGTGATTTGTGATATATTTTGAATCTCTGTGTTCCTAGCTTCTTTTCCATTGTTTGCTTCATGTGTCGAGAATAATCAGGAATTCTTTTACTGTGTGAGTTTGGTTTTTTGAGGTTGTTTCTGTTTTGTTTTATTTATGGAGTCTTGTATTACTGGTGCCCTTTTGTGAATTAATTAAGTTTCATAAAATGAGAGAAGTCCATGTTATTAATGTTGTATTCAGTATAATGATCTCTGCTTTTAGGGAAGGGAGCAATGCAGGAGGAATGAGAACTCCCCTCACAGGGAGGGAAAAGGAATATGCCCCATATAATCCCACCTAAAATAAAGAAATGTTTGGTAGCTGTCAAATCTTTTATGGGGAGGAAAAGCAAGGAGTTTGCAAGTACCAAACATTATTTCCATTTGTAATGTTGACACAAATGTTTGTTTAAAAAAAAAAAGGCAAAAATTCTTCCCAAAGGGGCTCTTTTGCAATGCTGAGGCACAATCATTTTAATTGCAGTTCGGGAAACAAGTTACTGCCCTTCCCAAAATTCTGTAATCTCACATGTGAAACGAGGCAGAGTTGGAAGCAGAGCAGGGTAAGCCGTGTGCTGCTCTGATCAGTTCAGTATGGCTGCTTCTCCTGCCAACTGCAGCGATTCCTGAGCCCTGTCCCTTTTCTGCCAAGTACTAAGTTCCCTTTGGTATAGATGAATTCTTAAGGACGGAAAGAGAGGAGGAGGGATTTGGAATTGGAGAAAGGAAATTCTGGAATTTGGAAAAAAAGATCTGTTTGGAGCTAAGTAAACTTTTTCCTGAAAAAAAGGGTGTTGACAACTACTTCTACTGAATCAATAGATCTTCAGCTTCTTGTGAATCTCAGGACAGACTCTTATTTACCCACCAGCCCTGTCTCTCTTGCTGATCCTTTGGCTCCTCGCTTAATGTCTGTTCTGCTTTTGAGCTTTGTATTGCTCTTTCCAGCTGTCTGCTCCTTCATTTTTCTTCACTGTGGTTCCCTCAGTGATGCTGCACTGGCATTTCTCTATCCAGCTGATATTGTGGTTACCCATTCTTTCCATCATTTTGGCACCACAGCATCGTTGAGGATGGCTGGGACCTCTGGGGATCATCTGCTCCACACCCCTGCTCCAGCCAGGGTCACCTAGAGCTGGCTGTCCAGGACCATGTCCAGACAGCTTTTCTCTCCAAGGGTTGAGACTCCACAATCTGCCTGGACAACCTGTGCCAGTGCTCAGGCACCCTCACAGTGAAAAAGGGTTTCCTGATGTTCAGAGGGAGCCTCTTGTGTTTTTGTTTGCGTCTGGTCCTGTCAAGACCTTCCAGCTGTCAACACCTTCCACCTTTCTGGTTATCAGTAAAATAACGGTTTGCTGCAGAATACTGTTCCCCTCTGGATCCCCTTGTGCTGCTTCTCTCCATAAAAACAATTTTCTTCTTATAAGTGAGTTTCTAATGGCCAAAAAAAATACAAACCAGAAAATTGTGGAAAGCATGTGGCTTTGTGTACAGGGGTTTATGCAAATATAAAGCTGCTAATCCAAAGGAAGAAATAGTACACCAAATAGCTCCTGATATGCTTTCTGTAGGTTTGGTAGTCCTTTTGCTACTAATGAAGACTTGGCTTCTGCTTCTTTTCCCCATCTTCTGTTAGTTTCAGCAAGTTTCTGTACTTGATATTTTCTTGGCTCTGCATTTAAGTTGAAACGGAGTTCTGTGTGTTAATTATCTGATTATTCTCTTTTTTTTATTTTGGAGAACACTTGTGAAATATTCCAACTCATCCTAGAGTCTGTAATTCTTCCTGTCTATGTCCCATTAAATTGTTGAGATCCAGATTTGAGAGAAATGCAATAATACAAGTTTATTTGAATTGCTGAGTCTCTTGGGAAATTATTAGTAAATCCATCAGGTATTTATTCTGTTAACTATCCATACCATGTCAACCAGCTCTTACAGCAGTGCTTTCTACCAGACCCTCAACTCCCCATGGTGTTCAGAGGCTTCAGAATTGATACTAGATAAAAGAGCCTGGATGATTTTACCAACCAATAACTCCTTATCTACATTATTGTTGTTAGTAACATTTTTATCAGACCCAATGACGTTGCCTGGCCAGTTGGACTTCACATTAACTTCCTGAAGATAAAGCTTCCTCTGACCAGCCTCATTTGTCTCTGGGCAAAGCACTGAAGAACCAGAAACAAACACTTCTTAGTGGAGGAAAGTTATTCATGCAGAAGTTGCCAGGGAATTTTGGACTAATTCGGAATCTCATCCGCTTTGAAGCAGCCTGAAAAGCACTTTTCTAGAATAAAAAAATTCTGCAATATCCTGCTTATTAAAGGAAATGTAGGCATCCTTTGCAATTATATGAACCATACTGAGTAGAGCCTCTCACTGAAGCAAAGTAAAACACACCTGAGAGCAAGTCTTGGTTTGGGTGAAGCGATGGCAAAATCTCTTGGCAATGTGTTAACACGAAAGTAGTTTTAAAATCCAGGCAGATACTTTGGCCTCATCATTACCACCCATCCCTTCTAAAATTAATCAGAGGAAGAATTAACACCACTGAGGGCTTGCTTTTAGATTAAACTTGGCCATGTATATTTGTGGCAAATGTGTGCTTAGAAAGGCACTCAAATATTTTTAAGGCAACTAATATTCTACGTACTCATTAGAAAAGGAGTAATTTCTTTCTTATGCTGTTGACTTTTACCTGCTCAGCCACTGGAAAAATTAGCAGAACTGAAGCATGTTGTTGTAATTATTACATGCATCTTATTATTTTTGTTTTATATTTTGGTAATTTGTTTGTAATTAGGAAAGCAAACACAAGAGGAAGTTACTTGATATTTGCATTTAAACCATTGCAGGCTTACTCAATAATACCATTTATCGTCATGGACACTTAAAATGGGCCATTTAGAAAAACCTGATTTTTTTGCTTTCTGACTGTTATCTCTGTCTCAGGTGTTTTGAGAGATGGTGGAATCTGTTACTTCCAAATCAGTTTTAACTTCACTGAGCTTTTCATTCTGGAGATTATTTCTGAAATGCAACTTTTTTTTTTTTTTTTTTTTTTTTTTTTTTTAACAGAA
>VZTF01001612.1:491354-928716 GCA_013397755.1 Cnemophilus loriae | reverse complement strand
TGGGGATTTTTTTAAAAATAAATTTTTTTTTTTTTTTTTTTTTTTTCTGTATTTATTCAATAGTGCTTTTGCAGTTTTGGTGTCAAACTATGCTTTGTTCAACATAATCTAACAGGTTTTGAAAGTTTTCAAAGACCTAGAATATTCCACTTTTCCGTTACCTTGATGTTTAACTCTGCTGCTGTGTCATTAATGATGTGATGGAAGAATCTGCATGGCCATGGCCAGTGAAATACATTGAAATAGTAGCATGTGCTTTGTGTGCTATATGCTCTTCTCCTCACTGGAAAAAAGGCTGTTCTGTGTATGTTTTAATTCATAGAATCACAGAATGGTTTGGGTTGGAAGGGACCTCAAAGACCATCTTGATCCATCCCTTCTGCCGTGAGCAGGAACCACTTGCTAATTCTGTGGACTTGTCTTAATTTTTATTGTAGTAATGCTGGATTGAGGCTGACTCTTCAGTTTGGTAAAAGAAATAGACGAGAATTCACTGCTGATGAATTAAAATCACAGTATAAACCAGACTGGTGTTGGAGTCCCACAGACACCTACCTTGGTAGCCCTTTTCTGGGTCGGGTTCAAACGGGAAGAAAGTAGTTGGTAAAATGAACTTTTTTAGGATAATAAAAGAGGTAGCCATTTGCAAGGCATTGAAGAGTGACCATAGAAAATTAAATGACTCTTAACTCGGTGGTAGTTCATGTAAAAGAGCATGCAGGGCAAAATTACCATCTTGCTTTTATATAAACAAAAATCACTCTCAAATAGCATTTGCTACCTGAGCAAGTGGTGCTTCAGTTCTTCTGAGAATTGTGGAAGCTTTCATAAGTCAAAGAGAGAAACAAATTCTAGGAATTACTGGCAAAGGGATAAGCGGAATAAAGCATCAGCGAGTTTTTTTTTTTTTTCTTTTTACTGTTGCTTTATAAATCCTTGGCATGTTAAATGCCGCGTGCAGTTCTGCTTTCCCTTCTCCAGAAGGAAGAGCTGTAATTGGGAAAGTACAGGAAAGGCCAACGAGTATCACAAGAAGTAAGTAATAGCTTCTGTGTGGGGATCAGTTAAGGTAAAACCCTTCAATCTGAAGTGATTTCACTGAGGAGGAATGTAATAGGGCCCAAAAAAATGATGAGTGGTATGGAGAAAATGAACAGGGCACGGTGATTCATTTTGTTGTGCAACACAAAAATTAGGGGACATCGGGTTGTGTTCAGAGAGTACAAGGGCAGGTGCGTTTGCACTGAGCATCTACCGCAATTACAGAATTCATTGTTACTGCATGCTTTGGGTGTGAGCAACTTGACATGGGTTTCAAAAAGACCTAAACAAATTAGTGGAAAAATAATCAGATGAGTGCTGTTGAATACCACTCCTAGCTTAGGAAGTTCCTCAGTCATGGAGGTTCCATGTTATGGTTATCTATAATATGGTGTCGTGTTTTTAGGGTGACAAAATTACAGTTTAAATGGTCCAACACTTCGAACCTTGTTTTTATTTTATAACTGATACAAAATTTACACAGTTATCTTCTGTATGAAATGTATTTAACAGTTAAGAGCAGTTAAAATCTCATTTGAATTAAAAGTATCAAAATATACAGTGGAATGTACAAAACAAGAATAACTGCAGGTTTTCTTCTCATCTCCATCTAACACCTGTTGCAGTAAGTAAATCAGAGAATCGTAGGTTAGTTTGGGTTGGAAAGGACCTTAAAGATCATCCAGTTTCAACTCCCCTGCCATGGACAGGGACACCTTCCTCTAGACCATGTTCCTCAGAGCCCCATCCAACCTGGCATTGAGCACTTCCAGGCATGGGGCATCCACAGCTTCTCTGGGTAACCTGTGCCAGGGCCTCACCATCCTCACAGGGAAGAATTTATTTCTAATAGCTAATCTAAAACTACCCTCTTTCAGATTATTGTTAAAGATTTCTGCACGTAAGAGATCTCTGCACGTGACTTCCTCAGACACTGGCAGGAGAATTGATGTTTCTATCAAATTGTGTCCAGAGCAGTAACAGAATTATGAACTCTGAGTAGTGGAAACTTGTTTTGTTCCTAAATTGGGACAGTAAGTGAAACTTGGTAATTATAGTACTGGATAGTGTCGTGGTTTATCCCAGCTGTCAGCTGAGTACCACACAGGTGCTCCCTCACTCCCTGCCCCACTGGGACGGGGAGGAGAATTGGAGAAAGGTAAAACCCTCGGGTGGAGATTAGAACAGTGGTGAGCCCCTGGCACAGGTTGCCAAGGGAAGCTGTGGCTGCCCCATCCCCATAAGTGTTCAAGGCTGGGTTGGATGGGGCTCTGAGCAACCTTGTCTAGGGGAAGGTGTCCCTGCCCATGGCAGGAGGTTGGGACTGGATGCTCTCTAAGGTCCCTTTCAACCCAAAGCATTCTGTGATATACTGGGCATGGTGTTCTGTGGTGTGGAATATCCCTCTGGCCAGGTGGGGTCAGCTGTCCTGGCTGTGCTCCCTCCCAGCTCCTTCTTCACCTGTTTGCTGGCAGAGCATGGGAAACTGAAGAGTCCTTGGTTCAGAGTAAGCGCTGTTCAGCAAAAACTAAAACTCAGTGTGTTATCAACATTAATCTCATCCTAAATCTGAAACACAGTGCTGTACCCGATACTAAAAAGAAAATTAACTATGCTAGCCAAAACCAGGACAGGTAGGCTTTTTAAATTCATAGTTTGCATTCCCCTGGTAGGGTTTCTTTTCATATTGTTGCTACACTGACATGGCTTTATCTGTCAAAACTACTGGAGCATTTTGGTGTTGTTTGTAGTTCTGCAGACCCCTGTGGGGCTGTGTAAAGCACCTGGTCCCATTGCCTGTTTCCTGACACAGCACTACCCCTTCCTTGGGCAAAAATAGCTGTTGTGCCTGCCTTCGAAAGCTCATTTACTCCCTCCTGCAGAACATCCTGGTAAGCAACAGATGAGACCCCTGGGATGTTCCTGCTGTTTTGTGATCTTGGTATTTTCCACCCTGCAGTACTTTCTGTTCTTAGTGAAAGTTTTGGAAGCTCGTGACATGTGCTTCATTGTCTGCCAAATCAGTAGGCCTGACAGTAAAGTGGTTAAACAGTCAACCTGCTGCATCTAAACAGCAGTAGAATATTAATTTTATGTTTATGACAGCTCTTCAGGTTTTTTTTTCAGTGTCACTTTATAAGGAATAATAGAACATTTTAAAGATTTTGTTTTTTCTGATAGAACTCTTAAAGTATTTTAGGTTTTGACTTGACAGGTATTCTGAGTATTTAAAAGAAAACCTTTTGGATATGCTGATGTCTGTCCTTTGCCTGATTGCCACAGCAGAGCCCACACATAGATCTCCTAATTTTGCTTTACGTTTACCCAAGTAGCTTTCAGAACAGGGCCTTGTGATTGCTAGAAAACAGAAAAGGATTGTTTGTAATGAAAGAACACTTTAGATCTTAAGTCGATGTTGCTTCATTACATCCCCGAAGAAAGCTGTGATCGTGTAATGAAATCCCAGCCATCCCCAATCTCCTGCTTTCCACAAGCCCTGCCATGGGGGGAGCTTACAAAAAACAGGGCTTTCCCCATGAGTCTGCATATCCCATGTGTATCTCATATGGGGAGAGGTTTCCAAGGGGTCTGAAGATGGAGCAGGAAAACGGGAAATTATCAGCACAATTATTACTCAGAATGTTGTAAGTCTCCACATGAGACGTGTGAGTAAGGAGACCCGCTACTGTTAGGAAGGTGCGTAGTCCTGATAATCAACTGAGGGTGCTGTGTGCAGTTTGTTATTTTCTTTGAGTGTTTTCTGCATTCTGCTCTGTAACGGGGAATAAAAATAATGAGAAGAAATCTTTTAAGATTAAACCACTCTGTAAAGTGGTTTTTTCCTCAGTTGAAAAAATTGAAATTACAACTTAAATAGTATGAAACCTAAGGATTGTCTTTTCACCACTGTGTACATATTACTGAAGCAAATGTGATGGAAGTGTTAATTAAAAGAGAAATTTAATACACATACTGTAAATCTTACCAGTCCCAGTGACTTCCTTGCATATCTGTCCCCTGTCAATGTTAGGCAATTTAATTTTTTTCGCTGGTATTTCACATCTCCACCCGTGGAGATGCCCAAAAACCATCTGGGCAGCTGGATCTGGTGGCCCTGCTTGAGCAGGGGTTTGGACAAGGTGACTCTGGGCTGCCTTCCAGCCTCAACCAGATGTGATTCTGTGAGTTACCTAAGTTGTAAAGTGTATGGAAGTCTCAACCCTTTTGATGGCCCATATGGACAGGAACTTTAGTCCTTGTACTTCTGGGGGATTTCTTTTAACAAGAAAAGAAGGTTTTTCTGTCCTCAGCAGCCAGTTGAGAAAGAACTATGAATATAATTGTCTTCAAATAATAAACATTTTTTAAGCGCAGTGTTTCCTAGTGTTTTCCTAGAGTTTTAGTGAAGGATAGTGACATTAAAAAATAACCTAGAGACATTGGGGAATTGTACAATTAGGTTTTTATAATTTCAGTCTCCCCACTAACTCACTATACATGGGCAAGACCTTCATTATGCCAGAAACAATCATGAAAAGAGGATGCAAAATAAATCCTTATATATGAATCTGCAAATGAGCTTCATATTTATTAATCATCCATGGATCTTTCATTCCCAGTAGCTTTGAAGTAGAATGCCATAACCAAATCTGATGCCGTTCATTAAACATACTGCGCCAGGTGCTTCCAAGAACATCTCTGAGGTGTATCTGAGATGTCCCTTTGCCAGGCCAGTGCTGGGATCCATCTCCTAGGAGTTTGGCTCATGAAATGCAGTGCTCCTGTTCTTTCTTAATCTTCTGCAGGAAAACTTTCACAAAGTTTTTTTCACGAGTAACACACACTACTTTCATGCTGTTTAGTGAGTACCGCGTTTCCAGTCTTCCAACGGCATACTGAGGCACAGTTTGCTTTATTGCAGAGACAGCAATTGAGATGTTGTTTGTCTCATTTAGTATAATTTGGGTCCCTCCTTCTCTAGAGAAGCAAACAGCAGGGGAAATGCACCATAAGGAAGTAAGCTCATATAGTTGTCATGTGTAGTGAAACAATCTGTGTCTTCTCACTCAGTCCAGAGTTCCTGGGAGTGAGTGAGTGTCCCTGAACTTCGCCTTCCCAGTGTGCTGGGTGCCCAGTAATGGTAATGAGATGAAAGCTGGCAGAGAGTAAATGGCTTTTACTTGATTGAAAGTTTCAGCAGGCGCACAATAAAGCAGAGTTCCTTTTGCACAGTTTAACTAGGTTAAAGAAAGTCGCCAAGATGGATCAGAGCGAGGCCGGGGTTTCCGGTAGTCTTCCTGGAGCACTTCAGGCGTGGTTGTCCTGGGCTGTGTTGTGGGTTTTGTTCTGAGTGCTTTGGCGTCTGCCTGTCTTCTAGGTGTTTATGTTTTGCTCTCTTCATTGAGGTTGATTTAGAAATTTGGGGGTTACTGGCACAAGATTGTCCTTTGGGTCCAGCATACTTGGAAATGCACCGCAGACCGCTATGAATGGCTCCGCTGGACACTGCCTGTTTTGGGAACCCTCATCCAGGAAACGTCCAGGGATGTTTGTTCAGATGTGCCAAAAACTGAGGGTGTGGAGTTTGGGTTTATTTTGTTTTGTTTTCTGTACAGAGCCACTTACTATTACAAGGGATGTATTCCCAAGAGGATATTTATTTAGTGTCAAATCATCATCCAGCATGTTTTTTCAGAATAGGTTGGTGAAAAGGGTTTAACACGAGCCATTTGTGTTTTGGACAGGTAGTCACTTTTGGATGTTTCAGGTGTCCAAAAAACATTTCAGATCTATGTTACTGAGTAGTTTACCTGAAATAGGAGAAGCAGTTTCAATTTATGCCAGCTCGGATAAATACCTGGAACACCCAGTCATGAGCAGGAATTTATCTTTTTTTTTGTTTTTTTTCCTTAATGTTGTGTTTCTCTTCAGTATGATTTACAGGTGTTCACTGAGGGTTTTAAATGTTACACATTGTCTTCCTAAATGAGTTCACTTTAGGTTAAAGAATAATCTTACTTCAATCTCTGTGCATGAAGCAAGACAGATTTCTCCTGCTCCATGTGCTGTAGCAGGCATATGATTTCAGTATTTCAGACCAAGCTGCGCAGTTTTATGTTCTGAGAATTTTCATCTCTTTTCTTGGTTTTATTTATAAGATTAAAGCTTGTAGCAGGTTTTTGTGCATGCCCACCCATGTCGCAGATTCTCCTACCCCTTCATTTCTCCACTTGTCATTTATCCTTTGCAATATTTAATTATATTTTGACATGTTGTACATTAATTTTTTAAAAAACGTGAATGTATCTTCTGCTGAAGTTTTCTAAATAATCTGCTGCTTTTCTCTAACTGGACTTGTACTGGCCTCTGAGCTCAAACCCGTGTTCACTGGAAGTTTTAAAGGGGACCTTCCTCTGGCATTGCTGTGAGACAGATGTAGCAGCCACAGACACAGGCAGAATGAGGCACGTGTATCCTAAGCTGGATATGCCAAAGCACATCTGTCAGAGTCCTATGATTTTTATGTTGCTTAGGTTTCAAAATTAAAGTACGGAGGAGTGCAGACACACCAAATTCTGTTGCTGTACAGCCTTGACCCTTGTTCCTGTGCTTTCTGGTGCACTTGGAACAGCACTTTGCCATGTCCTTCTGGTAAATCCCTGACTCACTCCAAGCAAAGGAGGAAATGATTAGGAGGAGGAGGATTTAAAGTTGCACAGACAGAGGCAACTTCATGTTTCATGTTTCAGAGAAAACCCAAGCTTTCTAGTCAAATATAGCATTGTCAGCTGTAGATGTTTATCTTTTTCTGTCTAACAACTACGGTAATGTAGAAGCCTGCTAAGTTGTGTTTCTTCAGTTCAGAGTGAACTTTAAGTTGGCATAAACCATGTCCTTCATTCTTTCACCTCCTCAACCCTGTGCCAGCATAGTTAGTGTAACCAGGTATGAATTTGTGCAAGAAATTGAACAAAGTTAAAGGTAATAGGGGAGGAAAAAAGGTTTAATACACCCCAGATTAGCATGCTCACCATCATGTTTGTTCTGGACTGACACAACAGGTGCATGAGAGGAGATGTGGGGAGAACAGGAATGTCTAAAACTCCAACCATGTATGAAGTTTGTTGCTGAACAGCTCTCCCCTTGCCCCATTCCCCGTTGCTATTGAACAGCTTTAGTTCACAGTGGTACTTTGTGTTATGGAAGTAATGTTGTAAGCATCCAGTTTCATGTTTTAGCTAGAGGTGGTAATTTCCTACTCTTTTAATTTTGTTGTGTGGCAGAAGATAGTTACATGGGTTAACTTGTCTATAAATAAAATGGATGTTTGCAGCGCAAGGGTAAGCTTCCAGATGCAGATAAAATATTAAATAATTTTTTTTTCCATATTTTTTTTTACCCAGAAGTCAAAGAGCAGTCTGCAGAAGAGGATGCCCCGACGGAAGTGGAGAGCACCAAGCAGCTAACACCAGTCCTTCAGCACTCCGTGTCCGAGGAGTCCGCGAGCTCCACCGCCTCCGTGGGTGTGGAAGCCAAAACCAGGTGAGTGAGAGAGCGAGGAGGAGGCGGCTGCCAAGCCAGGGGCAGGGCTGGGGCTCGGGCTCTGGGGTGCAGAGTGCTCAGGGCGCAGGGCTGGGACTTGCTGCCGCTGCTTTGAAGTGCCTGGGACTGGTGCCTTAATTGGCGTATGGGGAGATCAAGGTGAAAAGCACGTTCCGTGAGTGCTGTCCTCGCACTGCTCTGGGAAACCCTTGAGTTACAGCATATTAGCTGGGTAAATTAAAAGAGGCATAAGTGATAGGAGATAAAATGTGATTGCTGAAGCTTTCCTGCTGTGTAGGAAATGGTGTTTTAGCAAATTTATATAAAGTTAGTTTTGATGTTTCAGCTTGTATGAGTGTATTTTCAGAAACAAAGTAAACCAAATCCCTTGTCATATCTACTGTGTTCCTCCTCATTTTGGAATTTATAACAGAGAAGATAACATTTGTATTTTTTTAACTTTTTATAAATACAAATTAGTCTAAAAGCAGTGAAAGTATTAATTATGTTATATGAGCGAAACCAGGACATGCTGTCTGTGATCACTGTTGAAATGGTGTCACACAATTCTAGCAGAGCTTCTCTGGTGAAGCTCTGATAACAGCTTCTAACCCAGTAGCCCATCTCTCCTGCTGCAGAAGGTGCTGTTACCAGCTACCAGACAGTTACAGGTGTAATTATATTTTGACAGACTTAGAGAGAATTGTCGTCATCATTTTTCTTCCTCCTAATCCAACACAGAGCATATTTTCCATGCACAAAAAAATTACTCAAATCTACTTGATGCATGTATAATTTTCGTGTTTTACATACTCACAAACTTCTTAGATTCCAAGAGCTACTTTCCTTCTTACAAAAAATTCAGTTAAATAGTTCTTGTGCGTATACCTGAGTAAAATACATAAAAATTTCTGTTCTTGATGGAATTTTCCAAGGCTGAGATAAAATTGCACTAAATATGTAGAGCGACTTGAACTGAGCAGCTGCTTTGCTTCATTATTTGACCCTGTTTTGGATCATTTGCAAAAATTTTAGTGCTGTTTCATCCACTCGCTGTTCTTCTCAAGGTTACTTTTTTGCTGTTACCGTGAATATTTGATTACAGCACTTTCCATAGCCATAAACTTGTTTCTTAAAAGCTGGACAGTAGTCTCCTGAAAAAACTTTGGCCTGGTTCTGAGCCAGCCTTTATTTGCTCTCAACTTATTCTTCCTTCCAACTGAAAGTGTTGATGTTGATCAGTCAGGATGGAGTGGCTATTATGTGCTTGTTGCTTTGGCTGATCAAAGCATTAAAAAGCTGAGTACTATTAATTTTTAATTAAAATAATAGTGATCAGACTCTAACATTTTGGAAAGAAATGTATTGAGGAGATATGTAACTGTTAATTGGGAATCAGAGGTTTCTCTGACCCCAGGTAATTTTGATTTCAAACTCAGATGCAGAATGGGGGTTAGTTGCAGTAGTCATTGATGTCCTCATAACAGTGGAAAAAACTCAGATGCCAGGGTTTCTGTGGAAGTGAGTCTTGAAAAAGCCTCTTCTGATGTGTGACTTTTGATCAGTCCTTTGTGTCATTGTCTGTGGAGTGCTGCCACTGACATTGTGTCTTGCAGGGGTTGGAGGACTGAATTCTGGGGGCTTGGCTCCGTTTTCTTAGGAGAAAATACAATGTGTGAAATAACAGACACTGCTAATGGTTGTGTAATGATTGGAGGAAATGTATCAAGATTTAGGATAAAGTGTGACTCCACAGTGCCTTAAAACTGTAACTTGGGGAAGTAGTTTTGAAGCTGATTTCCAAATAATTCATACTCATCAGCTTCATCTCTTTCTTGGTGAGGTCTTCTGCTTTATAATATAAGTAACTTCCACTTTCTAATAAAATGGAAGGGTATGTATATTTAAAAACAGCTTTAGGTATGTGAGACATAGGAGAATTATGAGAGTATATCGTAACAGACAGAGCAGAAATCGCCTAGAAGACAGAAAAAAATCTAAGCCTCCACAAGAAGTAGATGTAGGTGGGGCTACTTTTGCATTGCTTTTTTCAGAGTTGAGTATAAGACAATTCTGTGTTTCTGTCTTTGGTGGTGAAGATAAAGGAATTAGAGGAGCACGGGACACAGGGCATAAAATAAAGTCTTTTCCATGAAAAAATTAAATAATTTGTTACTGAAAAACAGTAATTTTAACATAGTAGGACATGTCAAAACTAGGATGAGGATTTCAGTAGCTGAGAGATTAGCCAGAGCTTGGCTTGTGTGGTATTTTTGTCTGGATCCTTCCCGAGACTGCAGCTAAATAAAAACATTCAAGAGAAAGGCGAGAGAGCTGGTAAATTTCGGAACCTTTCTGAGGTGGGATATGGGAGAGGAAGAGAACTACTGCAGGCGAGTGGGATTGGGGCAGGGAATTAAATAACAGATTCAGGATTAGTGCTCAGAAAGCAATCTCTTAAAACCCCATTAAAATAGAGAATCTGAGCTTTACTGGAGTAGGGAGGCTGAAAGGGGTGAGGCGTGTGCTTGAAAGGAATGAGTGAATTATTGACCACATGTGGGGAGGGGCAATAACATCAAGCAAAGATAAACTCCCAAGCCTGGCAGTGGCAGGAGTAACGCTGCCAGCTCCTATATATCACGAGCGTCATGGGTTTTGGAGCCTTTTCCTTCGGTTGTTCCCTTTTTACTTTTTATAAGCCTTGTGAGAAGCTTCTGTCAGCCCGGGACTTATGGCTGAGTGGAATCCAGCTTCTTCGAAAGGAATCTGCTGCCTTGGTTTGTGCTGCCTGCAGAGAGCAGGGGAAGTGCAGCCCTTGGGGAAGGCAGGGAGCCAGGAGCCGGCTGCGACTCAGAGCAGAGCCCACTTCCACCTTCCTCTTCTGTTTCCCACATTGGCAACCCCGGGCATTAAAAGCTAACGAGAATGGCCTGGAAACACAATTTCATAGAAGAACAAAACACCTTTTGATTCATTTTACTTTCTGTCTGCTCTCGGAGACTGTGAATTGCATTAATTGCATGTTTTCGGTCCTTTTGCCATAATCATGAAGACGGAACATTCTTAAATAAGTAGAAGCTGAGTTTTTCACACAGCTCTTTTTGATTTTGGTACTTTGGTCTGCTTAAATATCTGCTCTTGAGAGATTGTTGCAAAAACTACAAAAAAAAAAAAGAAACCTGGCAAAACACCTTCCTGCTTTCTTGCTTCACTTGTAATTGGACAAAGCACGTAATTTTTATTCCAGACCAATTGCGCCATTCCCTGTTATTTTGTTGCTGCTGCTGCTAAGATGAAATCTGGAGTGTGGAGATGGAGAGCTTGGGTGCTTTATTCCATCAAAAAGAAGTGGTTGGTGAACATCTGTAGATTGTGTGAACGAAGAAAATAGTGAAAAAGTAGCAGTGAACTTCTTTATCTTCGTTCTTTTTTTTAATAATCTTAAAGCACATTAGAAAATTAGTAACACTCGGAGCAACACTCAGTGGAAAAAGAAATTGTGGGGTGGCAGAGAGTAGACAATCTGAACAGAATAATACTGATGGAAGGAAAAGCTGGATCTCTAGGCAGGATGAAGTTAGATAAAAGATTTAACATTAAAATATGTTTAAAATTTTGTTGAAGTTGTAGAGTCAAGCACATATTTTGAGGAGATACCAGTATTAAGATTAAGTTTGAAACTGAGTATTTCTTTTCATGAACATGTACTATGACACAGTTTGTAGTTTTACATGAATGTTTTTCTCCAAGAATTGCTTTTGCAGGGAATGGACCTTATGCAGAACATAGGGCATTTGAAGTCATTGCAGGGTTTTGCCTTTATATTTCCAGCTCTAGATCCATATAAGCATTTATGGGATCTTCCTCTGAAACCAGTGATTTGCATCTGGAAAGTGGACATAGCATTTCTTTGTGTTCCAAAGTGAAGCACTATTTCAGCATTATATTCATGACCAATCTAACCCAGAGTGAAATTATTGATTTGGCTAGCAGGGCACAACTAAAGACTAAGACCACACACTGAAAAATAAGAAAAAAGTTAAATATTTACTGGTTTTCCATCCTGTTTGTTCATACATTATTAGGAAAATAGTCTCAAGAAGAATTCTGTGACAGATCATTGTTAAAGCAACTTTGTCTTGGATTTATAGGGCAGGAAGAGACCTTTGGAAATCATCTAGTTCACCTCCTTTTCCAAGGCAGTTATCTACAGCTGTCATTCCTGACACAAGCTTACATAAACTGCTCTTAAATCTTCCAATGATAAAAACTCCATATATTCCCTAAACAGTCCCTTCCAGTCTCTTCTTTGTTTTTACCGTTGGAACCACTTTCCTCATATCTAACCCACACTCTCCTCATTCTGGGTTTATTCCATTACTACTCGTACCATCTGCCAAGGATAATGGAGGACAGCTTTGTGCAAAAGCCTCTCATTTATTTCCCCAGCATGCTTTACCTCCTAACAGAAATCCCAAATTTGTTCCTACTTTTTTTGTAGATGTTTTCTGGAGCTCTGATCCTTGCTGGTTTGAGTTTTCTCCAGATGGTCCATGTCTTTCTTGAAGCACAGAAGGCGTGTCACACAAATGGGGCCAAAGAAGGGTTTCACAGGCAGCCAAAATCCTGCCTTTTGCTCGGGCTGAACAATTGCCATTGTGGCCATAATGTATTTAATGCTCTCATGCAGAACTTGTGCCTTGTGGGATTTGACACCATAATCAGTGACATTCATGACTGGGCCTTTAAGTTGCACAGACCTTTGCTCTATGATTTAACCCGTTCTATAGGAATGTCCAGCCACAGAAACCATACTTTGAAATGTCTGCTGCCCAGCGTGAGCAGGTGCTCCAGGTTTCTGGAGTCCCGTTCTCAGCCTCTCATAGATGTTCTTAGGCAGTTTTTCTGTCTCATCCCCATCCTAAGGCTGCTTGTCTCCGCCTGGGTCTGTCCTGCTGCTTACAAGTCCTGCACTGGTGAGCAGCAAGCTGAGTGAGCACTGGCAGGTCAGGTCTGATGCCTGGACAGGTTTTCTGTCCTCTGAGGGATGGCAGTCAGACAGAAAGAAGCACGCCAGGCTGGCAGTCTGTCAGGTCGTGCTGAAGGGCTGAGGGCAGTACTCATTGCAGCATGGGATGCCTGCTTTGTCAGGGATTACACAGGTACAGGATAACCACAGACAGTGGTAAGAGTCTGCGATCTACTGTTTCAGTGTTGAGCAAATACAGTGTTTTCTCTCACTTCTTCCAAATATCACCTCTTCCATTTGTCTTTTTGCCTCTAGCTTTCTTTGCCAGCCTCTCAGATTTTTTCGTGTTGTTGAATCCTCATATTCCTGTTCTCTTTGCTAATTCTCAACTGCTTACGAGTTTTAGTTGTTGTTTCAGTGTTCACTTAGTTGAGGTTTACTCTTCTTCGTCTCTTTGCCTGATGTGCAGTTTCCTTCCTTCCATTTCCAGTGGCTTCTAAGCAGATGTTTGTGACGTGGTGTTTCTCCTCACCCCTCTGTCCATTTTCTTGTTCGATTTCCTTGTCAGCTGTGACTGTTTTCTTCTTGTTTCCTTCTGCTGTCTGTGTGATCTGTGTTACTTCCCACAGTCAATACTCCAGTTTCTCCAGCACCTTCCATTTCCCTCACACAGCAAGCTCTGTGTTGTGCCCTGCATCCCTTCCTTGCTTCCATACCACAGCTGACTGAAAGTGCAAGCAATTTAAATGGTAAAATCTGGACTCTCAGCACCCCAGAGCTGTAGTTGCAGAGATGATCCCTGTAAGTGTCTCTGGCCTTTGTCAGAAGGATGTTCATTCACAAATATGGGAATGGATGGTGCATATGGAGTCTGCTTTCACATAGGGACTGAGAGAGACTAGGGTGTGCTCAGTGAAGAGAGAATTTTTGGGCTTGTAGCTTCGATGTGCTAAAGCTCCGCTGGAGCACATGGGATCTGCTTGGTGAGGATAGAAGCATTTAGAGAAATGAGTTTGGACTAATTTTCATAGGGTTACAGAAAGTGTATCTGTTACTTCAAAAACTAATATAGTAAAATTTAAAATGTTTCACAGAACAACAGAAGGATTGATCAAAGATCTGAAGTAGATTCCGGTTCAACAGTTGAGGACCCTTCAGTCTGTAAAAGATGTTGGAGAAGGAGGATAAGAAGCTTCAGAATCATAGGTGGTGTGGGGAAGGTGACTGTATCCTGACTGTTCAGTTTCTTTTAATGCAAGAAACTGAGGTCGTCAAGTGAAACTTTCAAGGGTTAGATGCAAAATTAAAGGAGATGATTCTTCATACAGCCGAGAGTTGTCTAGAGTGACACTGAAGTCCTTGCCAAAGGATGTGGTTTGCTGAAACTTTAGGTGTGGTCAAGAGCAGACTGGGCAAGTTCATGAAAGAGAAACTGAGAATGAGTGTACAGGAATCACAGTTGACACAGGGAGGCCCCGAACTGAACATACTGGGGGGCATGGATTGTACCATGTCTGCCTCCTCTTTAATATCCCGGTGCCTCTGCTTATCCTGCTTAGATGAAGCTTTCTTGACAAACTGCTGATTAAAGCCATCTTGGTAAATGGTAAATCTCAGTAATTTTCAGATAGTAAGACCCTACTTAGTGTTTGCCTTCAAGAGATGCTGGCACCTCTGTGTGAGTTGGGTGTGACTGTGGCTGCCCCATCCCTGGAAGTGTTCAAGGCCAGGCCAGATGGGACTTTGAGCAACCTTGTCTAGTGGAAGGCGTCCCTGCCCATGGCAGGGGGTTGGAACTGGATGATCTTTAAGGTCCAGTCCAACCCAAACCATTTTGTGTATTATGTTTTAATTACCAAGTGGGAGAATGTGGCTTACACAGACAATACTTTCTGGGCACAGATGCATACTGAAGGTCAAAGCCACAGGACTTCTTATTTGACTTTTATCCCTCAGAGGTGAAGATAACTCTGAATTGCATGAATCGCCACCTTTCAGGTACAATCACAGTTGCATTCTATATGAGATTGTTATTTGAGAATACAAGTCAGTTCAGATGGACATTAAAGAATGATCTAGAGGGCCTTAGAGTAAGACCTCTAAGTTTATTTTATTCAGCACTGGCATTCTGATAACTCCTCTTGCGTTTAGGGTATATTAAGCCCTAACTGAGCTTTAAATATTTGTTTAAATTAAAGCTGGCACAATTCATGGTGAATAAGAGTGTATTTTCTAAATTTCAAAATGTCAGTAAGATGTGTTGTTTTGGTTGTGTTTGGAGGGTAATGTTTTCTTCCTTTCAAATGAGAAGAGTATCATTAAGTTGATTATATGGGTGTAGAACTCCAACTGTGCCGGTTTGAAGAAATTGGAAAGCAGTTATTGTCTAATGCAGTTTAATTGCTTTGTATAAACTTCTAAAGTTCTTCACCTGAAATTCATATGAACTCTGTCCTGCCTCCTTTTTTTAAAAGAATTGTGCTGCATAAGTTAAATACTTAGTTCAAACCCAAATCTCTATAATATAGTATAGTACAGTATAATAGTGTCAAACCACAATTTCAAGTTGTTCTGTGATTCAGGTACCTATTGGAAGGAGATTGTGTGTCAAAACACTTAAATACAGCTTTTAGGTGAGATGTTTTGCTTCTTTCTCTTTGTGGTATCTCCATTTGCCCTGTCTATCCTTGCGTGTCCTTCATTCAGAAGGGTGATTTATTGAGTGGTTAATCCTGTATCAATCTGAAGCTGTTATGCCTCACCTAATGAGGTTTCTTCAGTAGTTTCCTTTCAAACTTGTTCATTATTGAGGTCCAGTTATTTACAGAATATTTGGATGATGCTGAAAAGCTTCATCTGAACGTGAGTTTTAGAGTAACTTTACCTCTGTGAATATCGCACATATATTAGAACTTACACTGATGCAGATCCCTGGTGTTGTTTCAAGTCAGAAATGGGGGTTTTTTTCTTCACTTAAAACACGGCTTGCAGGTCTTGATTTGAATTTACATAAATGATACAATGGTGGATCTTCACTAAGGAGAAAAACACTTTACTCTTTAAATAACACAGCATAAAACGAGAGTAAAGGTATTTTGTGCATTAGCGCAACTTGGCAGAGCTAAATAAATAGTGGGTCCCCTGTAGCGTTTAATTTAGCCTTTTAGCATATGTTAAAACTACTAAGAGGGTTAGGTGGGAGAATAATTCTCAAGGCCAATTCTCATCAGTCTGCTTTGGTAATCAGTACAAACGATGCTCTGAAGTTCTGTTTTGCTCCCAAATACTCCATTTCACTGTGTTGAGCTTAATTTTAATTGTGAAAAATAGATGCTAAAAACACTGTAAACTTCTGCAACAACTAGTGTGTGAAAAAGACATCCTGAAGGCATTTCTAGGCATTGAGGAAAATTATTGCATAATTCCTTCAAAAACAAATCCGTAGCAAAAATCGTGTGATACCCTCTTCACTTTCCTTTTCAGCCCAAACCGTGAATGAAATAGATCTTTATGCTTTCCAAGCTGGGTTTCTTTTTAACTTAAGTTCAATTGTTTTCATGTCAAACGGCAGTAGTGATGATCTGCAACTTAGTATTTAGTGTTGAGGCAATGGCTATAGCTAGTGGATCTTACTGGAATTGCCATGCCTTGCATTTTCTCAAATATAATCCATTGTTTTTTCCTGTTTAAACCTGGTTTTAGCGTGATTAATTGGAAAAGGTGAATGCACAGCAGAACTCCTTTGGTAATACCAGTCCCACAGTAGGCTGGAAGGGATTTCAGAAAAGTTACAAGATGAGCATCCCTTGAGCTGAATTCAAGACTTTGAATTTCTCCTGCTGTTGACATCCTCCCCTTTATCTCCGTGTGATGCTTGGATTCCCCTGTGCAGGCTCTCCTGAAGGAAGGGCACCTTTAACACCTCTCTGCAGAACAGGCAGCTGCAGGATTTCCTTTAGTCTGCCGCCCTCACCATTGAGTACTGAAGGGGTTGGGTAACTTCAGGCATCTCCCTGACAGACAGGCTCAGCATTGGCCACTTTCTGTCTTACTTGGTATTCGGGCGTATGGGGGCCCTGGAGACACGGAAAGAAGTTGTTCGTACAAGAATGAGGAAGGAAAATGTATTCCCCCAGCTGTATACGTGGAGTTGTGGGAGCATGGCAGTGCCCCATATCATTGCAGCCTGTGGTGCATTCTACTCATGTATGAAAAACAGGCAGGAGAGTGAGAGTGAGATACTGTTGAGGGTCACACAGCCTCTCATGCACACATCTGAAGATTTCCAGGAGCTGCACAGTACTCACGTGGGCACAAGTATCTGTGAGATACGGGACACAGCATAAACAAAACATGTTTGCATGAGCCAGTCTGCACATCTGCTTGTTATCAAGGAGCCTTGGCTGACACAGGGTACCCCAGTGCCATTTCCCACCTCACAAGGATCCAGGAGGGGCTTCTGCTTACTCTTGGAAGTACAGCTTGTACAGTGTTGGTTATCCTGATGCTAAGGCTTAATTCTGTTAAAAAAAAAGTTTGAGAGACTCTCAGTTTTACCTTAATTCTCTGACTGAATATTTGTAAGCAGACCAGATGTTTCTCCTCCTTTGGTTGTGATTTAATATTGTGCAGTTAGTTGCACAATACTGCATGTGTTGAAATGAAGTTGTTACATTGGGAAAGTCTGTGTTTTAGGATGAGTCCTGATGACAGTCATCAGTCAAGTAGAGGAAATAGTGACTCTTCTCCCTTCCTTCAGGATTAAGTGGCTGCAGGGCATTTTGTTACCCTTTGTCAAGATGTGGACAGGGGAGGATTATAACACTTTAGATTCTTGTCAGGGGATTGAGTAAATTCTGTGTGAGGAAGAGACACTGGCCCAGTGAAATAAGAACCTGTAGAAGAGAATGGCTGTGAAAGAGTGATGGGATCAACATGTTTCTTGTTAGAAAGGGCATCCTTCAAACAAGATCCAAGTCTGGATTTCCTCTCATGGCTCAGTGGGAACAGACATTACCTTCAGACGTTACTAACCTTTCTGCCTCTTACTGCATCCCCAAAACCCAGTATGTCTGGTTCATTCTGAACACAGTTTTTCCTCAGTGTTATGTATTAAATTTTTTGTGCATTCAAATCTGTGAAATCCTGTGGGATGAAGTGACGTATAGGAGCACCTCCTGGTAATAAACCACCTCTGGAGCTTTAAACCTTTATAAGAAAGTAGCATTTGTTGTGGGAAAATACATAATTTAACTTGAAGTTACAGATAAGGATGAACTTACATTTTGGGTTGGAGCACATAAGATATATCTTAAATGGAGTATTGCTGAGCTTCTTCTTTCTGTTTTTTCTTAGTAGCTTATAAAAAGATTTGTGACACATCGTCTCTTGCTTTTTATCCCATTTTGAATTATCCTGTTCTTAAAATATGTTAATTATGATAACAGATCTAGAGTTTGATCTTAAGATTTGCCAGTATCTCTATTTCGTTATCTTCAATATGAGAGCTCTTCTTGCATCACAGATTTAGATCCTCTAATTGCATATTGACATATGGAAAGTAGATTTGTAAGTACTTTCTGCAGTCCTCAGATGATAGGAAAAAATCTCTACCTTCTGCCCATACAGACATAACTTAAAATATTTACTGAGCACTTAAAGCTAAAAGGCTAACGTGATGGAACTGGCCACTTTGTACGGCATGACAAGCCGGGAGCTGTGGTGTGTCAGGAGGCAGAGGAACGTGGCTTTCCTGCAGAGGGTCTCTCCAGCATCCCAGCGGAGGCTGGGAGTTCACTGCCACTGAGTGTTTGTGGCTATCTGGCTGTGGGATACAGTTGACGCCCCTCTGCTTATCCACCTGGAAAGTGCGAAACCTTTTTTTCCCCTTTCTTTAATCCCTCCCCTCTATCTCAGCCCCAGTGTCCTGACAGTGCTCTGGACACGTTCTGCTGCTCCTGTCTTTTGACTTCTGCATCCACGTGCTCACAACCTTCAGCGAAGTTTCCCCAAGCCCCCTCCCCGTGGCGAGCAGTCGGTTCAGCTGCGTTCCCCAGCTCTGCTGGAGCAGGAGCAGTAGCACAAACCATATGATTCTTGACAGCTTCACAGCTGTCCGCACCACGCTGCAGAGTAGCTGTGAAACTCACTGCTCCTGTTGTTTCACTCCACTCTGCCTGCAGAAAGCTACTGCTGGAAGTTGTGATGCCGGAGCTGCCTTACAGGCTCCAGAAATATCGGCTTTACTCCTTCTACGCCTGTTCAAATAATCCCACTTGAAAAGTTAGTTTATTTATTTTTCTTAATCACTGTTTCATATTTCTCTTTTATAGACCTTAACATTATTGCATATTTGCTATGGCTCCACTTTAAGGAGCTTTGTTTATTTGTTTGTAATTATCCTCAGGTCTTTTAAAGACCAGTGATAGTCTGTCCTAACAGGATGTATGAATAATTATTTATTCCACTGTGGATAATCTTGTGTTTGTAACTAGTGTAATTTATATACCACGGTGTTGCCTGTTTTAAGTCTCTTAAGTCTCCTCACACGTCTCTCTAGTCTCAACCAGCATAAATAGCTTTGCTTTCCCTGCTTAGGAACTCTGCATGTGAGGCCGGATCAGGTTTCACTGGCAGTCCAGTGGTTACAGTCACTGACAGACAAATAATAGTGTATTTGTTGATCTATCACACTGAAAGCTAGCTATGAAATAGACATGTGTACTGTTCAGTGTAACTATTCATTTTTCACTGCTCTCATGCTACCTTTATCCATATTTTCTTTGCAATTTTTTATCTTCGGGTATCTTTTTCTAAAGATTTCTGGAACGTGTCAGACATTTGCCATCAGCTCCGGGGGTTGTGCTGGCTCACGCTGGTTGTGTGTTGAGGCAGATCAGTGAGGGATGTGCAGCCAAGGCCACGAGATGAGGACAGATGTTTCCTAACAGTACCATAGGAAGGTATAATGTCAGTACCATGAATGGGACTTACTTTATCTGCCCACCAACCTGCATGTTCCTAGTGATCCATCTGCCTTAATGAAAGTGCAATCCTACCTATCAACCATAAGTAAAAGCATTTGGCTTCATTCTGGGCTTCATTTTGGGCTCATGATACACTTCTCCCTTCCTTAGCGTCTGACTGTCTGGTATTACCAGTACTGTAATAGTAGACTAGTTCGGGTTTCTTTCTTCTTTTTCTGTCTTCCTAGTATTGCTCTATGGTGAGAGCCAAAGGAGCCATTCCAGAGTATGATAAACTAAATCTCAGGGGCTTTGCTGGGTTCTCAGGGTTTTCTGTTCTGATCTGGAACTTTCCTTTTCCACTTCCACTTTTTTTTCTGTTGCTGTTCTTGTCTCTCCAGGCTGAAAAGCACAGGCAGGCTTTATTTTTTCCCCCGGAATTTAGTAAATACTATATAGCAGTTTAGCCTTAAGGTTTTCTCTTCCTCCCACTTCACTTCCCTCCTCTCACTCACACAGCACAGAGTGTCCCAAATCCAAATGTGCCACCTTGGAGATGCACTGAAATCTATTTAAATGGAATACAGGCATAACCAAGCCTCTAGCCAAGTGCCTGATTCCCTGAGGCATCTTTCTGGGGTCTTTGGGGCATAAATACGAAGAAAACAGAATTGCTCATTTAAGCATTAAAAAAAAAAGTGTTAAATGGCCTTCCTTTAATGCAAACTGCATTAGTTGCAGAAGTTCACATTTTAAGTTTGTGGGTATGTTTATTACAGAAATATTTTTCAGTAGCTTCCATATGATGTGACACAAGGAGTGCTGTCAGAGCTGTCATTTCAATCCTGTCGCTATGTTGTGCATGTTAAAACATAATTGCAAATGGTACAGGGGATTGCAGCGGTCACAGTTCTGTAAATATAAAATTCTTCCAGTAAAACTTGCAGACATCATTTTGTTTTTAAATATTGAAGTAAATGAGGGTGGTTGGATTTGTGTATGTTGTGTGCTCTGGCGTGTGTGATTGTAGCCATTGCTGTGGTTTTCCCATTATTCCATTCTTCTCCATGTTATTAAACCTTTTGGTGTATAGTACTTACACATGATGTTACACATAAGCTGTATGTGCTTCCAGAAAGATGTATGTGTCATAATATTCTGTGTGTTCTGTAACATTCTGATGCCTTTTAGCAATCACATGTCTAGACACAGAGAATTTTGGAAATTTTAATCATTTGAATATAACATGGAGATTTTTTTGTTTGCTTTGTTAATCAGGCAGTTTTGTGAACAGAAAAAAAGTTCTTTTAATGTAACTGTTAATTAGCTGGAAATAGTGTTTCTCAATGCTGAATTCTGATACCTGACAGCATGTGGGAGCTTTTATTGTCTTGTTATAAAGGGTTAAATTAGCATGAAATTTGCTCTTTGATGGGGTATCCTCTGCTGGTTTTCCCCCCACTAAAGAAGTAATGATCTTCCCTTTTACAGCGAACAACTCTGCGCCTTTTGTTACTGTGGAGAACGGAGCTCATTAGGACAAGGAGACTTAAAACAATTCGGTCCCACTCCTGGGTATGTTATCCCGTGGAAAAACCAGCCTTTAAATAAGAGTGAAGCCAGCGACAGCACCGATGGAGCTTGTGAGAGAACTCCAAGGCAAAACTCAGTGCCGCGCAAACAGAGAGGCCAGAAGAAGTAAGTCTGTTCTACAATAAATGTGCAGTATTTTTGTTTTGCATGAAGTTTGGGAAGGATCTTTACTGATTATGTACTACAATAGGCAAATAACTTGTATTTGTGAAAACATGGGTTATTAATATTAGTACATTTTTGTAAGGAAAAAGCAACACGTACAAAAACCTACCTAAAAACAGAATCCCAGAACAGCCAACATGTGAGCGGTATAGCAGTAGCTGTCTCTTCTTCTTTTTAAAAATGGGTTCGTTTCTTCCCCAAGTGAGAATCTTCACTCTGGAAGAACACAGAAAAGAGACATAGCTACTGTAAAGCACAGATCTAGTTGTGCTGCTGAAGTAAAAGTACACACGAAGGGTGGAAAAGGATGGACTTTTGACACTTCATGTGTTGTGTAGACTGGAGCAATGGGCAGCCTCTGCCCACCTGGTTGGAGCTTCTCCCCTTGCCCTCCAGCACTGGCTCTCACCCTGGTGCCAGTGCTGTTGAGGGCACACAGCAGTGGTTCCTGCCCTGCAGGAGTGGGATTTACCGGCAGCTTGCCCAGACAGGAGGGTTTGGTCATGGTCCCCGGGCCTCTCAGTAGTTGTGAGAGATGGCAGGGGAGTACCTGGCCCCGCAGTGGAGGTTGCTCGGTTCATGGTGTGACTGGCGAGGGCACTGGGATGGGACTGATCAGAGCCACGTCTTCATGGGCGTGGGGGTCCCGTCACTGGGGGCTCATGTTGACTCGGGTTCATTCACGGTTGATGGTGAATGTGGGATCACTCAGTGCCGGCTGCGTGACACAGGGGCTGCAACCCTAGAGAAACATGAAGGGAGCCAGTGGCGATGCAGGGCTACAGGCCACGGCTACAGGCTGGGCTGTGCGGGGTGAGGGGCCGTGGGTGGTGTGGCGTTCAGGGCAGCGAGGGGCCGTGAGTGGCGCGGGGTTCAGGGCAGCGAGGGGCCGTGAGTGGTGCGGGGTTCAGGGCAGCGAGGGGCCGTGAGTGGTGCGGGGTTCAGGGCGGTGAGGGGCTGTGAGTGGTGCGGGGTTCAGCGCGGTGAGGGGCTGTGAGTGGTGCGGGGTTCAGGGCGGTGAGGGGGCGTGAGTGGTGCGGGGTTGAGGGCGCTGTGGTGATGTGGATCCCGCGGGGTTGAGGGCGATGCGGAGCTGGGAGTGGTGCGGGATGGTGCAGGGTTGAGGGCGGTGCAGGGTTAAGAGCAGAGGGTCGATGCGTGGCTGAAGAGGGCAGGGAGATGTGAGATGGTGATGCGATACAGCGATGCGGCGCGGTGATGCAGAGCCGCGGGTGGGGCGGCCATGCAGGGTCGAGGGTGGGATGGTGATCCGGGACCGCGGGCGGTGCGGCGCGGTGGTGGTGCGGAGCAGGGATGCGGGGTTAAGAGCGGAGTGATGATGCGGAGCTGTGATCTGGGGAGGTGATGGTGCGGGGCAGGGATGCGGGGTTGAGGGCGGGGTGATGATGCGGAGCTGTGATCCGGGGCGGTGATGGTGCGGGGCAGGGATGCGGGGTTGAGGGCGGGATGATGATGCGGAGCCGCGGGCGGAGCCGCGGGCGATTCGAGGCACAGACCGGGCGTTGGGGAACTGGCTGCGGGCGTGGGGCCGGCCGGGGAGGGGAACAGTGAGGGAGGCAGCGGCCGGCTCTGGCAGACTCCTCGTGTCAGACCTGTCCGTGGCTGTGCTGCTGCTGTAGAAGCTGCTCAGAGTGTTCCACTCGCTAGGGTTGCTTGGGTGCACAGTGTACGATTTTGTCGTCGTGTTGGTGGTGGAAAAGTGCACATTGTGTAATGCCAATATAGAAAAGTGGCTTTTCTTAAAGCTCGTAAAAGTAACACCCTCACCTCAGGCTGTATTCTATAGGTATATGAAATATTCTTTTCAGAGAAGTCTATGGAAGGTGTTTCTGTGCAGGGTGAGATTGCAGAGTAAATTGAGAAGTTCTGTAGATGGATTGGTTTGATCTTGTGAGAAAGCTTTTTTATACAGAAGAATGCCTTGTCAGTTGGCATTTAGTTTTTCTTAAAGATTTAAGCTTCGGTGTTGTGAGTAGCAGTTTGGTGTTAGAGGAGGCTGCACTGTGATGGGGGTGAAGCACAGGCACAGATTGCCCAGAGTGGTTGTGGCTGCCCCATCCCTGGAAGTGTTCAAGGGCAGGTTGGACAGGGCTTGGAGGAACCTGGGATAGTGGAAGGTGTCCCCGTCCATGGCAGGGGGTTGGAACGAGATCCTTTCCGACCCAAACCGTTCTGTAATTCCAGTGGCCATAAATGGTGTTCAGGAACCAGTTTTGTCAAACAGAACATAGTGCTTATTTAAGGAGGTTTTAAATGTTGATAGTGTCAGAATTAATAGGTTTTGGGGTAGATTTTTAAAAAAATTATGCAGGTCATGAAGATGCCGCGTAATAATGGAAAACTTTTAAGATTTCTTGGGTGGTGTAAGAGAGATGTTACTCTTTTCCCCATAAACTAAGAGTTTTTAAAATGTATTTATGAATGTAATGGCTGAAGTAAAGCATTCATGGTTTTCAGGAAAGCAGAGTTATCACAGGTTAAAATTCCAGTGCTTACTGTATCTATTGACAAATGCATACAATCGAGTTATTAATAGCAGAGAGTAATCAAGTTCAAAGAACCCTAATGGAAAATGCAGCACCACCTTTCCTACTGATTGCTGAGGCATCAGTGGTCAGGTCTCTTATCGGTAGGCCTAAATGCATACCCTTAGATGTGCAAGATATTCTTTAGCCTGCAGGAAATAAAGGCGGAGTCATTGCTTCTGGTTTTTTTTAAATGGAGTAATCTGAGTTGTATGAATTGTTTTCTGTTGAGATTAGAATTTGGGGAACAAACTAATAAGGTTATAAACTAGTACAATGTAGTAGTCTTTACAGCACTGCATTTTTTGATCTCTCCCCACTCGTTTTCTCCAGCTCACCCCCACCTTTTTTTTTTTTAAACATCTGATGGCATTGTATGAAGATGTTTATTTCCAAACTGATTTTGAAGTCCTGATCTTTTCTCTACCTTCCTCCCATAGCTGTAGTATTTTCTATAGGCACCTCACCTCTGAATGTTGTTACCTCATTCTCCATTCCAATGGTTGGGCAAGTTTTAATATCAAACAGAATAAATCTTAAAGAAGCATGTGCATCCTGAAGAACTGGAAGAGAGCAGGCTTATTTACTGAAGAGCAGCTTTAACTGGAAACTGTTATTGGGAAAAGTGTTGGGCTAAAATATAAGGAAGAAAGACTTTCTTTCATGTTGATTTATGTTTTACCGTATTAGGAAAAAATTTTACTCACTTGCTGCAAGTTTTGGATCATTTGTGAGTATCTGGCTAATTGAAAAAAGAATGTGGTCACTTCTAAGTTTGTTTTTCTGCTCCCTGATACAGATCTCGATCGAGTATAGCATCATGTACAAGTGTAAGCACCCAAACTGCTTCTGACGATCAGGTTGTCAAAGTCTGGGATGAACTCAGTTTAGTTGGCTTACCAGATGACATTGATGTTCAAGCCTTATTTGAGCCAACAGGTAAGATCCATTGTTATCCTCCTTTTTTTCCCAATACAGTAGCTACAGTGACATGAGCGAAGTTTTGCAACTGTTGGTTTTTTGTGCTGTGGGGTTTGTCAAGTCTTTGATGGTGCTTTGGTAGCTTTGGCCCGTGTCAGGTTGTGTTTTTGTAGTCTTCTCTCCAGAAAAGAGAGTCTTCAGGTTTGTGTGGGGAAATACTTGTAATCTGCTGCTGAACTGGTGTTCAGGCAGTAATACCTTCAGTACCACGATTCTGTTTTGGGGAAAACGGGGAAAAGAAATAAGGCACACCTTAATAAATCTTAATCCTTTGACATTATTGACGTTACCTGATCTCCTGCTGCAAATGCAGGGTTATTGGAAACAATGGAATAGAAGACTTAAAAGAGCAGCATCGTTAGAGCTGTAGAGGCATAATGCACGTGCATATTTCCGGAATCTGCAGGTTTTCTGTCAGAAAAATGTCTGGTTTGTCATCTGCTCTTTCATTTCCATTGAACTTTTCTATTAATTAGGTTATTAATTACTTTTTCAGAAGGCATTTGTGTCCAAATGCTTTGATGCCACTAGTCCATTCACATATTTTGCTCCAAAAAATGAAAATACATTTATGTAATAATAAAAATGTCACTCTTTCATGAGTGTGGAAACCTATTTCAAGGTCTAATTAAAAGAAAAAAATAAAGTTCGGGGTTTCGTTTTAATAGTTTTGCTATAGTGTGTGTAGATCGGTGGGTGGGTTTATCAATCTACATTTTTAAAGTTGCTCTTATTTGTAAATGACTCTTCCCAGACCCATACAGAGATTTTGGAGATTTTTTTTTTTTTGTAGCTTGAATTACTAAGTTGGCCAGTACCTAATTTCAACAGCTAGTGTAAGCCATCATTTCTAATTCCTGAAAAAAGCAGTCAAAGAATTCCTTTGGAAGTATGCATCATTTGCACTGTTTTTCCCAGAACTGATTTAGAAACTTCTTGTAAGAGTTACCTGTTGAATTCTAAAAATTCTGATTTTTTTTGCTAGGTGGGTGTACCTCTATAGTGTGTTTGTTGTATTGACACCATTTTCTCAGTCATTTATATGAGTTTCTGTTCATGCTGTATTTTGAGCTTTTAAACACTTTGTGTAGACTTCTAAAGTATCATATGAGCGTATTGTACATGAACATACAGATCTGTATCCAGTCCTTGGGAATCGTAAATTAAGAGTACAAACATAGGCAAATGTTACCTACGGTGAAATAGAAGGTCAAATGGAACTCTGTGTGTGTGTCACACAAGCATTGAATGTAGAATCAAAGTCAGAGAATCCTGTGCACCCCAATGCTATGATTACATGATCAGGCACTTGAAAATTATAAACAGGTAAAAAAGGAGTGTTGTATATAAGAGAAAATGGCACAGTTTTTAGTGTCTGATAGTAACTGCGATGTATTCAGTGTATGATAATACGGGTTTTCAATGTTGCAACAAGAAGAAAAAGGAGGAGGAGACTTCTCTGTTTTTTTCTGGCAAGTACTTACTGCTAGAATGAGTTCCATGCTTGGAGGAAGTGCTTGGCAGAGGTGTCCAACCCTGGTCCTTTCTCTCTCTGAACACACCAGGTCACTGCTGGGCTCATCACCGCTGTGCGGAGTGGTCTGTGGGAGTCTGCCAGACTGAAGAGCAGCTGTCGGTGAACGTGGACAAAGCTGTTGTCTCAGGGAGCACAGAAGTGAGTAAAAACACTCGCATGCTCAAGTCTGTAAGAAAACAGGGTGGGTAGGGTTGTAAAAAAGACAGATGCAATACAGACTGTTGACTAAAAATACCCACGTATGGATCTCTGAGCTCCCATTTATAATAAGGCTTCCTTGGGCAGATCCTTGTGCTAAAAACTTGTGTTGCAATTTATTAAAAAGTTTCGTGGAGTTGCATAGAATATATCATTAATTAGTTTTGAGGTAACTGGAGTGTAGGAAGAACCAGACTGACCAAAACAAATTGGAGACAAAAGAAAATCTGAGTTCAATTAGCAAATACTCAAATAGGTAGAGGAAATATTGATTGTACCAGTTTGTATTCTGAAATTAAATGACTCAGATATAGTAAAAAATTCCTCAGTTATTTTCATGCCAGTTTCAAAATGCAGGTTAGTATAAAAAAGCCAGTGTTTGCCACAAAACTTATGTTGATACTCTAAATGCTCATAGAAATACACAGATTAATCTTTTAAATTGAAATGGTGATGTCTTTGGAAAAGTAAGTACCTTTTAAAAGGATGAACTTGTTCTGGTGTCACAGTCTGGTATCATTCTGAAATGTTGGAGATGTATTTCACATTAGTTTTGCCAGATGTAGCTATATTTTTTGGTCATATTTAATAATGCCTAATAGGGTTTTTTAATAACTTTATTATTTTTTATATTAAATCAGACATGCTATCAAAAAATCTTCGTAATTTTTGGTGGTTTTCTCATGGTCCTGTTAGGCCTTTTTTCCCTTGAGTCTTCTAATTTTTCATGCACTATAATAGAACAAAAAAAATCCAGCAGAAGATACCAGTAGATGGTCTCCATTGTGTAGACTAAAAAGCTGCTTTAAATCAGTCTTGCAATACAGGCCATAGAATACAGCTTCCTTTGCACCTTCTTCTATTCATACTAAGTAAATGCTTTGTTTTGAATAATTAATTTCTGTGTTTCTGCTTTCAAAATAAGACTGTTCAAAATGAGTGAACCTGACAGTATTAAGTTCTAGATGGGCTTGAAAATGTTAAAAAGTGTGTGTGTGTGTATGTGAAAAAAATGACAGTAAGAATTGAAAGAATATTCAAAATTGAACACTTTTTTTTCAAAATCTTGCTGCTGAAAAGTTTTTGCCCCCTTGTCATCTTTTTTGGCTTTTAGTCATTTTATGATCAGCTCATTCCTGTCTGTAGTCATTTCTTTTAACAGAAATCCTTGTTGAGCTGTTCAGGTTTGTGTTTTGCTGTATTGAATTTCATCCTGTTTTCGTTATTTCAGTTTCATTTCTTTCTGTGCAGTACCTTGCTCCTCCCCTGTGCTCAGGGTGATAGTGCCTCACTTTTATGTCATCAGTACCTTTTTAAGTTTTGCATACATGTTTACAATGGAATTACTTAACAGCAAATTTTTTGAAGAATGAACATCTCTGGTGTTGCAGTTTCCGCTTCGGCCCCGTCTTTTCATGTGCCGCACTGAATGTTCCCTACTGATCTTTTCAAATTCTGCAAGTAATGTTTAGATCCTCCTGTTGCACGTGTTTTATGGCAGTGCAGAGAGAGGAGAGGAGTTTGAATCGAGTGCCATTCTGTGTATTTTCTATTCAGTCTTTGCTGAAGCCGTTGAGAAAATTTCTTTGTGTAGTCCAGCAGTCAGTCAGCCAGCGGAGAATGACACTGATTTGGTTATTCTCTTTTATCCTTCTTGTGATATCCCCAGGGAGAGCTGAGTAAAGGCACAACTATGATTCTAGAAGAATAGCTAGATGGGATTGGACTTCTTTATCCCACTATCATACCAGGGATTTGTTTGCTTTTTATTTTATTTTATTTTTTCGAAAAATAAGGACCAAACTCTTCTGTAGTTCTCTGTTCCTGACTACAGAGAAGTGTAGTGATTGCTCAAGGAGTCTGTGTAGAACTTTGGAGTGGGTTTGGAGCCCAGGTAATCTTGTGTTTGCTTGTGTCCAGTCTGTAGTGCTTGGTAATAATTTTTCCACTACTTTTTAACTTGTTACTAAGATTAAGAAGGCAGACAAAGGTATAAAGTCCTGGTTATCCTGTGTGATAGTGGAAAAGCTCATCTTTGTGTGAGTTGTTCTTAAAAAGTTCAGAATGAAAGGTAGGTTAATTAATGGAATGTGTGTGTTTGTGTTTGCAGCATCTTGTGCTTCTTTTCGTTTGGGCTTCTTTCTAATGGGACGTTCCTGCATTTTAAAAGAAAAGTTCTGTTCAGATGTTCTGAAATCTGTTGGCCATGCAAATGCAAGTATGTGCTCAGGGCATACAGAAAAATAGTTTAAATAAAACCAAGCTGTATGCTGTTTCCTCTGCTTGCCACCAGATTTGCTTTGGGTTTGTTGTTGTTTGCTTGGTAGGGGATTTCTGTCTTTCTTGGAAGTCATTTTGGCATGAGGAACTGGTTTGTGATGTGGTCTGCAGAACTGACATCTTTCCTTAGCTGGGAAAGTACATTTTCTTTTCTTTCTGTTCATGTAAAAATGTGTATTTGAAGTGTAACCAAGTTTTGATAATATAGTCCATTGGTTCAGGTCTTTTAATTTTTGGAGAGCGTTTCGGGCCTGCTCTTACCTTGAGGGACTCTTTAATTTGTAAGCTACATTCATGTTTCTCATTAGTTAGGCTGCCTATTGTTTGCAAATCTGCTTTAACTGGATATGACAGTGTTTCTTATTACTCTGTTTACCACTTGAGATGTCCATTTGGCTTCACTAAACTTGTGATTGCATTAGTAAAGCTTGTGTGGACATACTTCACTGACCTGTTCCAAAATGTGTATGTTTATCCATTTTGGTGTTCTTCTGGGCCCTTGTTTGCTGAAGGTTTAAAACACAGCACTACAGAGATGTCAGTATCTGTGAATGTCTCACAAAATACCCTGCTTAGCGTGTCTTTCTTCTTCAGTTCTTTTGATTTGCTCATTGTGAAGGCCTGGCAAAGGCAGCTGACCAGCTTGTTTCATGAATTTGTGTCTAGACAGAGGTGGTTTCTTTGTCTTTCAAAGTCTGGGGTTTGCCGTTCTTTACTATTCATGAATGCACAAACCTGCATCTGTGAGGTGTTTGAAATCCAGGGTATTGTGTTGGTTTGTGACAAGGGACAGAGCAAAGCTGGAATATACAGTCAGATCTGTGGTGTAGGTGCCTCAGTTCATCTCATTGCTTGTCTTGCTTATCTCAGCAAGAGAGAGTCATGGATTTTCTCAGAACTGCTTTCTAAGTTTAGGAGGTCGAAAGGAAGAACTGGTGACCTTAATGCCAAAGTGCCAGAGCTTTTCTCAGGATGACTCCTAAGAATTCACCTCATTATCCTGGTACAGTATGTAAAGTAAAGAGCTTGAACACCGAGATGTGGCACTGCCTTCCCCCACTATTTTAATAGCATTTCGTAGAGTTTGGGAGTAATTTTGTTTCAAGGTTTGAAATAAAACAACTCTTCAAAATATAAATGGGGGAGAGAAAAGTTCCAGCGATTTGTTTGATCCAAAACTTAACTGAATTTTCTTACCATTCATAAGTGTTTTGCTCAGTACGTGAAATTCACCATAGTAAAGAAGCTGTCATGTTGTCAGCTTCAGGAAGATAGACTTTTATTGGTGTTTCTGCAGATACTTAGTGTAAGATGCAAAAACTATCTGAATTGTAGACTTAATAATATAAACTAAGCAAAAGAATCTGATCAAACAGAAATTAGAGTTTCTTCCCTGGAAAAAATATAATAGGTGTGGGCAAGTGGAGTTTACAGCTTTTTCTTACATTTTTGGTTTCAGTCGTACATTTTTGCGACTCTCCTGCTTTTTGATATTTAGAAATGTGAACTTACTGGCATTATCATGTAAAATGTAGAGGCCTCTAAGGCTTGCTTTTGTTCAGCTTTTAACAAGACTGGTTTCTGAAATAGTGGTTCCCAAAATATTTTCAGGTATTTATAAATAATACTTTATAATTTTGATGTTTATTTTGCATGTATTGAGTAGGTTGCTGTTTGTCTGCAGTCAGCTGAGGCAAGGTCTGCCAATTGTCTGCCTTACATTGTCTAGGCATAGCTACTCTGTATACTACAGAGTCCTAAATAAGGTGAACTGCTTTTTTTCTCCCAATATGTAAATAGCTCAATTCAGAAAGTGAGTTCAAGGAAGTAGATAATGTGTTTAAACTACTTTTGAACAAACGGGGCACAAGAAAGGAGTGCAAGGGTAACTTTCCCAGCCAGCTTTCTCTTCTGATAAGATGTAGAAAGCAGTTTCCAAGTCTGGGAGAGTTCGTCAAGGACATGAAAGTCAAAGAAAACAGTGTTGGTGGAAACCAAGAAAGAGGTTCCTATCTGCTTGAAGACTGAATAGGAGAAACATAATAGTAATGAAAAGTCTGTTTTAAATTCTTTCTTTAAGACCTGATTCTAGCGTGAAACTTACCAAGCTAGATCAGAAAGAAGTAAGTTGAGGGGAAAGATTGGGAACACATTTATACATCTTCTAAAACTATTCATATTTCGAATGTATCTTCACCCCTTAGTCTCAGTGCACTTCCTGTCTTGTTGAAAATTGTCCTTGTTTTTAGTGGTGTGTGTCTGTTTTATTTGTGCTGCTTCAAGCTGAAAACCAGTTTGGCTGAAATACTTCCTTTTGTTATTCCTTGTATGTAAAAGTAAGCATCAACATCCTAATGTCCTGTTAACTTCATACACTGTGGAGGATTGTGCCCATTTAACCGCAGAGATCTTTCATTTGATTTTACTTTTTATTGAGAAAAACTGTGTGAAGAATGGCTTAGATGACAGAATCCTAAATATAGGGATGGTGTTGGCTTTGTATATGTCTCAACCAAGCTGAACAAAGCATGGAGTGATGTGGGGTTTTTCTAGATAAGAGTGCAGGATTTACAGTTCTTTGATGCTTTAAAAGCTCATTTCTTTTTCATTATTGGAAGAACTACTAATTCTTAGATCTAGAGAAAAATGCATGAAGAGAATGTAATCTATCATAATTTATAACATTTCTAGGCAACGTCCTCTGCATTTGCTCATTTTTCAAGGATGAGCTTTGTAATATGAAACTAAATGAGCAGCTCTGGTATTCAGAAGTTCCTTTCTCAACCCTTGAGTTTTTTATGGTTCTTTTGCATACACCAGGCACTTGGCTTCTCCTCATCTCCCTTGCAGCTTGGGAAGGACTACCTGGCTGCTCTTAGGAGTGGCTTCTGATTTATCTTACTGAGTTTTTTTTCCTGTAGTTGCTTTTGTCCTGCAACTGAGGAAGTACTGCAGGAAGTTTTCTTCCAAAATAACATCTACTTTTTTTATGGCTTGCTGTCTCTTAGAGAACTCCAGCTCAGAAAGTGCTAGAGAAAGAAAGACTGGAGAAATAGTGATGTATGTCTGACCAAGAAGACATTTGCATGAAACCTGAAGTTTCATTCAGTCATTCAGTTCCTGGCATGTTTTAGACATACTGTAACAGTTCAGCAATGTGGGCCATGGGCTATTCAACTCTTCCATGAATTTCTCTGTTGTTATTTGGAGTTTCTCTAGAGATCTGTAGCCATCTCCCTGCTGATGAGGACAAGAATTGTTTTTAAAGGGCCTTACTGACTGAGGGTACAATTTTAGGGCTAGTTTAACACTGTAGATTATCTTCCATGATTTACTCTATTCCACGATTTACTCAGTTCCATAATGGTTTGGATTTTGGTCACTTAAAGCCAGATCCTTGTTGTCTCGAAGAATGTGAATTGTTCTAAAGGCTTGTAAATGACATCAAAAACCCTTTGCCAATTGTTTTATAGCTGTATTTCCCAAGTTCTGCAAAGCAGCCTGTGGTGTCTTAAAATTGTCATAGTTGGCTCTGATTTAAACCTGTCATTCTTCTGGAACACCTTTGTACACCATAAATGATGTCAGTAGGGCTTTGGTAAATCTGTTCAGGTTAAGGAGCTGCCATGGGACCTCTTTGTGTCTTCATATTCTTCAGATTCAGGTCCAGGTCCAGCGGTTTGAGAACAGATATTTGTTGCTTCGTAAGATCTACGACTTTGTTCTCATTAGCATTGTCACATGAACAGCAATTAAAGTATTCTTACATTTGAACCAAAATAAGCTTCAGCATAACAAGAGCATTGCTCATTTGAGGCCACAGAATGATTTGAGTTGGAAGGGACATTAAAGATCATCCAGTTCCAACTCCCCTGCCGTGGGCAGGGACACCTTCCAGCCAGGTTGCTCAAAGCTCCATGTAGTGGGAAGACAAGGGGGAATGGCTTCACACAGAAAGAGGAGAGGGTAGGTTTAGACTGGATTTAGAGTGGAAGTAATTCTTCCCTGTGAGGGTGGTGAGGGCCTGGCACAGGTTGCCCAGAGGAGCTGTGGCTGCTCCATCCCTGGAAGTGTTCGAGGCTGGGTTAGGTGGAGCTTTGGGCAGCCTGGTCTTGTGGAAGGTGTCCCTGCCCATGGCAGCGGGGTTGGAACTGGATGATCTTTAATGTCCCTTCTAACCCAAACCAGTCTTTGACTCCGTGATTCTATTTTTTTTTTCTGCAGTGAAACGCAGAACAGAAAAATGTAAATTACACTTCTAACAGATAAAAGAGTTTTGTTACCTATCAAAACACAGCACCTTTAAAGCTACAGACTTAAGGACTCAGCTTTCAAAACACAGTTTTCCGTTTCTCCAGTTGTCTCATAGAGCACATTTTCTAGAACAAAATAAAATACATTTTTCTAAATCCCTGCTGGTATTTAAGACAATGAAGTAATAGTTAAAACCGAGTAAATGCAAATTAAGAGCTTTGTGATTCTCTTATTCTGCTACGTTTTTGTAATTATTTTGGCAGCTAAATTATGGATACCTTGGGATATAATTAGACTCCACACTTGTATGTGAATCTTCAGTGATGTATTTAAAAGTTTGTAAGGATTACTATAAACTAGACTGGTCTGTCTGAGTAGTTATGGTCATAAAGTGAGAGGCAGTAACATGTGGTACAAATGTGGCTAAAGTAAAGGCTGAGCACTTCTGATGATTGAAGGGGTCTGGAAATTAGTTTTGAATTTTCCATTTATTGAGAAAAACCCCTTCATTTATTTTCCTTGTCTTTCTGACGAAATTGTTGTTCACCTCTGAATACTTTGGTGCTTGGGTAAGTCTGGATACATGGCTGAGGGAGAGGTTGCTTGTAAGGGTTAATTGTTGCAAGGTAATTAAGGTTTATTGAGTGAAGAGCCCGTCTGTTTTTTCTTTCCTCACCATTTGTTAGATGTATTGATACTTCAGGCTTGTACTATGTGGTGCAAGATACTCTGTTATCATTAAGTAACTTTCCAAGTCAGCCAGCCAGTGAAAAAAATAAAGGCATACAAAGCTACAGTCTTAAACTGAAAATATTTAATTAAAAACTTGTTTCTAAAATAATCTGGGGAATATTAGGCTTTTTCCCTAGCCGAAATTTCATTTAAAATAAATACAGATTTTTAAAGTTATTTTCCCATAATTAAACATTTTTATTATTAACATTCCAGTAAAGCCAGTACTATGCTTCAGCCTGTTAAGGTCTTTGGAATTTTTACAAGTGGAAAAGTTTATTATGAATATGAAGAAATACTTCATTCAAAACTATATGACACATGCCCAATTTAGCACTTTTTAAAATTAGCATCTCAAGAAACAAAAGGTGTTCCTTTCTTTAGAGACACAAAACATTGATCTGTTTATGTGCTAATGTACAGCAGAGTATCAGTATACCAAATATCAGCAAAGTGTTTGATTTAGAGCTTTTTCTGGGTACTTGTTTATGGAGTTTGATTCTTATCAAGTGCAGATACTTAAATGTCACTTTTCAGTCTCCGTAGTAGTTCTTTGTTTGATAACCTGTTATCGGTGTGATTCTGACCTGTTGACTGGAAGAAGGAGCACGTGGTCATATGAAACTTACTTAGCTACAGTCAATTTTTTATATTGCCTTCATCATGTTGATTGTATTTACAAGAGGAAGGCAGGCTTTAATTTGTGAATTGCAGTTCGGAGGAGAATTTTCCTTCTCAGATAAAGCAGAACAAAAGATGCACATTTTTAAACAATTTTTTTGGTGAGATTTTTCTTTTGATGTGCTTCGTCACGAGCCTTCTGTGAAATGACATCTATGTTTGTATCCCTACCTATTTGTTTCCAAGTATATGAAAGAAGATGTTGTGGATTTGTCTGCAGATCAAGTGGTACTGTCAGTGCACATTGGAACTCAATGATGAGAGTAAAACTGTGCCTTGTTCCTTATTTGGACCATAAGAACCAAGTTCTAGAGCTTACCCTTGCCAGAGACAATGACCAGTGCATGGATTCTAATATATACATTTCAGGTTTAAGTAATAAACTTTTTTTCAGAGTGAGACAGAACTTTTCATAAACTGTCACTTTTTTCCAGCCCACAAATACAATTTCTCTTACTTCCATTTCTCTGTGTCCCCTTACAATTTTGCATATTTGAGTAGAAGCACGGTGTCATTTCTGGTGGGTGAATCTACCTAACTGATCTTTCCCTAATAACTGCATTTGTGGAATGCAGCAAACGAGAGAGGAAAATACTTGGATTACTTAGGCAGCACAAAGTGTCTTTCCTAAAATTGTACCCTCAGTCAGTAAGGCCCTTTAAAAACAATTCTTGTCCTCATCAGCAGGGAGATGGCTACAGATCTCTAGAGAAACTCCAAATAACAACAATGGTTCATGTGACTTCGTCTGAAGGGGAAAGTGTTTGATTTTTCAGGATGACCCATTGCTTTTCTCTCCCAGGGCAGTGGTGCTGCTGGGTTCCTGCTGTGGAGCCGGGAGGAGGTTCCAGGGAGCTCGCCCTGGGAGCGCTCCCGTGGCACTCAAATAGGAAAGCAGAGTCAGCCTTACAGTTTTCAGTGTGGGTTTTTTTCAAGCTGAATGCTTTGAAAAATGTACCCTTCTTGAGCTCCCGATGTCAGATAGGTAGGTACCAGAATTGGGAGAGAGATTGTGGCTACAGAGATGTTTCTGAGAGGGTTTTGATGCTGAATAGGCGATAGGCACTGCAGATGCTCAGGGCAGGCTGAGGTGTAGGAACTACGCAAAATGGACTCGGGGCACAGAAAGAGACTGAGAAGCAGCAACAGCCAAGGAATGAAAGCTGAAGAGCCGAGCTGAGAAACATGAAAGGGCCTGTGTTCCTGGAGGAATTTCCAGTGCAGGTTTCCTTTATTCAGTAACATTCACTGAAATAATTTACTGAAAGCTCTGAAGTGAAATTGTTCAGTGTGTGTTCCAAACTGCTGAAGTGTATTTCACAAAGACCTTTTCTTCCTTTTGCATGACTTGAGTAGAAAACACTTTTTTTCATAATACGTCAAAAGAAACCCTCTTTTTTCTTCTCTCCCCCCAGTTCCCTTGGTGTATTTCATAAATGTTACTCTGAGCATTAAGGCAGTGACATAGTAGTTCACTAACATTCCATTTCAAGATTTTATAATCTGGGGGGAGGGTTATGTGTTAAAAACCAGAGAGAACTCGATCTCTGAAGAGCAGAGAAAATCCACTAAAGGAAAATCACACAGTCTCTCCAATCAAGAATTCTTCCTTGGTAATGTGTCATTTTGCTGGTGGGACTGACCCATTTTGGGGCTTTGCTGTAGAAAATGAGAATGCAGATACTTGGGCTCTCCCTTTCTCCCGTCTTTCTGTGCTCAGCAACGATGGCATAGTCCTTCAATGTCTACAAAAGAGAGAAAATGACAATGTAATGCCTCCAAACTCCAAATGTGGAACAAGGAAATAAAACCTCATTTTAAAATGTATGAAAATACTAACAAATTTATTTAAATTATTATGCCATTAATATTTTCAGCAAATAAGAAAACTGGAGCTTTGTATGTATTTAAAAAGTCAGGAAACCATACCCATCTCTTAACCCGCATGCCAGCAGTAAGTTTATAAAAATTTACACAAAGAAGTACCACCAGTCTTCTCACCTTTGTAGGTGTTTGAATGCCACCCTCCTTTTCCAGTGTTATTACCACCTCACTCATGCTTGCTTCTGATTTAAATATTTTATGTTCAGTCTTTTTGTAGCTAATCTGGGTTTTGTTATTGTTGGTGCTCAAGGGTCTAATTTTGCCTTTTGTTTGATGGTTGTATTTATGAAAAAAGACTAATCAGTCTTTTGGAGTTAATATTGGTTAGCTTCAGTCAAGGACGGGTCCTCATCATGCTTTGAGCATTATAGAAATAAAAAGGCCTCTTCAGCAGCTTGCTCCTTAATATATAGCCCAGGAATAAAAGGAAAAAGGACCTCTATGGGACTAGTAGGTGTATTTGCTCAGCTGTAGCATTGTTGGCTTAGTGTTACACAACCGACTCTAATCTAGGTTTCACAGCAGTTTCCCTTTTATATAGTATTTTATTTAAGCATGTCTATTAAATTTATCATGGATGTGGGTCACATGGGTTTTTTTGAATGAGGGCTTTAAAGTCCAGACTCTTTAATGAAATTAGAATTATAAAGGGGTTCTGATTATTCTGGTCAAAAGAGTCTGAGGTTTTTTCCTGTTTAATATAAATTATGTTGTTGGGTTTCATTTGGGGTTTTCACCCATCCTCAAAAAAATCTTACAAACATGCTTTAAAACTCAGGAGTGCTCATATTAGTCTGTTGGCATCAGTTTGCTTTTAAGCAGTAGCCTAAAAACTACTTCTGAGGTTGGTGTACTCAGCAGCTTGCAAAATCAAACCATTAGCAAAAAATAGTTTTGAACTCCCTGAAGATTTTATTATTGACTTCCATTAGTGTAAGTTCTGTCCCAGAGTTGCAGATTGAGCATAAATATTGCAGACATCAGTATGAAGTAGTGCCATTAATGCAGGTGTCGTTGAGTGTTTTTTTAATAACATGGAGCAAATCAGGCATGAGAGAGGCATCTTAGGAATCTTCACAAATGTGGAGCAACTGCCCTTCCTGTGCAAGTGCATCACCTTGGTGGGAAATACAGACATTACTTGCATTAAAGCTATTTTTCCTAATAGGCCACCATTGATAGTTATTTATTTATGTGAAACAATTGATAGTTTATTTTCATGTATGTAGCTGTCCTCCTCATTCTGCAGATCTGACTTGGGAATAAAAAGTAGGCAGACAATAGTAGGTCTGCTGCCAGCAATGAATGTGTAGGTGTTCCATGAGTCATAGTCATGATTAATTATAAGAATCCTATTAAATAATACTAATTGAAGAACTGATGAAGTGGCATGTTCTCAAAGCAGCACTTCACTGAAGTTTTTTTTACCAGTGTGTTTTCAGTGATATTAATGGTTTCCCTCAAAGATGTCATTTTTCCTCTTCAGTACGTCAGGGAGGGAGAGAGTAGCTGTTATGAAATAAATAAATATTTATTTCCTGAAGCATCTGACATGGGTAAAACAACTTGATACACTATGTGCAGTGTCATGGTCTCTCTTCCGATACATGTATTCAGTCTGCAATATAGACGCTCTTTTTTTATGAAACCGCAAATACTTCTACATCTAGCCTTTCCCCTTTGCAGTTTTTAATTTATACTTTAATATTTCTTTTCTGTTCAAAAAATTTTCAACCACTCTGCTTCACTATGAAATTGCTTTGCAAAGAACTGGGAAGAATGACAGAATCTGCAGAATAAATAGTTAATCTGAATCTAAATACCCAATCCAGCCAAATACCCCAGCTAATACTGAGGGTTTTTTTCCTTTCAATTACTGCAGGTTGTTACAGAATATTAGGTGGTGTTTGTGTGGTGTTTCCAGGGAGTTGTGTTGACAAATCGTAAACCTTTAAAAACAAATAGAGAACTTCTAGAGAAATGACACAAGAAGACAGTTCAGCTGTTTCTATTATTCTTTGAGCTTTGTGAGGGAAATGCTCATTTTCCAAAATGTAAATGGATTTGATACGTTCAATAAGTAGGAGTTTCAGTTTTTTCAAATGTCATACCAGGTGAGTTTTTTTAATGAGAGTAACTTGAAATAGATGGCAAATCATTGGGAAGACTGTTACCATTATGCATCCATCACATCAGAATGTGCCTTGGGCACCTCCAGAATGTTTGCTTCCCGTCAGAAATAAAATACTGTGATGGATAAATCCCCCAGTAAAGGTCGGCCCTGGCAGCAATGCTCACTCATCTGAGAAACTGAAAGGTCAGGATGCTAAGGATTCTGGTAGGACTAGAAGCTGAGCATGTCCAGCTCACTAACATGCGGTTGTACTTTCACTCCTAGTGTTATGTGAGCTTGTTGTGTGTGGTGCTTCTGGAAGTTCATTTCTGTAGGTGAGTGCTCTGTTACAGTCTTATGCACGCACCAGTTGAGTGTTTTTCCAGCCTTTTCTGAACTCCTTTAATTGAAATAAATCAATTTTGTAGTAAACCATTTCTTGCCTTATGGGTGTTTTAAGTAAAATACTCATCCTAGTACTGTGACAGAATTGTTATCTTAACACTGTCACATCATTAGGATGTCATCTGATGCTGAGATTTCTATGCCATCAGATAAAATTGGTTTTAGAAAACAATGCCATCATCTTGATTGTTTTAACCATCTGAACAGCTCTCTAGTACTACTGGACTGCTCACATGAATTAGCTGAGCAGCCTGTGTCTCTTGAGGAGTTTATTTGTAGGTTATGATAATGATGATGCAGCCAGGAACCACAGTGAAGTGGACTCTCCACTGTGTTAGCGTGGGGACAGTCTGTGTTTAAGGCTTGTGACCTTGCAGCCTGGTCTGTGTGGAAAACGCCCTGTCCAGAGCATAAGACAGAGTCCACAGTAGAACTCTCAGAACCTCAGACTGGCTCCTCCTCTCTCTCTAGTCACCACATCTTTTGTTGACCCAAATTGTTTCCCCTTCGCTAGCTCTGATGTATTATTCATGTTATTTCAATGTGGTTTTACTTTTGATAAAGGAATGGGATTTCCCCATTTGGCTGTAAACATGGTGAGAAAAAGCTTTTAGGACATTATTCAAGCCCTAGTTTAGCTGTAACCAGCTGAAATATAAATATCAAAACCTCCTTGTCCTGTCATTGGAGATTAAGGAAAGGCATTATGAAGAAGTAGGACTGTGCTTGGTTTGACTTTGTGCCACGAGTGAAACAGAAGCTTTGTTTAATTGTTCGTACCTTTACACATAACAATGTTAAAAACCACACAGAATCTTGTAGTGGAGAAAAACGAGTTTAATGTTAGAGAGACCAAGCAGGAATTGGTGCTGGAACAGAAGAAAATATGTACATTTACTCAAGGAATCTGTGACATATAAAGCATAACAGTAATCTCTAGCAGTTCTTTTCCATTTGATGGCACTAACATCTCTATAATTAAGAGCAATGGAATTATTTAGAGAAAAACTGTGTTATAAACCATTCTTTTTTTAATTGAACAGCTGTAATTTCTACCAATGGAGCAAACTATATTATAAGAAAATGATTATTAGTTTAAAATGCAAAGTTAAATGAATGCAAAATTAACAAACAGATGGTGAAGAATTATTGTGCTTTATTTTACTCCTGGGTAAAAGGGCTCATGCAGGATTGTAAAAATGTCATCACACTTCGTAAACCTGAAAGCAAACAGAATTTGCAGTTATGCACATCTGTTTTGGGACACTGCTAGAGGGTTAGAAGAATCAGTGTTGTTTTCAAATAAGGGTATTCATCAAAAGGATATCATTTACTTAACAGTTATGGCTTCTGCTAAGCATCAGACTTAATGTTCTGTGGAATTCATTACAAAATTTGGCAGCTTTTTTCTTCACAAGCTACTGAGGCAGCATTCTGCAAAACTGAAACAAACAGCCCCTTCTTACCCTCACCTCCCTGAAGCCCAGAACAACAGTTGAATAACCTGCTTAAATGTTTGGCCAGTAATTTTAGGGTTTTAAATTCCAGGTCAAGATGTTGCACTTCACAATGCTTGCCCGAGGAATACCAGTGAAGGAACAGGATGGAAAGACATGGGGCTTATTTATTTATTTCAGTGGCTAGTGAGTTCAAGAATTATATGAGGTTTGGGAATACCATGTCTTGGGAGGAGCAATGGGACAAATACGTGTGACTAATTTAGTCAAACTGAAAAAAGAGCTACAAGCCCCAGCCAAATAAAACATGTCAAGTTTTTATTAGGAAAGAAATGATATTAATGTTTAAGCTGGTAGTTTCAAAGTATGCCACCTAATTGCTTTGTTTGAGCTCAATTTACAAAAATAAGTGAACTGAAGATGTAGGATTTTATTTACGATGACTTTGTGCCATTTGGAGAGTGCAATTTAGGAACAGTCAAGGAAATAGGAATTATGAACAATAAGGCACTGATTGCAGTCAGTGGGGAAGGAATACTAAGGAGGTGCTCACTAATGAGGAAGGTATTAAAGGCAGGAAATTCTTGCATTTTTTTATGTCTCTACATAATCCAGAGTTTCTTGTCACCCCATCCCTTCTATTACCTTGTAAATTACATGTATCATTGAGTATGTATAGTGACTTTGGCTGACATTAGCTTTCTGTTAAATCAGGGTAATGCATCTACAAAATGTTGAATAAAAGAGTGCATTATTAAGACAATAAAATGAAAACACAAAGTAAGGACATGTCAGAAGGCAGGTTGTCTGCACACAATTAACGTCCTTTGCACACAGTTAGTGTCCTTTGCACACAATTAATGTCTTTTGTGCCTAGGCCTGATTATGCATCTTTAATTGTATGGTCGCATGCAGAATAGTTTGTGCCTTGTTCAGTCCACAGGATGGACATTTCTGTCTTAGTATAAACCTCTTCAATATTCCATTTCATCATTATTGTTTAGTGTAAAGGTATGTAGACTATTCAGATACTGCTAAAAAGAAAGAATTCTGCATGAGTTTCTCTATGTTTTTACTATAATGAACATGTGAATAACTTGTGTATAAATTTTTTCAAATAGCAGATTTATGTTGCCTTGTTATGCATCGTAGGCTACATTTTCCCCCAGAGAAGTTGAATTTATTTATATCTGCTAATTTGGATGGCAAATTGAAAGAGTTTCAAAAATACTCAGACTTAGTTAAAAAGGTTGCACTGATATTGCAGTTCTTCCTTCACTCTGTTGCAGTTGTGAGTGCACAATCTATGCAGAAATTAAGGCTGAATTTTTACAGGGGAAAGAAAATGCCAAGCTTTTAACAGTAAGATTAAGAACTAAAAAAAAAAGTGAAGAAAAATTTTACTTAGTGCCCTGCCCAGTATCATCAAGGAGCTTCGTGGAAGAAGTGAAACTACAACTCTTTTGCAGACCATTGCTCAGTTGCCATAACTAAGTGTTTTTCTTCTCCCACAAGCCGTCCACAACCTTTTTCAATACTTCCCTATTTCCCTCAATAAATTTAAGCACAGTCTCACAGGTAACAGGTTTCTTTAATGCAGTGACTCCTCTTAAAAGATCTATTTTATGCACAAAATCCATGTTTGATCTGTAATCCTCCTTGTGTTTTAGTGCGCATACGTACGTATCTGTGTGCGTATCTGCTCATTCCGTTATCTGTCTCCATGTCTCTGTGTTGCCTTGTATTTGTCTGCCCTGTATAATTTCCTTTTGTCAGAGAGAAAAAGGAATAGGCAAGACCTCCCAAACTGCAGGTTTAAAGCCTTTGTGGCTACATAAGAGCGCTGCTATTTGAGCTGGCTGGGTGATAGTGATACAGTACTAGGTGTCAGAGAACAGTGTACTTTTCCTCCTTGTAATCTTCATCCAATTCCAGCTGCCTCAGACTTCTGGCTTTTTGTTCAAGTTGATATTTTCAACTGCTTCCACTCTTCATCTCTCCTTGACATTTCTCATCCGTTTTGCCTAGGTTCTTTCTGAGGTCTGTCCCGTCACCATTTCCGGTGTCTTAGCATCTGAGTTCCCTTAGGTCTTTATCCAATTTGAGTGCTCAGGTTTGATTAATAGGCCCTTCAAGTGTTATCCCTGTCCCTCCTCAGCTTCCATCTCCATCCATGATTTTTCCTCCCAGTTTCATCAGGTTCATTCACACACTGAATCCCTTTTGTCTCTTTGCTCCTTACTTGTCCATCTGCCTGTGTACTGGGTACTCCTGTTCCCCAGATGATTAAGTGACAGTAATATCAGGATCCTTAGGGGTGCCTGCTTTCCGCCCCAGTGGCTTTTTTACAGACTTCCTCCCTCTAACTTTGTCAGACTGAAGGAATCTTTGCAGGTGGTACATGATGTCAAATCAGTGCTAGAAATTGGAGAGGATCAGTCATGATCAGTGAGAGCAGGTTTTTCTGTGACTTTTTGCTGACAAACTTTTTAAAGTGTTTTACATTAAAAAAAAAAAAAAAAGGAGATCATTTTCTCAAGCTTGGTCACATCTGGATAGATCTGCAGGGAAAGGGCAGAAGTTGCATCCCCCACACTAAAACTCATGACAAATTGCAAGTCCTGTGAATGAGGTTGTTTTTAAGATGAGCAAAATGTTTTTCTTACTGACTTTTCTGTTCTCATAAATGGCTGGAAAGTTTTGTCTAAGTGTTCCAAAAGTATTTAAGAGAATTTAGACGTGTTATGAGAAGTTTAGCCCAACTTTTTATTGTTCAGAAATTTGCAAAAATAGAAGAGAATTTATATGAAAGTCTTTTTAAACAGTCTCCATTAGCATCCCTTCTTTGATAGTGCCATGCTGACAGAAATTTTGGTGTGGACTTGGCTGTGGTAGCAATAGAGAATTTGTGTCAACATATGACAGCTCAAGACTGTCATCTAAATTTTGACTTCCCTGTGGATGTGCCTACCTGTGAGCTGTGTTTAAATTCCAGCTGCAGGCAATGGAGATCTGGCCAGAATTGTCAGCAGAGCCTGAAAATGGACACCCACTGTTGGCCAGCTGAATTGCCATGAAGTAAATTCCATAAAATGACTAAGCCTTGTTAAGTGTAATGAAGTTCGAATGTCCTCAACAACCCTTTGTCGTTTGGAAGCACAATGTGACTGTATGATCAGTAAATTCTCCTTTTATTTTAAATGGCTTTATAAATGTACTTAGGACATAACCTGTAGAATGCTTGAGCTACTTCAGGATCCCTATATATGATTTAGGAGTGCAGGAGCTGTGCTGGATTCAACAGAAAGTTGACTTCATCCTAGTATGTTCTGCAATGACCAGTAACAGATGCCTAGAGGAGATCATTACACAACAAGCATGTAGCAATGTTTCCCTCAATTATTTTTTCTCAAGCCTCCAACAATTTGTGGCTCAGCCTGTGCTCTGCCAACACAAAGAAATGTCTACACACACTTCTTAAGACCTTCCGAGCATGAATCAAATGGAACTGGCACAATAGTCTGTTTTCTGAGCCTGCCAAAAAGCAGCCTCAAACCAAAGCTGATGATTTCTGTTCTTGCCTTGTTTGTCCTGGAGTTGCTGATGCTGAAGCCTAATAACCACAGTTTAAATTGCATTAAACATTATTGACCTTCTTGTTGTTGACAGTCTAACTAAACAACAGGCTCGTGCGTGCTCTTCTGCCACGGTGGGTATTAGATGGGAATTAAGGGAGTAGCTGGTTGTTAGCTGTGGAGAAGCTTAGCCTCACTCAAAACATTTGCATTATCCTAAACCTTGCAGAAAGCAAGGAGGTGAATTAAAAAAAACCCCTTTTTCCTCATGAAAGTGTGAAAAAAGCAGTGCAGACAGAGTCTGTGAGGGAAATCAAATGCATGCAGTTATTCCACTAGCTTATGTAATGATGAGGAGAACACAGGTCTAAGGCACCCAAGCCCTTCAGTGGAGCTTTTGAATAAACAGGGCTTGGGAATATTTCAGATTATATGAGGAAGAATTTGTGTGCCATAAAGTTTGCATGTTGTCCTACCTATTTCAGGTTTCAAATAAAAAATGGTATCTTACTTAGCTAACTTGATTCTTGCAAGTTTTTAACCTATTCACTGCTGTTATAAAAAACATCCCTCCAAAACTTGAATGCTTTTTTCTCTGAATTCTTAAATGCCTTGATATCAACACGATTTATTTAATGTAATTTTTAAAGAAGATGAACAAGAGAAGCAGCTGGTGGGAATGAGAAACAAAGTGTAGTGACTTGCAGAGAGCCTAAAATTTCCGCTCTTAAAGGGTGGTCCCTTTCTTAAAGGGACTTCTGCTTTCTACCTTGATTACATGTGTTGAGTCACTGTGTAGAGGTTTGAGGAAGAAAAAACAACCAATCTGTGATTGACTTGCTTATTATAAATTGAAGTAATTTCCAAATTTGTGACATGAGTCATATAAAATTAAAAAGATTGAAGGTCATTTGCAGTACTCCTGGAAAGGTATTCTACTTAGTACTTCTAATCAGTAGTTCAGTCAAAAGCCATTAATTGTTTTTATGTTGCCATCTTACTGCATTGTGCTCTTTAGTGCTTTATGGTACTTAAACCAGTGTGTTTGACATGAGAGGTGCTAATGGTCATTAGTGTCTGCAAGCAATAGAAAGCTTTTTCTAGATGATGGAGTAACCAATGAAGATTATCAGAACTAGCAGAGAACATACTTCATTAATGACTGTTTAGATGACAATTTCTTCATGCTCTCATTAAGGACAGGTTGTTAAGGTCCAGTTCTCTTCAGTGGTTTGTATGATAGCATTTCCCAGTAGCTAAACAGTCTGAAATTGGTCCTTACAGGTAATACATTAAATTGTTTAACCGAGGACAGATGGCTTGTGTGTATTTTTGGGTATGCTGTCGTAAAATAAAAATTTCTTTTTGTTCTCATAGGTTTTGTCAGCTGATCTTTTTTAAAGAAAAAGTTCATAAACATTGAAAACCTTTTGTCATTTTGCTTAAAAGCATTTTGCAATTCTTAGTACTACGATTTAGGTTTAGGACACTAACCAGGTTGCAAAGTACTTACTCAAAGACTGTATTTTAGCCTTTCTTTAGTGTCTGCCTTCTAAGGGTTGTTCCTTGTGCAGTTGCTAAGACAGTAATACTATAAAGTAATTCTAAGGGCAATAAAATAATGGTAAAACATGACCTGTAATTAGTTCTTGGTATTATCTGGATAAAATCTTACATTGTCTTACAGGCATCTTTTTCTCATTTGAACTTACACGGGATTTTGGAGTTCTCCAAAGTATGGAGCAGAAGGAAGGTTAGAAATATGTAAACAAAAAGCTACTGCTCTTGTCATCATTTTCCAGTTTGGCCATCTGTTTCCATTAAAGCCAGTAGGATTTGTGAAATTCAGCTGGACTGAACAAGGCAGAATTAATGTTTTTGTTTCATTAGTTTTGGTGCAATTACAGTTGTAGCAAGGAGGTGTGAGGTTTTTGTCTCGCTAGAAATCTTCTGTGTGGTTTCTGCCACTCTTGTTTCATGGGAGAAGTTCTGCCATAGAGCTAGAATACAGAGATGGTGATTGATCAAGTTTTGTTTTCTGTTAGTTCATTTAGCCCTTCCTCTCCCCTCGTAGTTGTACAACGTCATATTTGAGCCAGTGGAATTAGCAAATAAAGGGAATTCTAAAATTAAATTTTAAAGATGGCATAGCTTTTACTTTTAAAAATCGGTTCCTTTTCTGTCTGAAAAAGCAGGTGTAAAAAAAAAAAATAGTAAAAATTACCAAGTAGAAAGAGGAGTGGACAGTTTTAAATGATGGAAATCACAACAGTAAGAAGTAGAGATGGTCTCAGAGCTTTCTTGCTATGGACAAGTGCACAAGGAACTTGCTGAAGGGAACAGTTGGTAACCAGTGAACGACTTTCTGAGTAGGAAAAGAGTCTGCTGTCTCTGCTTTAGTTTATTTCCTTGAATGTACTATGAATAAGTAATGAACTATCTGTCCAGCTTTCTGACACCTTGTAAAGTTAGGGTTTTTTTTTTTTTTCCTGTAGAACAGGAATATAAAATTATTTGATCCATAAACAAAACAGTGTTTGTCTTGCTTTGGCAGCTTACCATTTGCCAATACCTGCCCTTCGAATACTCGGATTCAGCTTCCACCTCCATCACATAAGACGTTATTTTGTGCTCATACGAATGAAACTGGAGACTCCAGACTGTCCCTTGTCCCTGGCTCTGGTACTGTCCTCATGGACATGCATCTCGTGGGCAGTGTGATTTATTCCTTCATTCCATCTCCTGTTGTCACGATTCCATATTTTAGCAATAGTAAAGTAGTATTTGTTACTGATTTTATTTAGCAGAGCTTTCAGTTTTTTTGTTTAATTTAATACGCTTCTGCTGTTCTTTTGGGGTCATAGCATGGGGCCTGGCTTCAGAGGAGTGTTGGCTTCTAGTGCTGGAAAAGTAACTCTTCTCACCAACATCTGCTGCCAAAAAAATCCCTTTGGGCATTAGCTTCTTCAGACAGCTTTATCTCTCTTACAAATTCAGCAAATGTTGATATTCTGTGCTTTTTATTTGCTTCAGATGATATATACCACATTGTTTTCAAAGTGTGTTTCACTTATCTGCCAACTGCTTTTCATTGCCAGTGCAGTTTAGCAGATGGGTTTGAAGGGTTCAATTACATGTAATTTGGGCTTCCATTTTCCTTCCAGCATCTTTATGTGGTTCCTTAAACCAACATCAACATTTTTCAAGGTTTTTTAGTAATCCCGTAGTTTCCTCATTTTCAATAATTTCATCATTTAGTCATAGAGCATTTGGGAAAAGTTACATTCTGATTTTATATTTGCTACGTACCACGGTTGATTGGTGGTTTTGAAAAACAGATGTGGTATTTAAAAATGCCATTTATATTGTTATTTATTCCGTTATTCCCAGCTTTTAATAAATGTTGGATTATTTGAGTGCTTACAGTTCTTTCATAACTTTCTTTTCCTTGGTAAATAATTATTAAGGGTCAATGATGGGATCCAACAAAGTCTTGTTGAATACTTTTATGAGGGATACATTTTGGACCTTAGCTCCCCTGAAGTTTCCCTTCCTATTTTTTTTTGTACTGAATAAAATCTTTGAAGAAAGTGTGGCCTGTAAGAGTTGGGTCTTAGCTAAACCTGGTCCATCTCCATAGGTTTTTGGACCATCAAGGACAAAATAGGGCAGTGGTTGTGTGTGGCTCAGTGTGGAGCTGCAGTTTTTGGAGTTGGAGGCTTTGGGTTGTATTTTCACGGTTTTACATCTAAGTTCAGGATTTACCTTGTGCAGCATCCTCAGCAGGTGTTCACTGAAGGTATCGTTTCCTAAGAGGAGTTTCTTGCAGGACTTTGGTTTCTTTGGCAGTCCATAAATGTAATTACCATTGCTGCTGCCTTCCCCTGCTTCAGGAGCTCCATGTTATTATTTGCTTATCTTGTCCTCCCTCCTGTCCTCTGCATTTCAGCTGGTAAAGTAACAGGAAACACCTTTCCCATACTGTTAGAAGGTGTTAGACGTGGGTGGAGGTGAGATGTCCTCCAGATCAGAGGACTGGACTAAGCATCATAACCCACAAACTTGCCAGTAATTCTCCTTGGTGACCCCCTTTAATTTCTGTGCCCAGAGCATTTTATCTTTTTACACTGCAGTTCTGTTCAGCATACACTAATATTTTTTTTGTCTCTTGTCTGTTAGTTGTGGTGCAGGCAGATATTTTTCTGAATAAGTTCATTTCATCTGGGTTTAAAGAATATCAAGGTAGCTGTTGGCACAGGCAGCTTTGTGATTTGTATTTTCATATGGGCTGGTTTCGATAACTGTGTACTTGTAGTGGCACTATTTCATGCCTAATTTCATGCCAGGCTTTGAAACAGAGAAGAATTATGGTTATAAATATTGTCTGTACGCTAAGAATTAAACAGATGCAGTTCATAACTTTTCTTTGATTTGGTTTATGTTCATATTTGGATGTTACTTGACACTTCAGCTAGTAATCAAACACGCCAGTGTTAGTGTTGTATTTTTATTGTGAAAAATGAGAGTCCCTGAGCTCAGTTGTTGCTGTATATTATGTACGCCTTCCTATGAGCCACTGACCTGTTTTTTCTTAAGTTTACTCAAAATCTTACGGTGCTGTGCCTTAAAAAGTATTGTTGCCTTGGTGAAAAAGTGCAAAAGGATGTTACAGTGCTTCAGGGACTGTAATGAATCCGAGAAAGAAAAAAGACTGGTTAACTGAATCGGAAAGGTGTGGGTGATTTTTTACAAGCAGACTGATAGACTCTGCTCCCTCTTGACTAGAGAACTGGAGGATCGTTGCATGGTTCTTTCTGAGAACTTATTTCTCTGGTGTCTAATAATAATCGTGCTTGTTTATGACTTCTCAAAGTTTGGTGGCGACATTTGTGTAGTCTTGAAAGGCAAGATGAGAAGAAAATGCCAGGTTATGTAATGCATTATCATCCCAGCGAGAATTGTATCATGCCAGCAAGACTTTTGGTAGAACATCATACTTGATTTCCATTTGCATTTCTGATTACAGTGTCTGTGGTTTTACATTACAGCTTACAGAGCCATGTGGTTTTTAGTCCTAACCTATTGACAGCATGGTGTCGTCTGCCTTTATTTCCAGAATAAGTTTCCAAGCCCCATTACTGAAGGCACAGCTCAAGTTAGGTAACATAGAACAAAAATGCTTTTCTGTGACAAGAAGAATCTTAAGCATCAGAGCGCATTCAGAGTGGGTTTCATTAAACATTTTAAGTAAAGATTTGGGAGTGCCACTGAAAGACACCACCCACTAGTTTCCTTCTCAGTATTCACCCTTCTGGCCAAGGTGTTTGTCTGCTAAATGAAGGACGGGAACAGATCTGGCTAAAAAATTACAAGAAAAAGTAATTTTTTTAATGACTTGTTATGTTTGTTTTTCAGCGATGTGCATTTTGTAAGCACCTTGGAGCCACTATCAAATGCTGTGAAGAGAAATGTACCCAGATGTACCATTACCCTTGTGCTGCTGGAGCAGGCACATTTCAGGATTTCAGTAACTTGTCCCTCCTTTGTCCAGACCACATTGATCAGGCTCCTGAAAGATGTAAGTACACAGTGGTCAAGTGACACAATTAGTACCAGGTTCTATGAAAACTGCACTGTCATAGGATCAGCTTAAGAATGAATTTGTTTAGATGCACTGTCGCAGATCATGTACCTAAGAATTCATGTGTGTTCAGGGATAGGAAAGATGTGAGTTCATACTCTTCTGTTTTTAAAGAGCAACAGTGCTGCACAGCAAAGTATTTTTCTTTTAATGACAGAACATGGAAGAGGTTTACTGGGAAGGCTTGTCTTCCGTCAGGTTTTAGTTCAAAGTGATAGGCTTGCTTGTCCTAACTCAAGTTAGAGCAACCTTCTTGCAAATACTTCAACTAAATAATAGATTTAGGTCTGTTAGGAGCTTTATTTTGTACTTGTTCCACAGAGGAATTGGTTCCAAAGCTCTCAGCTTTATCTCAAGGAGAATAGAACTGTTTCTTTTTGTAAGACTTCATTAAGGTTTAAAATGAATGTACTTTTGTTATGAGAAGATTAGTTGAGAAAACTGAATTAAAGTAGTAGCTATTAAATATATTAATTAAATTAGAATTTCATAAGAATGATCAAGTTTCGTATGCATTAGAACTGCTAAGTAATTTTTTGGGTTCATTGAATTGTTCATAATTTTGAACAAAATAATAATTGAAAAAGTTATTTCTTTTTAGCAAAGGAAGAAGCAAATTGTGCAGTGTGCGACAGCCCTGGAGACCTCTTAGATCAACTTTTTTGTACTACCTGTGGCCAGCACTACCATGGGATGTGTCTGGACATTCAGGTGACACCTTTAAAAAGAGCAGGTTGGCAGTGTCCTGATTGCAAAGTGTGCCAGAACTGCAAGTAAGTGAGACTTACAGGACATGGAGGAGGATGGTGTGAGATTTATGTGCTGTGATTTTGAAATGCCTATTTTATTAAGTGTTTGGGGTTTTTTTCCAAAGAGTGTAGATTATTTGCGCACCTCTATTTGTTATGATGCTGTATTAAATAGCTGAGCAAACCCTGGTATTGGAAACTGTTCCAGAAGAGCTGAGCTGGAAGTCCTCTGTGTTTTACCCCCAGAGTAACCATTATCTTGGCAGGTTCTGGAAAGCAGCAAAACATTCTGACATTTTCCTCCTTCTGTACAGGAGGATTTTTCTCAAATTCACCAAATAAACAAATAATTTTAATGTAGTACCTTCACAATCTGAGAACCTGTGCCTTTACTCAGCTGACAGTTCAGTTGTTCCTGTACCTACACACTGGGCAGGTCTCCTGCATTAGGCCTTGTCATAATGTCTTTCAGAGGCAGATAAAGAGTCATTACGAAAACAAAACCATGGCTTAGTTTAGCATAGAAACAAAGTGGCATGAGTGGCCCTGGTTGAGTAGTTGCACCAGACAAAGACAGAGACAATGAAACTTAATTGCTGTGGCACTGTAAGGGTTCACTTAGAAAATTCTGACTGCTCGTGGGCTTGTTCTCCTGTAACTGAATCTGATGGGCACTGCAGCGTTCTTTCGCTTGCTTGGTTTTTTGAAAGACTTACTGAAAAAGAAATAAGAGTTTTGTTCAGCTTTAGTCAGATTAGCTGGGACAGTATGAAGGAAAAAAACCCACTCTGCTACTGCCTCATGTATCTGATCGGTCGGTGCTTTCCTGTTTTCCAAGCAGAACACTTGGTATTTGCTAGCATTCACTCAACCCACTTTAAAAAAAAGGGTGTTCCCTGTTCACGCACAGCAATGAAGCTAGAATAGAGAAGCACGTTCTTAGAAGTATCCCTGAAAATGTTGTACTAGGTAATTACAACATCTCCTAACAAATCTTCTCTCTAGTGGAAAAGTAGGGAAAATGTGATGTGTTCACACCCAGTCCATGGGACCATGTGAGATACTTCATGGCTCCTGAGGGAACGGATGGATGAAGTGGCTAAGCCACTATCCATCATGTTTGAGAAGCTGTGGCAGTCTGGTGAGGTTCCCGCTGACTGGAAAAGGAGAAACATAGAGCCCATTTTTACAAAGGGAAATAAGGAAGACCTGGGGAGCCACAGGCCGGTCAGTCTCACCTCTGTGCCTGGCAAGGTCATGGAGCAGATCCTCCTGGACACTGTGCTGAGACACATGGGACGTAAGGAGGTGGTGGTGACAGACACCATGGCTTCACTGAGGGCAAACAGTGCCTGGAAAATCTGGTGCCTGCTGTGATGGGGTTACAGAATTGGTAGATGAAGAGCAACTGATGTCAGCTACCTGGACTTGTGCAAAGTGTTCAACACAGCCCAACACAGGATCTTTGTCTCTAAACTGGAGAGAAAAGGATTTGGCAGATGGAGCACACTGTGGATTAGGAATCCAAGAGTTGGGGTCCAGGGCTCAAGTGGAGACCAGTGATGAGTGTTGTTCTTCAGGGGTTGGAATTGGGACTGGTGCTGTTAAACATCTTTGCCATGGCATGGACAGTGGGACTGAGGGCACCCTCAGCACGTTTGCCAGTGACACCAGGCTGTGTGGGGCAGTTGATGCTGAAGAGAAGGGACACCATCCAGAGGGACCTGGGCAGGCTGGAGAGGTGGGGCTGTGTGAACCTCACAAAGTTCAACACAGCCAAGTGCAAGCTCCTGCACCTGGATTGAGGCAGTCCCAAGCACAAGTACAGGCTGGGCAGAGAGGCACTCGGAACAGGTTGCCCAGAGAAGCTGTGGAATGCCTCACCCTGGAAGTGTTCAAGGCCTGGCTGGATGAGCTTTGAGCAACCTGGTCTAGTGGGAGGTGTCCCTGCCCATGGAACTGGGTGGTCTTTAGGGTCACTTCCAACCCAAACCATCATTTGAGTCTATAGTTACTTAATGCAGTACGGCAGTTTTTTGCCACTGTTGTAAGAGCAGCATTTTAAGCATATCTTCATGCAAAGAGAGGAGTTTTTAAAATACCAGGCCTCCCAGGTAAGGAGGTAGTATCTAGCATGTATAATGCCATATACTGCAAGGCTTTATCTAGTCAAATGTTGTTGCATGTTTACTTACTGAATTAATTTATTTAAACTAAGGCAGAACACAATGCCTTTAGATATTACTGAACTATTTGTCTTATTCTCAGCAAATTTATTTTATCACTGAAATCTGTGGTGGAGCTCTGTAATACATCATTGTAGAAAAATTGAAATCTCTTCCTTTAATGTTTGTTTTGCTCTTGCAGTCATATTGTCTGACATTGTAGGAGCTCTGATAGTCAGACTTGATGGCTCCTTTTTTCCTTTGGAAAAATTACAGTCAGACTGCAGAAACAAGTACCATTGGATGTTCTCTTCAGAAAGAAATAAAACATATATTGCAGATTTTGAACTGATTTCAGTACAGAAAGGCCATTAAATCTGTCTACATGTGCGTAAGTGGAAGTGGGCCAATACCTAGAATTCAGAATGGTTGCACAGGCTCAGCTCTTGGTGAATAAACATAGTGGGCTGTCCTCATATTTAAAAATTAATTTGAAGGCATTGTCTCTGGAGATATTTGTAAGTAGTATTTGTATATTTTTATGTGCACACCTGTGTCTTCCTGTTTAGACTTTCCTTGAAATAGATATTTTGTTGCTGCTTATCGAAGTAATTTTTGATCACTTGTTACTTTCCTTAGACACTCTGGGGAAGACAACAAGATGCTGGTGTGCGATACATGCGACAAAGGCTACCACACTTTCTGTCTACAACCAGTTATGGATGCCGTACCAACAAATGGTTGGAAATGTAAAGTAAGTGGAAAGGTTTCAGAGTAATTCCTTGTCATTTATAAGAGCCCAAACTTTGTTATCCACACTATGCTGTTCCAGGTGTAGCGTGGATTGCTGTTGCCATACCATGTAATTTGTAATTTCTGAAGGAATCCCACTTGGACGCAAATCCTGTGGCTTTACAGCTGCTCCGTGGGGGGAGCTGTCAGTGCTGTGGCTGAAGCAGCCTATAGAGGACAGTAAATCAACCTCCACAGGGAAAGGAAAAGTTTAGGATCCAGGTGGAGTGGATAACCTTCAGTTAATAACAGTTGCTCTTGTGATACAATGGGAACAAAAATGTAAACTCAAAGCTGTATAGTAGTGTATGTAATTTATACTTGAAGTCTCTCAGTATTCAATTTGTCCTTGCTTACCATAACAGTTCTGCAGCTTGTGGATTCCTTTGCATTTGAGGAGGGCAGGATGAATTTGTTGTTTTATCAGTAACTTTGTAAGTAATTCCAGCATAATGAGGGAAATCCCTGTATATGAGATGTATGTAATGTTACATCAGTTTGTGGCAGTCATAAGATTACTGAGAGTAGCAGTAAAAAAGTTTGTTCTCATAAGAAATACTCCTTTCAAGTCAGGGAGTAGTGTCAAGAAACTTCTTGCTGTTGTGCGGGTTGTTCATGCTCTGCTATCAGATCTTGGATAACTTTTTGTGTTATCAAGGACAAAAGCTATTAAATTTAATTCAAGACAGGAAAATGTCAGTTAATGGCAGTTCTATCACATTGTGAAATATCATAATTAACTACTAAATTCTTGTGATCTCTAGAACTGTAGAGTATGTGCTGAGTGTGGCACACGAACAAGTTGTCAGTGGCACCATAATTGTTTGGTATGTGACAGTTGTTACCAACAGCAAGACAACTTATCTTGTCCTTTCTGTGAAAAACTGTGCCTCCAAGACTTCCAGAAAGATATGTTGCATTGTCACATGTGCAAAAGGTAAGAATCCAGCTTTTGTTGATTTGTACTAAAATGCATAAAGCTTATGATGAGCTGTGTGACAGTGATGTGTTTCTGGGAAGGATGTACTCTGTGTTTGATGTACAGTGCCACACCATCTTGTGCAGCTCCTTGATCCTTCATCCCTAAATACAATGAACAATAGCAGGTACCTTTATTTTAATCTTAGTAAATAAGTATTAATTGGCAGTTACTTGAGAGTACCTGGCAGTTACTTGCTGCTGCTACTGCTGCTGCTTCTTGCATTGCACCTATTTTGTGAGGAAGCAGGCTAGAAAAGTCATTGTCCTAAAGTTTAATGACTGTTGTTTGCAGTGATCTATTTTTTTTTTTCATTTTTGAGTTTATGTTTTCCGTTTAATTTTATGTCTTTTTCTATTCCAGTAATTTAAAAAAAAATGTTAAAAATACACTATTTGGAACATTTTAGGAATGTAAGCTATGTTTCATATTCAGTGGTATTGTATCTCACTGTGCAACATCATGATGATGCTCTACATCTTGTGGAGGTGATTGGCTTTAGGGACAATTTAGGTTTTCATATCTAAGTTTGTTTACAGTTTGACATGCTGACATATCATGCTTACTCCTCTAAAATTCTCCATGCTCAAGCATTGGTTGAAAATCTTTATTTCCCCATAGGAATGGGAAACAGTGCTATTTTTAATGGATTTTTACTATGATGCTTTATGTTTTCATTACTAACATCATAGTCATAATAAATTAAATCACAATAAATTAATCTCCCCAGATGGATTCACATAGAGTGTGACAGATCTCCAGGTAGTGAATTGGAGTCTCAGTTGAAAGACTACATCTGCACTCTTTGTAGACAAGGAGAAGGGGATCAGACTCAGTCATGTGATGTAATGAACACTTCCGAACTCATTCCTGAACCTGACAGTATAACAGGTAATCAAACTTAAACTTCACAGTTCCAAAATGCTAACATCAAATATGACATCTGCAGCTGTCTCACCAAGTCTCTTGTGAACCAGCCATTCACATTCTACTCTGTGAAGTTCTTCCCTTCCTTCATCTAACAGCAGCTGCTCATGCAATCCATGGGTGGCTTCTCTTTCTGGTTTCAGGATCCTGGATACAAACATGGGCTAGTGAGCACCATAATTGTGGCTCTCAACCTTCCAGCTCCAGCCTCTCAGCCTGCAGCTGTAAACTTCTCTTAATTTTTTTTGGATGTGGTACAGTTCATAAATGTATTCATTTGACAGCCTGGCTGTTTCACTCGTTTATGCCTGGTAGATGTTCCTGGAGACATCCAGTTCTCCTGTTTCTCTCTTGCTGCTGGTCAGTCTGATAGTGCCCGTTCTCCTCACTATATCCAGGAAGGACAAAGCAGTGGGAGCTGGATTGTGTGCAAGGGACAGGTGTATATTCAACTAGACAGCTTTTAATAGGTGTCCTTTTTCAAAGCAATATATGATCAGTCATCTTGTTTCTGAGAGATTCTTGTCTAAGTGGACAAATCAAGCGAAAGGCAGAAAGTTGTGGAAAAGTGTAAAGTATGTTTTTTAAAAAGTCAGTAACAGTAAGGAAGCAGAGAGAGAACTTGAATCTGCTGATCTGAGTCCAGTGGGTCCTCCACAAGAGCTGTGTAATAAACTGATACCTAAATGCCTTTGTGTATTTCACAACACGTGCTCTGTTGGGCAGCACCTACACTCATCCAGGCTGAATTTACCCAGAGAAGTACAGCTGTGGTTAAATTCAGAAGCAAGGTAAAATGTAACAGATTAACTGCACAGCCACTGCCCTGTGCCTTTTTTGGGCCTAAGCAGCAGTGCTTGTGCACTGATCTTTTGCTATCCATAAGTATCTGTGGTTTTGAAACCCTGGTAAATTTTGGCAGGAAAGGGGAAGTGTTGGACTACAACAAAACTCTAATGTTTGTGTTCAAACTGATGTGTTGTATAAACAAATCATCCCCTTTGATGTTAGCCTGTACATTACCTTTTATGAGCAGTAAAGACATGATGGAAAAGATGCTCTGGAGGAAGGGCAGTGACAGGAGGTAAATGTGTGTGAATGAGTTCACTCTGTCACTGAACACAGGTACCAGGTTAGGAAGAGTGGCTGCTTCAGCCTTTGCAGATCACTTCCCTTCTGAAAGCTTAGGAGAGGCTGTGGACTCCCAGGCAGCGTTCTTAGAGCATTCTGAAGATGTCCAAGTCAAAACATGCACTGGCACAACTCCCAGTCTCCTACAAAAACCCCTTTTGAATAAGTAGCAGGTTTATCTGGAAGGCTGAAGTTTTAAGTAATGCCTCTGCTAGGATTTCTAGCTAGTAGAAGCATTGACAAGCATGCTCTTCTCCCCAAGGAAGAACAGGACTGTCATCTCAGCTGCTAGGAGTAATCTGGAGCTATTACGTTAGTACAGTCATGCAGTGTTTTATACCCAGGAGAGCACTTTTATACTTTAAAATCAGATTTGGAGCCAATCTAAATGATCGTTTCCCTGAAGTTAAAATATCACTTTAAAGTTGGCAGAGTCTGAGAGCAGCTTTTAGGGTGCTAAAAGTAGTATCACCTAATAGTTGCTGGCTTTTTGAACTTAAAAAAAGACTTCCTTGATGCAGAAAGCTATATTTGGTTCACATTTTTGGTGCTAACATCCATGGAGGATCAGTTCCCTTCAAGTTAATGCTTGCTATATACTTCGTTTTCCATACTTCTTCTAGTACATTTTAGTGAATTTCTGTAACTGAAAGAGCTTTTCCACAAGGGGAAAAAAAAGTTTTTCCTGTTTCTGTGCACTATAATGATCCTGTCAGCCAAAGAAGCACTCAATAGTGCCTTTTCCGTGCAAAGATTAAGATATCATAGTTTTAAAGTGACAAAATTCAGTTTTCACGTTGTTGAACACATAAGGTGAAAATCAGTGTTCCAGGTACTGATGGTAGGTGGAATCTTGTTTCTATGCCATAATCCATTGTAGGATTTGTATACAAATTTGAAGTCTTCATGCTGCCACTTCTGTTGAATTTTACAGACTTTGAATTTAAGAAAATTCTTTCTTGTATTGCTCAGGCTGTGCAGAAGTCTGTGACTGTGTGCATATTTTCACTATTAGGTGTATGTAATTGCCTTACAGACATGTTTTCACCATCTGAAAGGTATAAAATAGCTTCAGTGTTAATGAGCAAAAAGCTTCTTAATTTTAAAGGACTACTGTGTAGTCTCTTCAACCTTCTCATCAACCTGACTTGTCCTAAATCCTATTATCATTAAATATCAGTCCCTTTAGCCAAAAGGTCAAACAGTGACAGCAGTTGGTGTCAAAGTAATAGAATAAAAATAGCAATTTTAATAACTGCTTTGCTTCTTCTTAAGCTTGTACAAATGAAATGGAAATGGAAGGTGGTGGAGAGGATATGGCATTTCAGGAACAACCCATTACTGGTGATCGCCCTGATCAGGAATCAGCTGTTGGGTGTGTCACAGAAGGTAAGAAAAAGTTCTGCACTCTGAGAAAATACCAGTTCAGAACCCTTCAGAACCACAACCCTCTTCCAGTCAGTAAAGTTTGCAGTGCTTTATAAATGCAAGAGGAAAAAGTGCCTAGAAAGCAGTAGGAGCCACATTGCAACAGTTCTATCTGAGCTCTCAAGCAAGAGTGTTAACTTGTTTCCTGAAGAAGTGTTTTATTGAAGGCAGAGAGAGTCTCCAGAATATTTGTTTTGCTTTACTTTTTTGTTTGTTTATTTGTTTTGCTTTTTTTTGTTGGGACTGGCATTCTCCAAGCTGGAAAAATAATTGAATGCTTTGTACACTGGAAGTTTATCGTAAAACCCAACGATTTGTTGCTATTCAAATGTAGTCACTGACTTTCTCTTAGGTGCTTTATGGTTGTAACTCCACAGGTAACCTTGGTTAAGGATTTTCATGGGTTTTTTTTCCCTTTGTAAGTAAAAGATAATCTTCCAGACAGGGTTGCAGCAGCTGATCATTTCTGTTTCGGGAGAAACTGCATCCTCCCAAACACACAGGGAGGAGCAGCTAAAGAAGGATCAAGTCCTCTAAATGTGTTGGTGACCAGTATCAAGGGTAAAGAACTGGCCAGTATGTCCCATTCAGTCCCAGATGTTGTTGGAGGATGGCTGCTGTAAGGGGAGACAAGAAACTTGCATTTAAAGACAAAGTAAAAAAACCCCAACTTTTCAGATTAGCTGTGATCGCTCTGCTGTGCGTCACTGCCTGTGTAGGAGGGCCATGATTTAAACTGTGAAGAAATACTCATAATAAAATGCTGGCTGTGAACTTAGTTGCTGAGGAAGTTGTAGCAGTGTGAGTTTAAGAAGAATGCAAGTGTAATAGAAAGTAAGTGGCCTGTAGGAGAATCGGAGCCCATCAAAGGAAGGTATGAGAAGCCAAATTGAGAGCAAAGAATGTGGTTATTTATGAAGTGGAACAAGAACTCTGGAACTCCTTAATGAAGAAAGTTATGGATGAAAGGTGCTTGAAGGCTAGACAAATATTTTTGAAAGAAATTCATAATACATTAGTAAATTAAATTAAACCAGCAGCAGCTGTTTTCATTTCAGCTGATTTCCTAAAGTCTGAAAGAGTTTTAGGAGGAAAATGTTTTTATTTGTACTTGTCCTGTTCTTCTTAACTTTTTGGAAGTGTTGGGACAGTAGATTAGAACACATTAATTTATGATAGCATGCATCTTCAATACATAGAAATGAAAAAGAAGAAACTAGTTTTGGCATCCTACCTGGAAATGTGTGGTCAGTTCCTGAAAAATTAATCTTAGGTCTACTTTCTTGTAATTTACTCTGCTGTGCTTTCAGGGAAGAAAAATCATGAACTAAAAATATAGACTAATGTAAAAATAGGTACAAAGAAAGATATTTATGAAGTATATTTTAAGCTACATATTAAATTCACTGAAGTAAAGTGATATGTGCTTGGCCTGCACGATGTGTACCAAGTATACTTGTTGACCAGTACACCAGAAGTTTTTTCTTTTTCTCAGTGAGCCTTTAATATGGTTGTACTTGATTACAGGCATATCACCAGAAGAAAAGACCACGCAACTGGAAGCAGAAGTCTCTGTTGAAATCAATTCAGCTGAAATGGAAATGTCTCCTAAAAAGACACCAGCATCTGGTGACAGTCAGACTGAGAAAATGATGGAAGTGGTGGAAGGTGTTCAAGCTGTAGCACAGCAGGAGTTGGACAAACAAGCTGAAGAGACACATCTGCCTCAAGGTAGTGTGGAGGTATCAGAAGTGTCCACAGCAGACTCCCGGTCTCTGTGTTCAGTACCTGAGACCATGACTGTGACACCAGAAATGCTGGAGACTGAAAGAAAAGGAGATATTTCTGTCCCTGTGGAACAACAACTGGAAATAATAAAAGTGCAGAAAGATGTGGAAAAGGAAGAAACCCATGAGAAGTCAGAAGCACCACCTCCTCTAGAAGTAGAAACTACTGCTTCAAATGGAGGTGTTGCAAATAGCTCACCAGTTGGAGACAAACCCATAAAACCACCAGCTGAGACTTGCCCCTCACTTCCCCCATCACTTACTCTAAACAAGACAAACGTGTCTTCTTCGACAGATGTTTCTCTAGACTTGCATTCTGCACGAGATGTGCAGCACAGTCAGCCCCCAGTGCTGCCTCCAGCTGCTGGGAGCGCTCTCCCAACCACCTACATATCAGTCACTCCAAAAATTGGCATGGGGAAACCGGCCATCACCAAACGCAAGTTTTCCCCTGGAAGACCCAGATCCAGACAGGTAAGCTCGTGCAGTGTTTCGTTATATGTTTATTAAATTTCAGTATAACTCCTAAAATTCACCTATGCCTCATGATACGCATTTATTGTCCTAAGTGAGCGTGTACTTTATTTCTTCAAGGAATTAATATTCTGGTAAATAATTAGAAAGTCAACCATCATAAAGCTTCTCTGGTGAGAATTTAAGGTTTTTTTGGCTCGTGGTTAGAGCAAACTAGAAGAAAATTTGTTGTATTTTTCATACAATATGCTACAAATGCAGATATACACAACGCTGTGCTATTTTAACTTACCTTTTAATGGTTTTCATATATGCATTTATTTTGGCTGGTACTTTCAAAGTGTGTTAAAGCTTCTTAAACTGGCTTTAGAGAAGAACCTTCTACAACTCTGTGTCTGTTACTCTGCCAGATATTTTCTTGATCAACGTTTCTAATAGTGTGGTAAATAATTCTGTGGTTTTGTTACATTAGGAAATACTGTGCAAGAAGTGTCTTGTACAGATTGTTGTGGTTTGACTAGGATTAAGTTTGATAAGTGAAAAGAATCCTTGAGTCTGTCACTTTCTGCAACATCTTGCTCTCTATTCATGTTCCAGGGAAATTGGTTTATCAGTCCTGAGTATTCATTTCTAGTTGGTGAAATTCTATACAAGAAGTGTGTCAGTGTGACAAGTTAGTGTTTCATCTTCTCATCACAATTTATTTTTAGTCTTTGGGACTTCCAGGTTGATGATTTCATGGTTTTCTGGACTTAGCGTTAACAAAGCTTTTTTATATATTGCACAATTCTTGCAGTTTTTAAATGTCACTTGAGGGTTCAGCATTTTTGCTTCCTAAGGTATGAGAGAGTGTTCTGGAAAGTTTTTCTGCTGTTTCCACTGAGTTTAGGAGATCTGTGTGTATTGTGCTGCAGCTGGGTTTTCCTGGGTCACTGTACAATCAGGTGTATATATCATATTTGCAGAAATATGTTAATATGCCAGACGGTGACAAATTTCTGTTCAGTACTCATAAGTTGCTACACTGGGCTTTTGATGAGGGACTGAAAGCTGTTGAATGATGTTCTGTAGGCTATGAAAAAAAGAGATTTTTAAATGTCCAGTTACAGGCAGGTGTTTTCCTTTTGAGCAAGATATAATTGGACAAATCCACAATGTGGAAGGCGTGGATTTAAATCACTTTGGATTGCAGACAGAACTAGGTTTAGGTTTATTTTGTGGGGGTTTTAAGTTATTCTTTCTGCTGAAAACATTAATTTTTTTAAAGAACTGTGTACTTTTCCAAATGGAGAGTTGTGGATAGGAGCAGAAGCAAAATCACAGAATGGGTCAGGTCGGAAGGGATCACAATGGGCCATCTGGTCCAACCTCCCTGCTCAAGCAGGGTCATCCCAGAGTGCATGGCACAGGATTGCATCCAGGCAGTTTGGTTTCCTGTCAACCCATGACAGTGAGGATTCTGTGGGATAGGTTGGAAGGCAAGCAGGCAGTTTTTCACCAGGTATAAAACCAGAGAAATAAGACCTGTTGTTCCTTTGTGTCAATACTGTAGACACTTCAAAGTGGATGTTTTCTCCAGTTCTGGCTTTTGGGAAGCATCATACAGGGCGGTTGCTGGCAGCTGAGAAAAGTGCTCCTTGGTGATGTTCCATCATATTTTCCATGCCATTGGGACTTCACAGATCGAGAAGAGACATAAGCTTATTTTAAAACATTTTAACCTAACACAGTGTTTCAGTTCTTGTTCATCTGGAGGTGATCACACTGATCTAAAAACAAGTAAAAAATGAGGAAAACAATTCTGAAGGAATAGGTGCTTCTGTGAAGTTATAGGTATAGTTGTTGGAAATAAACCAGGTGATGTGTGATCCTTCTCTGGGTGACACTGAAGAGCAATTCTGTCTTCCCAAAAGAGGGTTTATTGCATGGGTTTGGGGTCTGCTTCTTTCTGTTTATAAAATAGCAGATATTGCTGTTATGTGGCTTTGTGTCAGTCTTGGCTGCCTGTCTTAGAGGGCAGGGGGCAAGGTTACATAAATTGGGTGGGTTTTACTAATTACAGAGGTTGTAGCTCCTGTGCCTGGTTAAGGTAACACTGGGTTCACCCCTGCTTTCTTCTGTGGTGTGAAGGAGCTGCCATTGCAGAACTTGTTCCTCATCCAGGACTGCTCAGGTTTAAAATAGTTCCTTCATAGAGTCTGATCACTCTGTGAACCCCAAAGACAAGCCAACGTAATTTCACAAATGGTAATATTCTGCACTTTCTCCTAGAGGTTTGAAAGCTTCTAATATGCAGTTTACTTTGTTGGAATGTCCTTTTCCTGTTTTAGAAATGCAGTAATATATCCATTGCAATGGGTTTATGGAATTTCCTATAAAGAACAATAAGAAAAAAAAATTCTCTGGATCCTGGATGTATTTCTCCTCAATTTTATAAGACACATGCTTCACTGTAGTTAGGGGAGTCCATGTAGAAGGATAGTTTCTGATTTGGATTTGTTCTCATTAAATTAATGTCTTGTGCTGGGCAGTAGGATGAATTATTAGCCGTTTCTTCAGAATCTGTTAATACAATTGCTGATAAAATATATTGGAATAATTATTCTGGTTTGATACTGAAAACAAAGTTATGCATAATTTGAAGTGATTTCCTGTATTAGGTATTAGTAGTTTGCTTTAGTGATGTGACTGCAACACCACATGGCTCCTGTTTGGAAAGGACTAAAACCCATCTCAAAAATGAAGACAATATTCTGCTTAAAAAGACTTTGTGAGTCCCTTCCAGGGCTGTACTCAGTGTCGCTGGTGTCAGCATCCCTCTGCCCCCTGGCATTTTTGCAGGCATCCCAACTTTGGTTGGAAGCAACAGGAGAAAATCCAGCTTCTTAACCAAAAGGGGAGCTGTGTATGAATCAAAGTGTAGGTACGGTTACACGGGTGTGAATTGCTCTGGCTAGTACAAACTTACTCCACTTCGGAGAACCTGTCAGCTCCTATCAGTACGGTGCCCTTCTACTGAGAGTGTTTTTTAGGATAGCGTGTTATCCATACCCTCAGGTACAGGAAAGCTGCACGCAGCCCTGTGAGAGGACCCTCTGCCTGCCAGGCCCAGCATCTTACTGAGTTTTGTTCCGTGGACTGTCTCCTGGTCCGGTTCCCCTACTCCACAGTGCAGCCAAATTAATTTTTACAAGTGTATGAAATTTAAGTGTTGATGGGTCACAGATAGTCACCAGGAGCTGCCAGCCTGGTCAGGTTTTTACAGTGCTGTCCTTAGAGTTGTGTCTGTCCTTTTTTCTTCTGCATGGAATATGGAGATGCTCCACTCTCGTCTGTAAACCGCAAATTTATGTCAGGGAAAAGACCTCTCTTTAATCATTTCCACATTTCTCTTTTCTGAAGCAGTAGTCGTAGTAGAAATTATCATGTAGGTTTATTAATGACTAATCTGACACAGATCCAGTTTGAAATAAATCTTCTCAAGGAAAATGACTGTTTTCTGTGGAGGTCTGTGTTAAATGATGTTGTGTTTATTCTGTGTATCCGAATTGAACAGATTTTAAATAGTTATTTTTGCTATGGCACTGTGTACTGGAAAGCATAAGATTAGGTCGGTAAGTAAATGGAAGGCATTACAAATTATGGCACTGAAACACTGGTAGGTAAAGAGTTGAGATTGTTGTGTAGGATAATTTTGAATAAAAAATAATAAACTACTGCTGGTTTTGTAAATTCCATAAATATTATTTTAGTATTATTTCAGAGTGTGTTCCTTGAGAAATACCATGATCAGAAGTATTTAATTTTCATCATGAAGATGTTGGTGATCACTGTTACGCAACACACCAAATATCTCTTGGTGTTTTAAGAGATTTTTTTAAACGAGACCAGAAATGCAGAGCACTGTCATGGGTTTGGATGTGTGCTGTATTGGATGGTATGGCTTTTTTGCTGTCTTCGCTTACATGGTATCACTAAGTATGTTGTTGTAATGGTAGATGTTGGAAAAAAAGATCAAAAAAGAGTCTTTTTCAAGGATCAGTTTTTGTTATGGTTTTTATGCTTGGTGCTTGGTTGTTTTTTTTGGTTTTTTTTGGTTTTTTTAATGAGGGGAGCTGTATTTTCAAGTGATTAAAGTTTGTTCACAACCCTAGAATTACATTAAATATTAAATTGCAAATCCAGCTTTGTGCATTTGCAATTGCAGTAGGATTCATAAAGCATTAAGCAGCTAAACACAGTCAGTGGTAATTTAGTGAGATCTCCTGACCCTTGCTGACACTGGGTTTCCTTTTGTTATAATTTACTTGCAGCTGTGTTGTTCAATTTTGAGGACTCAAGAATATGATGGAGAATTAGAACTTCCTGTTTCTGTCACAGTACATAATTATTGCTAGGGTTCTGATGTAAATGAACTGAATAGAACTTTCTCTTCAGTGTTATGTGGTAATAGGCATTAATTAAAAGCCAAAATATAATTAATGCATCTCTTTGATGTAATTCATTTGTTCGTGGTATTGTGGAAATGTGTGTTTTTAATTAAGTTTATCTGACCAAGAATTCAAATTTTTCTGATCTACAATAAAACTTGGATTAAATTTCCAATTTAATTCTTAACAATATGGTTCATGAATCATATACAATTAATTTTGTTTTGCAAGACTGAATATTTCATATTCAAATTTAATGTTCTTTTGGCTTTTGAATCTTTTGAATATACTTAATCATTAGAAAAGTTATCTTCTTAAAAGGAGAATAATTTTGTACCTCCGAAGTAAGAGTAGGTAATTTTAGTTGTTGAGTATTTTCAGCATGTTTAAGATCTTGAATTTTGACCCTAAGTCAGCATGTTGCCTGCTTTACAGATTGATGTAAAGATTGTTTCTTGGATAAACAGATTTTGTTCGTGTTGCTGTACAGATTTTCTTTGACTTGCCATTTTATAAGAACAGTTACCTACCATGCATTATGAATTTTAGAAGTATAGGGGAAACTAATTAAAATTCAATGAAAGTTTGAATTTTATCTGCTAAAATTGACTGTTACTTGATATTAAAACTATGGCTGGTATAGTTAAGGTAAATCTCCCATGCCACAGACCTGCTGATGTAGTTGCCTACCAGTGCATCAAACCTCCTCTTTTTCCCCCATTTCTGACTTGATGTTCCTGTTCTGTCATGAACGTTCTGTCCTTGTGCCCCGGGTGTGAACAGGATCCATCCCAGGCTTTGCAGGTGCAGAAAGTTTCTGCCCAGCACTGTTCCCTGGTTAGAGGGTGATGAACCTCTTGATTTGCTGAGTTGTCTGCATGATCACCACCTATCTGAAGTCAAGGAAGAAACTGGGAGAGCAGAATCTTCCAATCCAAAGTGTTTATTCCAGCACACTCGCTGGAACCCTTGAGCAGCTGCTGTCAGGAGCTGTTCTTCTGGAGTGGGTTCTGGAAGCCCCTTGGCAGAGGGGAGCCATTGATGGCCATCCCAAGCACACAGGTGGCCTGGGCACTGAGCAGTTTGTGGATTGTGTGTGTAATTACCACCTCGTGTGGGCAGAATTGTCAGGGTGGTATTTTTTTAAGTGCTGTGTTGTCCATATTTCCCCTCCCATGCAGGCAGAGCTAAACTCCCAGAAAGCAGATTTATGCTGAATACAACTGTGTCCACACTGTGGGTTCTACCGAGTGTTGGTGTTTTTACCATGCAACGTTTATCCATAATTAGGCTTTTAGGTCACTGACAAACTTTCCCTTTTGGCTCTGTTGTGCCGAATCACTTGAGGGATAGCCCTGTTTTCAGTCAGTACAGGTGTTAGCAAGACACTTCTTTACAGTCTGAGATGAATATATGTTTTGATGGAGTTGTTGATTCCAAAAAAAATTATTTCCCACACATTCTTGATGGAGAAATTGCATTTCAGAAAAGAAAAAAAAAAATCCCCAGATCCCCAGATTTTTCAGAGCCATCTCGTTTTCCTTGTTGCTTATTACTGTTATTGTACATCACACTATTCAAAGGTGTAAATGTGTTTGAGCTTGCCCTTGTGAGCAGTTGTGAATAGCTGGGACTGTTTGTATGCATGAGGTTATTCCATATCAGCCCTCTGATTCTGCTGCTGAATGACGTTCTGGGGAAGGTAGACCTATACTTTCCATCAGTTCCACTTCTCATCCTGGAAAAATGTGTTTTTTACTCTCACAAATTTAGAATTAGGAAAATGTACTGTCCTTTAACTATTCTGATGTGTAAATTGGCAGTGAAGTTATTTATGATGTCTGTCTCCTGCAGTCCTTATTCTATGCTTGAGAAAGTCTTCCACAAATTTTACTGTGTATGGGGAGCCTCAGCATTTTTTTTTCTTGTCTGTCTTAGCATTTTCTTCTCATTTTGCCTTATTTCTGGTGGCAGTCATACAATATCTCACCATGGTGGGAACTATATAAATAGGGATAATAATTAGTTAAAATGAGTTTCTAGGTACACCATGTGGATGTATGTTATTACATGTAAATAATAACATGTTAAAATGTGATACCACAGCATAACATGAAAATACTGGGGTGAAAAAAATTCAGTGGTGGGGTTTTATAATGGTTTATTTGTGGCAGACTTGCAGGAATGAGCTGCTTTGTTGATTACCATGGCTATTTTCCTTTTCTTTTGTCCAGTGGTTTATTCATATTCCTTTTGTTTGCTGTGCTTCTCAGACCAATTGTTGCTGTGGTTGGGGGTGGTTTAGCTTCAAAAGTCAGCTGAGGCCATCAGTTCTTTCAAAATGTGATTTGGAATATAAAAGGGGATATCACTACCTCAAAATGTCTTCTTCATTGATGCAATAAAATTTAGGCATGTAATTTGTTGTTGTTACGATTGCTTGCTTTCGATTTGTATTAAGCTTTGTTTATAAAACTCATTTTGCTGTACTTAACCATTAGTTGGAAGTAAATATTCATTTTAGGCTATGTTTCAATGAGAACCTGAAAACTTCCCATCTTCTACTCACTCAGTGAACTAATTGACTACTTAAATTAATGTAGAAATGCCTATGCCTGCATGTGCTTTGCTTTTCAGATTTTTTTTTTGTTGCTTGCTTTTTGCTTTTTTCTTTTTTCTTTTTTCTTTTTTTTTTTATGTTGCAAAGTTTTATACATCTATTTTCTCACCTACCGTATCCTAGGGGGCTTGGAGTACCAATAATACAATCAGCCCACCTTCCTGGTCCCCAGACATTTCAGAAGGTCGGGATATTTTTAAATCCAGACAGCTTCCTGGCAGTGCCATTTGGAGCATCAAAGTGGTAAATAACTTGAATTTATTTTCATGTATCCATTGCTATCTTTCTGCTGTAGAGATTAGTCATGAAGTTCTGTATCTCACACCTTAATTAATCTTCCCTTCTGTTACTGTTTAAGGCCTCTAAAAACTATTGAAACTCTGGAGCTTTCAGGTTAAAAGGTGTGAGCTCTCCAGAGTGTATAGTATGATGGCATTGCCTTGATTTTCAATGGCAAAGAATACTTCGTATTATCCAAATTTTGTGTGTGTTGAGTACATGATTTTGTGGTTGGCTTTACGTGGCTGTCAAAATAAATTACCTGAGAAGGAAAATGTCCTTAAGACTGGCAGTAAGGTAAGCCAGGCATGGAAAGGAGCAGAGGTCTGAAGGATGGCTTGAATTTGTTGCTGTGGAGAAATCTTGCAGAGTGGATTCAAAGTGACATCATTTTTAGCTGATGGGGGAATAAATAACAACTTTCATACCTGATTAGATGGACCAAAACTTGTATCCACAGTGACATTTACCATTAAAAACACCCAGAGTAACTAAAGTAGAATTATTTGGTTTAAATAAAGGCAAAAAAAAGCTAAATGATGAAACTGACAAATAGCTGTAGCTTCCCAATGATTTAAGTTCATCTCACTTTAACTCTCATGCTAATTTTATTTTAATTTGACATCAGCTTAGCTTTTGCTGCTTTAAGCGTTAATTTTCAGCTTAATATTCAGCATTAACATTGATACAAGTATATGCTTATTCCTGTTACTAGTTGTGTGAAAATAACAATACTGACACCTGGTCTGAAACAGAAAATAAGAAACTTGTCAGAAGAGTTTCCATGTAAAAAAAATGATGATTGTATGTCTTGTGTGTGCATATGTATTAACTCCATAGATATCTAAGGACATTTTTTGTTTTACCTCAGTACATACAAATACCTCAGCCTCCAGCAGCATCCTTCCTTTCACTCCTCAGATACCATTGTGTTACATTAACTTGGTGTGTGAGTCAATTTAATTTCTCTTTCCATTAATAGATGGATGTTAATAAAATTTTAACATTGAGATCCTTCAATTCTCCCTTTAATTATGACCATAAAGTTCTATATCTTCTTTAAAGCAGGAGTTGAAATATTTGAGAAATACCATAGGGAATTTTGAGCCCACAGTGCTTCTTTCCATCCAAGGAACTCCTGTCTCCGTCGGTAAAGAATGTTCATGTCTGTTGGTGACACAGTCCCCAAGGAGCTTTGTGACTTCCATCAGCATTGTTTTACAGAGCAAATGTTTTGCCTTGGTATTAAAAGTATTTTGCAGCAAATGTTTGGATACCCCACACTCTATACTCCATACTTGGGCTGTGTTAGGAACCGAGATTATTGACAAATATGAAATGCAATAAATAATCTCAGTGCTTATTTTGTAGTAGGAAAGGTGCTTATTTGAGTACATGCCATAATTATCAGTTACACAGATTAGAGGCTTTGAGACACATTGTGAAGATGTCTGATACATCAGCCAGAATTTGGGGATGTGAACATGTTCATTTTCTCTCTGGAAATGATCAGGGAGGATTAGGAATCCTCTTGTGCTTAGTTCATTCTGAAATTGAAAAGAAAACCAAACCAAAAAACCCCGAAATTTCAGACTTAAGCCACAGTATGAATAAAAGGTAATTATTACTAAAAACATACTTGCTTTCCTAAAGATAATTGTAGTTGAACACACTGAGTACTCCAAAGCACAACACTGCAACTCTGCATCTGCATCTTAAATAAGGAAGGGAGAAAAGAAGCTGTCTGTAAATAAGTGGATATTGTGTAAGAAAAACTTCACATTATGAGGAATGTTGATCTGAGTGTAATTGAGAGAATTAATATAGAAAGCTCTCCCTGTATATGCTGAATTGAGAGAGTTTCATGGAGCCAGCTCCCGCTTTGCTTTGTGAGGAGGTCTGAATCCTAATGAATTCCAGGTTTCACTTGATTATTCATAGCGTAAGAAAAGCATCTATGATTACAAGTAATCAAGTGTCCAGACCCTGTGCACAAGTCCCATGACTGTCTGGGCTGACTGTTTAAAGAGAAAAATGAATCATAGAATAAAAGATATATTTTGGAAACTTTGCAGCTGAGGTGGAGGGGAAGGGGATGGGGGAAATCCAGATTCCCAGTTACTCCTGAGCAGAAAATAAACATTCCTTGTTTTGGCTGTTTTCTCACTGGTAATAAAGGTGATCATATTATGCCATGTAAGTAATTAAAGGTATTGCACACTGATTTATGCAGAGATTTAATGACCATGCCCTGGTGTGCTCATACTCACCTGAAATCACAGGGTGTTTTTTCACTTATGTTTTTCCCTAGATGCATTGAACAAATTTGAATCCCATATAAAAAAGAACTTGAGGTTGCATTTACATTGTACTCTTACATTGCACAGGGCCGCGGATCAGGATTCCCGGGGAAGCGGAGACCGCGTGGCGCGGGTCTGTCAGGAAGAGGTGGCAGAGGAAGATCAAAACTGAAGAATGGAGTTGGTGCTGTGGTCATTCCAGGGGTGAGGACATCTTTTTTGAAGTTGTATTGCAGTCTGTTAATGTAACATAATTTTATTCAGCTGTAATTCTTGTGTTAAAATACTGTATAGAAAAACCAATGAGCACTGCAGAACCAGGGGTGTTTGAAGCCTGGCTGTTACTGCTTGTGATGAAGAACTACAACACTACAGCTTAATGGGCCTGAGGCAATTTTGTGCTGCTCTTGCCATTTAAACACACAACAGTTGGGAGTCCTAAAGTATTCCTTCCGTTTCCTCGGGTGCAGAACATGCTGGGTAGAGGCAGCACTCACTGGAACAACCCAGAACGAGAGAGCAGGGTTTGTGCATGAGAATGTTAACAGCAGCCGTAAGAGACCAGAGCAGAGGCTCTTCTAGACTGAGTGGTGGTGCAAGAGTGCAGAACAGAAGAGGAGACATTTCAGCAGTTTGTGGCTTGGGGACTTGCTGAACAGGACGTGGTATTTTTTGTCTTGGGCAGCCTCTGTTGGAGCTTTCTTTCATAAATCTGCCTATTCACTTTAAAAAACTTTAGGAAAGCATGTTAACCTTTTTCAGTTCTGCAGCTCCTCAGCTTGTGTTTTAAGTGGCTGCCTGCTGGATTAGCTGCCTGCCCCTCAGTGCTCTTAGAGAAGAGGCAGTGGAGAGCTGGTTTCTGTTCACCTCCTCCATGCCACTCAGTTTCTGTAGACCTCCATCGTTTCTCCTCCTTTTCCTTCCACTCTTGACTTGCTAGTATGGAGAATACCAGGATTTTGAGCTGTTCCTTGTGTGGAAGCTACTCCATATTTCTGATCATCAATACCAATTGTTTTATCATGTTAATTTCTTTACTTTGTGGACTTTCATCTGCCATTTTATAGCCCAGCACTCAGCTTTATGAAATTCTTTTGCAGTTCTTCACAGTTGTCTTTTGGATTTTGTTACTCTGAATATCCCAATCCTGTTGGCAAGCTTTGTCACCTTGCTTCTCACTTGATTTTTCAGATTGCACACGAGTGTGTTGAGCACCACCACCTGTTAGCAGACAGGCCCTGTCAGATTTCCGCTAGTGCTATTCTCCCATATACAAAACTGATAATTTATTCCCCTCTTTATTTTGTGTCTTGTATCAGTATAGGGACCATTCCTCTAATTCTCTCAGTTTAACTGTTGGTAAGCAGCTTTGGTGAAGGGCTTTGCCAAAAGAGTTTGGTATTGAAGTAAGTTGCATCAGTCAGATTTCCTTGTCCCCAGGTTTGCTGACTCCTTCAGAGAGCCCTTACAGATCATGATTTGCCATAGCTAAAGCTTCCTTGACTCCTTAACAAATTAATAGATCAGTGACTCTGAGTTCTTTGTTGTGATCAGATGTCTACTATTCTGTACACAGCTTCTGTCCAGAAACCCTTGAGAAAATAATGATTACATTTGCTGTCTCCTATTCTTCAGAAGCACTGAAGTGATTGTAAGCAAGTGATTGCTCACTGCTTAAGCTACTTAATACTTGAAGTGTTTTTAAAACTCGAAAATCGTACACGGACCTAGTCTGCTCCTCATAAGAAGAGGGATTTCAGTATGAAAAACTTGGAAATCTGGACTGGAAAACAATTCATAGTTTTTTTTCTCACCGTGGACTTGTCCTATTTGAATGTTCCTTTTAAAGTTTGATTACCAACTAGCCCTGCAGATTTTGAGACATCCTGTTCCTCTTGTTCAGAGAAGGTCTTGCTTGTTTTTATGTCTTTGTGAAGTAATTCCTGAGACTCTCTCTAGAACTGCGTTTTTGTGTTCTTACATGTAATCTGAGTTTATTGTCACACTTTCTGCTGCCTGTGTAATAACATCTTGGAATACTCTGGTGTTTATGATCTGAAAACGGAACAATCATTTCTTTAATTTTTCCCTTTTAAAGCATTGGATGGTCAAGATTCATAAGCAAATCTGTAATTTTAAACATACAAGATGAATTCCACTTAGGCTAGTCACAGGCACCTTAATGAATTGGAGGCATTCACATAATTATTTTGGTGTTACAGAGCACAGATCTGTACTTCAAGAGGAGCTGGGGTTTATAGATCAAACTTCTAAAAGTTTTTGTAATTGAACAGAGGAGAGTGAGTTAGGTAACTTGCTATAAATACAGAATGGACCTCACTCTCCACAATTTCCTACAGAAATTTAATCCTTTGAGTCATCAAGTAGATGGCAGCTCCAGAGTTCCAGAGATGTGGGTGCCTTGTGATAAAGTAGATGAAGTTAGCAATACCCAGAGATCAGCCTTTTGCCAGATAAACGTTTGAAATGGGAGTATTTTCAGCCAATTTGCACAAAATGATTCTTACTCAGCATGGCATCAGTGGGCAGCCACACAGGTTTGGAAGTATCTTGGTATATCTTGGGAACAGGAAAGAAGGTGGCCACAGGTTAACCTGCGGTGGGTCAGTGCTGCAATTCAGCAAACACCAGCATTGCAGTCATTCAGTCCTTCAAATTCTGCTCTTTCGAATGTGCAATTACAAGAACGTTGTGGAACCTGTGGAAAGGTAGGTAAGGGAAATGTTCTCCCTGAAGGTATCGAGGCGTTCCAGGTGCTGTGTAGTTAACTGGTTAGTTAAAGCTGCAGTGCTCTCAAATATTTGGTAATCAAAATGCATAAAGAATACATTCCCTTTTTAGCTGTTTCTCAGTAAATGCTGAGTTTCAGCAACTGTGTATCAGAAGGATTCCTCTACTGATGTAATATTTACATTTGTCCCTAGAAGTACGTTTGTAAAATATTTAAATTATTATTTAAATAATTTTGTAAGACTTATACTGCGTTTAAAATAATCCACATTTATATAATTGAAACAGCTGGTAAAACAAAGTTACATTTCTCTATGATGCATTTGATCTTTTATATAGAACTGTGTACCTTTATATTCCCAGTTCAGAGATAATAGTCAGGCCTGTTAGTTTAAATTCATGGATAGCAAATTTTTTATTGCAAGATTCGCGTGAAAGTCAGAACACAGTTGAAGTCTTTTATTTTTGTTTCTCTTCCTGAGAAGCTGTACATGAATATGCTGAATTAATAAAGGGCAGGTCAGAATAAAAACCACTTGATGAAAAAGGAGAATGACTGTCTATAGTAAGAGCTGATGGATTGAGATCAAAACAGCTGTTTCAAGTTCAGTGCAAGTTTTTATGGTCAAGATAGATAAGCCTCATAAACTGCTTACAGCGAGTAACTTTAGAGCTCTTGCTAATTCCTCTAACATGCTTGGAACATTAGCTAAACCACATTTTAGGCAATATGGGACAAACTACATCTCTCCAGTTACTCTTTGAATTAATACTCAAAAGTCTGTCACTGCAATTAACTTTTTGATAAGAAGAACTTTAGTGTTTACATGCAGGGAACAGAACAGACTGGGCACAGTATGACAGTTTCTGCTTAGTGATTTTTTTCTTAGACTAGGTCTTTCCTTCCATTTCCATTTGGAAGTGCAGTGGTGTAATATGTGAAGGTGAAAAATGGAGAGGAAGAGAGTATGTCTGTAAAGCTATAATACTGATGATGAGAAAATGTGAATTAATGCAGTAATTTCTGATGGAGGTAGCTTGTTATGAAAGTTTAAACTGTGTGAATAAATATTTGCAAAACTCTTATTTAGAGAATGTTTCATTTTGTCTCATGTCTTAGCAAATGTGATGTGCTTGCTATTTATGTTTTGTGTTTTTTTAATAGGTCACAACTATGGATATTTCATCTAATAAAGATGAGGAAGAAAACTCAATGCATAATACAGTTGTCCTCTTCTCTAACAGTGACAAGTTCACTCTCCATCAGGTTAGAATAATCATTCCGATTTTTCATTTTGTTTCCGTGCTCTTAATTAGAAAAAAATGAATGAATGTCCTCGTTAGGAGTTAAATTATACAGCAAGCTAGTTGGATTTTCCAGTTACATGTTTTCAGAATGTAGTGTCTGGCACGTGTTGAGAGCCTGCTCTTCTGTGTCGTTCCAGGATATGTGTGTGGTCTGCGGGAGTTTTGGCCAAGGTGCTGAGGGCCGGTTGCTGGCCTGTTCCCAGTGTGGGCAGTGTTACCATCCATACTGTGTCAGTATTAAGGTGAGTGCTATTGTTACACGCAAAAATCGCTTGATTACACTGTTTTCATATTGTACTTTAGTAGCACTGTGCTGCTTTCGGTTTTGTGGTAATTAGGGGAGTCATTAACTTGTTAGATATTCATCAGCTAATGTGACCATTATTTGTATGCAACCTGTGAAAGACTTTAATTAAATGTCATTTTATAGTATGCATAGCCTCAAGAGAAATTAACCTTTTTGTAATTTCACAACCATAAATAGCGCTGATTATCCAGCAGTTGGTTAAAATAACAGTTCGAGATATAAGCTTTAAACCTAGATACAAGCAGAATTAAAAACAAAGAAAAAATATACTGCATCTTCATTTACTAGGGGCATAAGGTTTAGTTGATTCAATTTGCCTGTTGGTTGTCAGAATTGACAGCATTTGGAGTGGTTAATTAATACATTTTACATTCATTAGTCTAGGAGAGAATGTGTGAAAATTAAATTTGAATGCTGTGAAATGACCTAGCAAGCACAAAATAAGCTATTTACTGCAATATATACACTATACGCTTTCCGTTGGTTGTGGTATATCTGTGTAAAAGTGGGATTTTTTTTAAACATGTCAAAAAACTTTATTTTGCACGTACTTTACAAAATGCCATATGCATATTTCATGCAATTTTAATTTGACTTTTTGTTTATATACCACTCTTGCATTATATATTAATTGCAATTAGTTAGCTGTTCGCTTCAGATGACTAAAACCCCAGCACTGTGGTCACATCATGACATGAGAGGACCAGGTTTGTGACCTCTTGAGGAACCAGGATGTGCACAAGTCTCTGGGACGTGACAAGATGCATCCCAGAGTCCTGAGGGAATTGACTGATGCAGCTGCCATACTGCTTTCCATGATATTTGAAAAGTCCTGGCAGTCAGGTGAAGTCCCAGGTGACTGAAAAAGGGAGACATTGCACCTGTTTTTAAAAAGAGTAGAAAGGAGGACAGTTTATTTCTGTTTAATCCATTCCTGTTTATTGAAGCCTCAGAAAGTCTAATTGATAAAGAGCTCGAGATGTCAGTGGTGTGCGCAGAAGAGCGTCCTGAGCTCCCCAAGCCAGAACTTAAATTATACATTGATCACTGTTCACTGAGCCACTTTGAACTAATTCTCACCTTGCCTTTTGCAGATTACTAAAGTGGTACTTAGCAAAGGTTGGAGGTGCTTGGAGTGCACAGTGTGTGAAGCCTGTGGGAAAGCCACAGATCCAGGGAGACTCCTCCTGTGCGACGACTGCGACATCAGCTACCACACCTACTGCCTGGATCCACCCCTGCAGACAGTGCCAAAGGGAGGCTGGAAGTGCAAATGGTGTGTTTGGGCCTGGGGCTGGAAATGCTGACTGCTGGCCTCTTCTGCTTCTCCCTGTCACTTGGTGTTTGTAACGTCAGTTGAATTGTGACAAGGTTTTAATTGTGTCTAGGTCAGGTGTATTAAACGAAGCCGACAAAATGCTTTTTTCAAATTGTTTCATTCAATTATCAGTCTGTTAGGGAAACTGTTGTCTCCTCTTAGAACTGCTTCTTTGTACCAAAAACCACAAAAGTAGAGATAGACAAATTCTTTTCTTTTGAAACTCGTAGCAAAAAAAATTTCCAATTTACATTCATTGTAATCGTTCCAGTGTTCAGATGGAAAAGTGAATGGGTGCTTCACCCAAGTGTTCTCAAAATAAAACCCAGTGAAAACCATTTGTTTTACTTGGGTGAAACACAAACATACCAGACCTCTCACATGGTTAAGTCTCTGGATCTCGAAGTGAATGACAACTGGAAGCAGGAACTCCTTTGACCTGTTGAGCTGTTACAAGGACCCATCTGCCTGCTTTTGCACTTTGAAGGGAATTATTAAGTAGGAACTTTCTTTAAAAAGTACAAAAAATGTTGTTAAACTTTTGTGGTTAAACGTTGTTAAGCTAAAACTTAATTACTCACCTCGTTATAAGTGGAAGAGATTTAAAGCCACAAAATGATCTTCCTGTGAACTGAAAGTAATAGATCTTTTTGTCTGTTCTGCAGGTGTGTTTGGTGCAGACATTGTGGAGCAACTTCTCCAGGTTTAAGATGCGAATGGCAAAATAATTACACACAGTGTGCTCCCTGTGCGAGTTTGTCTACCTGCCCAATCTGTTACCGCACGTACAGGGATGAGGAGCTTATAATTCAGTGTAGACAGTGTGATCGGTAAGGATTTCTAATATTTCACATGTTTTTCCTGTTCAAGTCTTGTTTTAATTTTTTCCCCCAATGTAAAAGTGTAGAGATGAAGGAAATGGTCATGTGGTAAAGAACACTGGATTATTGAGTCTCTGAAGTCTCTTAGTAGTTCATTCCTGGTTGTACCACAGACTTAACTATCTGACTCTGGGCAAATTGATTAATCACTCTGTGCCTCTTGCTCCCTGCCCTGTAAAAATAAAACCAATTTACCTCACAAGGCTATTGTTGTGAGGCTCAATCTAGATTACACTGCATAAAGTAATTAAAATTATTGCAACACTGGGAGAAAATTATCATACAATAACATACTTGGGAGATTGTTTTATAGAGAGTTCCTTCCTGTGGAGGGAAATAGTTGATCTGCTGCTCCATATACAGGATGTAATGCACACCACTGTAGGGGATGCTGTATTATGGAAAACCTGATTCTGTGGTTTCTCCCTGAAAGAATTCAAACTAAACAACTATTTCCCATTTACTTGGACCGTAGACTGATACTTGGGTCTCCTAAAACACCACCTATTTCCTTTAAATTGTATTTTTTCCCCCACTTAATTTCTAGATGGATGCATGCAATCTGTCAGAACTTAAACACAGAGGAGGAAGTGGAAAACATAGCTGATATGGGTTTTGACTGTACCATTTGTAGGCCATACATTCCACCAACGAACGGTAAGAAGACGATTGAAACCAATGGCAGGATTGCACCCTACAGTAAATAGGTTTGGGAATGTGTTCCGGTTCTGTGCTCTGATGGAGGTTTGGCTCGTGGTAGAAGTAAGATTTTTTTCGTGTTTGTCTTAAGGGCTGTTGTGGAAGTGTCGTCAGCACTTTCACACCCTCAAGTGATTTAGGCCAGAGGAAACCTCATGGGAGTTCTGGGTAGAGGTATTGAAGATATGGATAAACTGCTAAGAGCATTTGGTAGTGAAGGGGTCAAAGGCATCTCAGTTTGTCAAGTGGAAGGAAGAAGGCCCAGTTCTTGAAAGTTACATCTGCAGAAGAATCTGGAAATTATTTCTAAGCAGAAAAAGTTTGTGTATTTTGATGCTTTGAGGCTATGTGAGGCAGCAGTAGCTGTAACAACAGTCTGTGTAAGCGTTTTTCACCTCGTCCCTCATGTTTTCTTAATGCCTTTTCCTCAGCTCTCCCAGTATTCAAGACCAGTGCTTCCTTCCCTAGCTGCAATCTCAAAAAGAATTGGCCATACTTTTTTGTGTGGGAGTTGTCACTTCCTTATTAATTAAAATGTGTAATTCCTTCTGATGAACTTTGCACTTCTCTGGACATGGACACCAACAGCCCTGTTGGTGTGTATCCCAGTTCTGTAGCAGTGGCACTTCAGGAGCTAGGGTTACTGCAGTTTAAGCACATTTACAGCATCTGGTTCCGTGAGATGGTGCTGGTTAATGTTCCTGTGAGTGGCCTGTCAGCAGTTGGGTTGGCCTGTGACATGATTTATGGTCTTGCTGCAAGGGTGATAGCCCAGGTCTGTTTTCCCTGCATGCCAGCTCAGGGAAGTTGCCGCTTCGGTCGGCTGCTTTAACACTGACACCTATTCCCATTTTTAGCATAAGCACGTGAAAGTGTTGTAATATTACTCCTTTATTGGGGTATCACAAGAGAACAGTAGGAGGAGGGTACAAGAATTAAGCAAATGTTTCAAGAAAAATTTGTATCCACCAAGAAGATGTCAGTAAGATTGGTTTTCCTGATCAAGATCGAAGATGTTGTGAGGCATGTGCTTGAGAGGTCTGCCAAGAAGAGTTCAATAGAGCATCTAATGTCCCTTAACACTGGCGCGTCCTCATCACAGCAGTAATTGTAACTTACTGACCTGACCTTGGAGGTTTATATACTCCCTGCTGGAACACTTCCAAGTAACCCATTTTCATCACTAATAGAAGAATGACTAATGCTTCTGTATTTCTGCAAGTCACTTCATTGTAAAGATCTGCTTTCAAAAATTCAAAAGGAAAGAGGTTTTGTAAGTGCAAAAAGTGAGAAACTTGCAGATACAACACAGACTTTCATTTATTTTAATAATAAGCTTTGAGCACTTAAAGCAAGAAGATCCAAGTAAGAAATACTTCTTCCTTTCTCTTTGGAGCTGGCAGAGCTACCTTTTAGAGATAATTAAAGCCCATGATACATGAGATGGAACAGCTTCACAAGATGGTATCAGAGGTGTTTCACTCCCAGGCAGAAGCTGGCCCCTGAATTAGTCCTTCCTGCACACCTCCGTGAAGTCATATTGGTTAGGTTTGGGTTCCAGGGAATAGGAACCAGTCCCCTGGGAGTTCCCAAGCTTTCTTTGCAGGTTTTTTTCACCTTTTTTATAAGACAAATTTGTCCACTTATTCTTTCCTGTTTTGACTTAGTATTGAAACCTCTCTAACACATGTACGTTTGCACAGTTGCATGTCTGAATATATCCTTTGGTGCATGTCCATAGAAATACCTGCATGTACTTTCATATGAAATGTTTTGGTCTTTTGTGAACTCTTCTAAAACTCCTCTGAAAATTTTCTATGATTTTTTTGTTTCAAAGTGAGATATAATAGCATTTGTTAAACTTAGAGAAACAAATGTTACTTAGCAGTAGAAAGCTTCTTAAAATGTATCATATTGTGGGATTCTTACTAGGACAGTTCTTGCCCTTTCCATTTGATGTATCATAGATGTGCTGCAGGTATTATTACACAGTTTTTAACCACTTTCTTTCTAGAAGAAACAAGAGCCCCTCAACCTAATAAATAAACAAAACATTGCAGGTGTACTCTTGGTGAAGAGTAAATGGTTCTAGTGTGTAGGTATTGAGAAGGAGCTTTCATTTCTCTTTCTTCAGAAAGTGGAAACTTTTTAAAGTTTTTGAGAGCTCTTCTCTAGCTCATCGTACCTGATAATCTTACAAAGTCATCTTCTTCAGGAAACAGAAATAAAAGATAGTGTTTTTCTTCTTGGACATACGTAAATAGCAAAAGCCAGAATGTGGTAAGATTTGCTCCAGTGTAGTGTACCAGAAACCTTCATTACTAGGTTATTGTGACATAACCATCTCTGATCAATGTTTTATCAGGTTCCTTTAAGTACTGTCTCAAGTTACAACATATATCCCCCAGCATGTTGCTATGTCCTCTAGAGAAATTTGTAAATTCTCGTGACTAGATGCTAGCAGGTAGCAGCTTTAGGTAGCAGCAGCTTTTCCACTGTGCTCTAATTCCTTTACGTTCAGGAGAGGTGTGTGTGTCTCTCATCCACATCCACTCCTGGACAAGCAGTTCTTGGCCGTCTGCTCACCAGTTCTCCCTTTGTGTCATTTTTCCTTTTATGTCGTATGCCCCATCTGCAAATTTCATCCCTCCTCACTTACTCCCATCCTCCTTCCATCCAAAGTCCCGCTTCCTCCTCCCTTGGTTCTGTTTTTGTTCCTCTGCAGGATGCAGAGGGACCAGCTCTGCCTGGTTTTCTGTAACCGGTTGGAGCTGATCTGGTTGCAGTTTCTGCCTGTGTGCGGTTTTTCCTCCTGAGGCTCAAGTAAACATGCCCATGAAGGCAGTGAGGATTTGGTATCACTTACCCCTGTCCAGGGGTGCCTGATACTGCCAGTGACATTATGGCTGGCAGTCTCTGTTGTAGCATTTTCATTAAACTGATTTAAATTTTTCTTCCTTCTGAAACTTAATTCTATGTGCTTTACAAATTCAAGATACAAACCCAACATAATACGATGTGTTAAAAAATTAACTCTTGAAGTTTTGTATTATTTGGCACATTTACTGTGTCAGCTCTAATGTTCTTGTGTTACTGTATTTATCAAAAAAATACCTGTGTCATTGACACAGTTATGCAGGCACCCAAAGAAAGAGTGCTCTGCTAGTGCTGTATTTCTACATCAACCATTCCACTCTGTTCCATATGCTGGTTTCATTTTTTCTTAGAATTGTTCTTTTCTATTACAGCCTTTGAAATGACATCCCCTTTCTTTTCTCATCATATTGTATTCTGTGCAATTACTTGCTTTCAGCTGAAGCTACTAAATTCTGTACAATATTCAGCACATTTAAACCCTTTTGCAGATAAGTTTAACAATTTTGTTTAAACTTCAGCTGAATGCCTCAGAAAGCACTTTTTTTTCCCATTTTAATTTTTTTTCCTTTGGATAGGCCTTCTCTAACAGCAGCTTTTCTGCTATCCATTTTATTGATTGTAATCCTTAATCTGCACTCTAATTAGCTCCTTTTCTGGAAGTCTGTTTGATACTGTCTTCAAACACTGTTTGTTTGTGCAGTTTTTTGAGAGGGTCTGTGAAGGCCTCACCTCTGTCACTATCAGCTTGTTTATTTGAGCATTTCAACTCTATTCAGTCTCCAGAGCTAAGATTGTTCAGTCTGACCTGGATGAGAAGATCTCTCTGTTGTTTGACTTTTAAATGAAGGATTTCAAATTCCTGTTCACAACTGTCTTTCTGAATTTCTTGTTTACCTTAGATTCCAATTCAGTAATTGCTACTTGAGTCTTAAAACATCTTGTAAATTATAACCAATTAAATGAACAGATGATGTCTTATTCCGCTTTGAATAGTTCTTACAATCTGCGTGTTTTCTATTGTTTCAATTCAGTGTTTTGAGTAGCTTCTTTTCTGCAGCTTGTCCCGTATTTTTTGTTTCTTTCCAGCTCCATGTCTCTTTCAGAATGTAATTTTCAATTTATTTTCTTCCTTGTCTTTTCCCTCCACCGTTGTGTTCAGTTTTTCAGTAGTTCTCATAGGCTCCTTTCATTTACTAATTGCATGAAATACTGGTTTTCTGTAGGTTATACCCTGTGCATTCGTTGCACATTACGTAAAACTTTCAAAGCACTGTCGTTTTTGAAGACTCTCCTTAAATTTGTTTATATGCTGGAAAGCATCCTGTAATTCTCATACTCATTTTAAGTGTTCCTTGGAAGCTTTTGTGCTTTTCCTAGTCTTGCCCTGGCTCCCATGGTGTGTGTGAGGTGGGGAACAGCAGCACACGTGCCGTGGTTGATGCGACACACGGAACCCCCCACGGGTTCTCTGCCCCAGGGATCTCATCTTGTGTGACAGACACAAAGGAAATACTCTAAATTCAGCATGAGTGAGATTTCTAGGCAAAAAAAAAAGGAAAAAAAAAAGTGGATAAACTTGCCTCTGTGGAAATGCTAACTGTGCCAGACTAACAGGTTTTCTGATTCTAGTTCAGTGTTTGCAAGATAGAAGCTCCTAATTTTCACATTACTTACTCTGTCTACATAATCTCTGTGAAGTCGCTACTAATATTAAAAGCTTAGTCTACACATCATAGGTGAGTGAAGCATGATTGCAGTTACGTAGTTAAGGCAAAAGGGAAGAGCATTTCTGCCCACAGCAGAAATAGCCTTGTGTTGCAGGACGTTTTGATTATTATTTTTTCAGTCACACTGTTCCACTGCTGCCCTGTAGCACACAAGGTGTAGTTTTTAGGTTGAGTTTCTGCTGTTCCATTTATCAATACTCTTATCTGGAATAAGAATTGCCCTGTCTAACTTCAACAGGTCTTGTGTTATCTGTTCTCAGATACATCAGCCTTCTTGTAAGTGCTGTGTAAGAGGCCTGACAGCACAGACACAGGGAGAATCTTGTGTGCAAAGCTCTTGGAGTGTGCTGGCCTCTCCTTAGGGAAATATTGGTCAATACCCACTTCACAAAGCCCTCCCATTTTTAACGATTAGGGCAGCAAAACCTAAACATCATGACTAGTGTAGAGGTTGCTTTCCAACCCAGTAGATTCAGTATATTCATTTTTCCGTGGTCCATTAGAAGGAGATCATTTCCCATTGAGTTCAGTGCTATTCCAATGCCATTCTTGGCTCTAGGAAGCTGGAGAACTTCAGTTTGTATCAGGCTTTTTTTGTAGTCACATCTGTGACGCTGAAAAGCACTTTATTTTAAAGGTGCAAGTAAATAATTGCCAACAGTATAAATTAGGGAGTTTAATGGAACTGTTTAAAGGAAAATTGATAGTTTCAGTTTAAACCAAGTCACCATTTTTAAAAGTTGAAATTATTTTCCTTATATTTTTCAGTGCCTTCTTTGGACTGTTGTGATTCATCAGTTGGAGCTCAGATTATTTCAAAATCAAAAGAACTAGGTAAAGAATGTAAATGCTTAATATCTGATCATTTAGCATATTTTAAGGATATATTTTTACATGAGACAAAAATTCCTTTTCCTACAGTTTTGTAACACACAGCATTAACTATCCTTCAGTTACCACAGCATGCTTTCCGTTTTTTTTCCTCATTCTCTCTTCTTTCTTCTCTTTTGCCTGCCATACCTGCACTATAATAATTACTTTAAATTATGCTTTGATCCTGCAGTCTTAGTTGCTTGCCTTAATATCAGTGGTGATAACACGGTGTGGCTGAATCAAGCATGTACACAAATGTTTACAGGCTTGAGCTGTTAGGAGGAGGCAGCTTTCCTGTATTTGTCTGGTTTGTGCTAGGAATTTATAATCCTAACAAGCCTACTCACAAGTCAGTCTTTATAATGATAGCACCCAGCAGCTTCCATCATGTTAGGACAGCTTCCATCATACCAGAGGTTTTTTTTCCGTTTGACACCTTCTGAGAGAAGGTTCTCCCCTCGCATAAATACTCAATCTGAAAAAGAGTGTGAGAAGTTTCTGAAACACACACCTTTCAAGTTCGGTTTAAGAAGGCAATCAAGTGGGAAGAATTTGTTGAGAACCAGCTGTATTGTCAGATGTTACATGAGGAAATGTTTTTGGTTAAAGGGAACAAATGTTACTTTATTTGTATGTTTTCAAAAGCTGTGTTATCAAATCCTGATTTAATTGGCTCCAGAGAGCTGAAGCATCATTGCAGCCTCTTCATTATTTGGCAATTCGCTGGAAGTTCTCAAGCTTCCACTTGCACAGCCCCCGCACAGGTGACAGGGCCTTTCTGCATGGTGAATTAAGGAATATTAGGGCTTATCAGTGGGCTCAATTGCCATGTAACAGCTTGAGGAGGAAGCAGTCTTGCAGGTCTTGGGAGACTTGGGTTCTACCCGCGATTTCCAGTTTGATCTTGAGCAGCTCACTTGATACAACTTGGGTTTTTTGTCTGCCTATAAAATAGGGCTGTTAACTTCTCTGAATTACCAGGAGTTCTTGGAGGTTTAAGGTTATTAATAAGATGAAAGTAAAGTGCTGAGGGCTGGATGGGGACCTTGGCTGTTAAGCAACAGGGACCCAAAGTATGACTTGCACAGTTTTCTGTGGGTGCCAGTAATACAGAAATATCTTGCAAGGCACCAGTTTCCATAATTAAATTGTTCTTTCTAATGAGTCCTTGATATAAGTTGTTTCATAGCAATGTAATGGATTATTGCTGGATTTGACATCAGACTCTAAATCATAAAGCTGTAACTGTAATGTGTAAGACAGTGTCAGATATCTCTGGTTTATTTATACCAATTTCTTCACTCACGGGTCAGCTCCATACATGTGGATTATTAACTCTTGTAAGTGCTATTCCTAAAAAATCTAAGACTTGTAAATTAAAAGAGTTTTATATTGCTGTTATGATTCATTCAACTTTTATAGACCCACCGAAGACATACACCCAGGATGGAGTCTGCTTGACAGAATCCGGCATGTCTCAGTTACAGAGCCTCACTGTTACAGTACCGAGAAGAAAACGGACGAAACCAAAGCTTAAACTGAAGATTATAAATCAGAACAGTGTGGCTGTGCTTCAGACACCCCCAGATGCCCAGTCAGAACACTCAAGAGATGGGGAGATGGATGACAGTAGAGGTAGCAGTCTACTTTTGGCATGTCTTGTAGCTCGGAGTGTTGCAGTACCTGTGTGTATTGCAGCTATCCCTGGGAGTTTTTATTACACTGATACTCCTGTATTCTGTACAGAGTGTTTTATGGAAATTTCTTGAACAGTAGTCATGGCTTATTGTTGTCCATTTCAGGAATTTTCCTTGTTGTTCTGTTTATGGGTCATCCATCCTGTAGGAAACTCACCTTTCTAGGGCTGCCAGCCCTGGAAATAGGAGATGATTTTTTGTCTGATCTTTGGGTTACTGGTGGGAAACATTGTGCACTCACCAAGTACAAGTGTACTCAAAATGCAGTGCAAACTGTTGGAAAGTGGTGGTTCAGCAAAGCAATGTCTGTATCACTGAGAAGCTGGTATTAAAATCAAGTGGGAAAATGGAGTAGCTCTTTGCTATTTCTCTTTTCTGAAAGACATAAGGTGAGCTGACCTGAGAGTCAATGATCTGGACTCACACTTGCGTGGTGCAACACCATTGTCCTTGCCGTGGTCTGGCTGTGCATCCTGGGAAGGGTGATGGCACAACAGGTGTTAATCCATGGCTTGGGGAAAGGCTCCTTCCAGTGGCAGGTGAGAAAGTCATTGCACTGGTCATGTAGGTGGCTCTTTGGAGAGGAACTGAGGCACACAGGCACCCCACCTCCCCACAGTTCTGTTAATGCAACACTGCCTTGTTAATCACATTAAATGTCAGAAGAAGCTTATTTTAGCTATAGAGTGCACTTGAGATAACTGGGTTGTTCAGCCATCAGTGAAGTTTCAGTGTTAACTTGTTAATAGAATTAATGTTCCTCTTGTTTGATGAGCGCATTCTTACCCTCTGTTGTTGACTAGCTATTCTTTTCTAAAAATAGCTTCCGTTTATTTCTCTATAACCTTTAAAACAATTTGGTTTTCTTTCATTTTGTCCAGTATTCACAAGATTTGGTACATTATCCTAGCATTACACGGACTCTGAAATTTCATCTCGTATTTTCATATTCTCCATCAGCTAGGTTGTTGAAAGCAAAAAATGCTTTTGAATTTGGAGGCAGCTAGTCACTTCCCTTGTTCTCCTTCAGTGGTTAATCATCTTTACTTTTAGAAATGTGTGCCTGTTTTCTATATGACTTTTTCTGACTTAATTATCTGCTTGTCGGCTTCCATAGGTGGTAGGTCTTTTCAAGGAGGTAACAGGATATATAGATGTGATAGCAGGGTGTGAAAGGAAGAACCAGAGCGTCCACAACTTCAGTTTCAGTTCTGATCGCTTTTCGTTGCCTTTTTGACAGTTAAAGCACATTCCTGTGTGTGATGGTAACAGCACAGCAAGTACATGGGAGATGAGCTGGATTTCCTGGAAGCTCTAGGTGTGTAGGGCTCTACTCTGTGGAGGGGATCAGTGTCTGTCTCTGAACATCTGGAATTTTTGTATGAGCACTAGGATGAATAAAGCTGTGCCATGGCTTTGTTTGGAGTACACAGTATAGTAGTTCCAGGAAAAAAGGAGAAACGCTTACTTTGATTCTGGTGTTCCAGGTGGGAAAAAAGAGGCTTTACCTGAGAAAACTGAGCTTGTGGAATTTTGTTGCCATCTTGTCTATAGGCTCTTATCAGCTTCAGCATTTCATTGAGTGTTCTGCATTTTAGAGTCCATTTGGAAGTTGAGCTTGCTTTGGGAGCTTCAGCTTGGTGGCCTTTGCCGAGCCACTGGCTTTGTTGGTCAAACTCAGCAAGGTCTTTATCAGTGGGAAGGTCTGGGCCATGGCCCAGCCTGTGGAAGAGTGAGGGTTACAGTTCTACCACAGCAAAAGTGATGTGAAAGAGTCCATCTCTGTCTGTTAGAGTAATATTTCTTCCTCTTAAACCTGCATGAGGCTTTACTCCATCTAGAATTATACACCTAAATCGAAAGCAGAACATGAGAATTCCAGTATCTTTTCAGGAGTGAGAGTATATTTAACATTTCAGAAGCTTTATGATAAAATGAAGATGCAATGTCTTTTTGGGGATATCAGGAAGAATTAGTTCCTTCTCTCTTCAACACCAAAGGCTTTTTAATGTCAGCATACTTTACATCTGTTTCTGCCCTGCTTTCCCACAGAATATAAACTCTAACTTTGAATTATAGTCTTCATCTTCAAGGCTGAGCAATTCCTTCGGGCTGAATTTTGTATTACATAAGTCAAATTCCTCATCATAGTCATGAACCCACTACACTAAAAGTCATTACACTTTACCTTCCAAGTGCAGGCCGCAGTTTTTCAGTGTCTTCTAAAGAAAAAAAGCCCTATCAAACAAAACTGAGGAGGACAGTGAAGAAAAGGAAGTTTATCTTGGTAAATTGGATCCATATTCCTTGATGGAATAGCTAGAGATTGCTCAGACACTTAGCACAAGCTTCCGAAGGAGGTACCAGAAACTTTCTCTGATTTACATATACTAATTATAGCATCTTGTCTAAACATCATCTCATAGGAAATGTGTCTGTAGATAGAATGGATTTCCCAAAAATGTCCAGGGATTATGATTATCTGTCATGCTTCTGAAAAATCTGTCATTCTCAGCCAGTTTCTCAGAAAACAGTCAGATGCAGAAATTTTACTTTTCCAGTTAAAGTTACCATTGCCTCTTTTCTGCAGAAGGTGACCTTATGGATTGTGATGGAAAATCAGATTCCAGCCCGGAACGGGAAGCTGTGGATGATGATACCAAAGTGGCTGAAGGAGCTGATGGGATTAAAAAAAGGAAGCGAAAACCATACAGACCTGGTAGGATAAAGTAACTTAGATCATTGTGTGTCCATTGTTTTCTAATTTTTTTCTGTATAATTACAAAAAAAATTAGAAAGCAATATGAAATTCTGAAGTATTTTACTGCTTATTGTTAACTGTAGATTTTTTTTCCCTATTCTGTTTAACATTTTTTTTTTTCCTCTTTCCAAAACACATTTCCAAAGGTTGCTGGTCAGCAGTGCACTTGTTCTTAGTGTGCTGTCAGTAACTTGTGGTAGTTAGATCTGTGCCTTGTATTGATCTTAACTTGATAGGAAATAGTGCTGTATTTCTGTAATTGGGGAAGGACAGTCTTCATGTGTGTATATCTGGCAATATCTGAACTTCAGAGGACTTTGTGCAGTTATTTGACTTGTTTTCTGAAATATTTTAAAAGAGTAGTTTACCGGGTATTTACAGATTACTTCTGACAGGTGAATTTTAATTAATTCAGTTATTGGATGATTTCATTTATTTTAATTTCTTAATGCAGTTGACTCTTAATTATCCTGACAGAATTAATTAACTGTGTCCTGGGTGCCCAAACAGTTGAGCTGTATCCACATAGAATACATCTATTAGTCATCCATTAGCTTTCTGCAGCCAGCAGTTCCCCTGGAAAATGAAACAAATCTGTATCTGATACATTTATATACATACACACCAACTGCAAAGGATCAGGACCTCTGTAGTCAGTGTCTAGTGAAGGATTCAGGAGTTTCAGGCACTATGATGTTGATGAATACTTTTTTTATTTGGGTTACGTCCTTCTCTAGTACCATCATTTGGAGTGGTGGGCTCTCTAGAGCTATTTGCAGAGGGTTTTTGTGGTCCTTTGAGGTTCTTTAATAGGTTTTGTTTGGTAGATTGACAGCTAATTCCAGCAACTCATCAGTTTGCCCCCAGGGAGGGGAAAACCAACATCTGAAAGTTTCCAGGTTTGGTGATTTGAACTTCTTGCGGATCTTATACAGTCCTGAAATCCTGAACCTTTTTCATTACATGTATACCCACTGAGACATAAAAATTCAGAAATGTTTCGTAAAACTTTGAATGAAAACTCCTTAAGTATTTCAGATTCATTCTTAGACATCTAGATGCAGCAGTCCCCTTGACCTGCAGAGTAATCTTGGCTCTCATTCGTACTATGAAACACAGGCTTTTATTCAGTACGTCAAATTTTTGCTTCCTTATTAAGGTATTGGTGGATTTATGGTACGTCAGAGAAGTCGTACGGGGCAGGGGAAGACAAAAAGATCTCTCTCCAGGAAAGATTCTTCTGGATCTGTTTCTGAACAGTTGCCTGGCAGAGATGAAGGTAAGTGCAGGAATTTGATTTTAAATGTTTGTTCATGCTTAATGCAATAAAAACAGTACAACTCATCAACATATATGTTTGTTGTGATGGCTTTATTAATTCAACTGAAAACACCCATTCCTGCATAGCTATAATTTCAACAAAGCCCATGATCTACAGAGAAACTGGAACAATGAATTGCAGGCTGTTGTAAGAGATAAATAATGAGAATTATTTTTATTATTATTATTATTGCTAAGTTAGATTTAGAGCAATCCTTTTTCTCCTACACCTTTCTCCAGATGTAGCCCTGGTCCAGGGGTGTCTTCTGGACCATCAGTTTTAATACTCGCCAATGTTCCAAATTCCATGAGTGTGTCTACTCAGTTTTTATATATCTGTTCACGCTCTGGAAAATCCTTTATTAGAGGGTTTAGTGGTATGCTATTGTTGCATGAAGATCTAATTCTTTTTTATTTTAAACCGGATATCGGATATCTGAGAGTTTCATAAGCTGCCCTCGTGCTTAATGTTATGAAAGATTATTTTTTAAAAATCATTCCATATTAATCTGTAATACAGAAATACTTTCTGTATGTGTGTCATATTTCCCCATCAGTGTTGCCTTTTCCAGGGCTGAAGAATCCTTGACTTTGTTGGGTGTCTTTTCCCATGGCAGAGCCATTTTCATGCCTCTGATACCACAGTTCTCGGTAGATTGGGCACCTAACAAGAAATCAGATTTTATTCGTGGGTCTTTTTCTCTTTATTGCTGTGTGTGATTAGACTAAATTATTCCATCCATCTGGAGTTGCTCACACTAATCTAGAGAATGTTGAGGTATCATTCAGGGGAGATGTGGAATATGTTTAGTTCAGAGCCTGTTCCCTGGAAAGTCAGCAGAAGGAGGCAGCTGCTTCTAAAGGATGGCTGTTACCACCCCAGTTAATGACCTGGCCTATGATTGCTCCTGTGATCTCTCCTTTCTGTTTAGCTGTTGTGTTTTTACCCTTTGTAGAGCCAGATCAGTCTCTTGCTCTAGATTTGTGCAACATAGTGGAGACTGGATCTTTGCTACAGCATCCAGGCAGTATTATTAAAATCTAACATTAAAGTGTTGTCTGTGCTTGCCTTTGTAGAACTACTTCATGAAGCCAATAAACATTTCTTTTATCAGTGCAACCAGATATGCTAGCTGAGTTCCCAATTTAGCTATAATGCTTTCTCTTTAATATTAGTGTTACAGCTGTGTTTCTGCTTTGTAAATATTATTTCAGTGTAGCATACATTATTTCAGCGTAGCCTTTATTTCAGGTCGTGCTGAAAATCTTGTATTAGATCTTTTCATTTCAATAGGAGTCTGCTCCTTTAAGTAAAAATTTTTTTTTAAATTGGCTAAAAAGCTAATTCCCCATTCTGGGTAACAGTACAATGCATATTGTTAAAAAGGAGTGTTCTTAAACAATTATTCTTCAGTTGAAAGTTGGAGCTTCTTTTTGTCTGCTCAGGCACAATTGCTAGTTGAGAAAAATACAAATTAGAAAATCACTGTATGTTTCAAATCATCATAGCTTGCTGAGAGCCTGCTTCTCAGTGGCCAGTAGTCATCAGCTTTACTAGAATTTTTTGCACCCTTGTCACATCCACTCCTTTTCTCTGTAAAATCTCCCTCTCAGACAGTGCAGAGGTCACAGTGTTGGTGAACCTCATTCCTCTCATGGTCCTCTGGATATGCTACAGGAGATCACTGCAGTACAAAGCAGAGTTGATTTTATTACCATGATAATACAGTTTCTTAAATAACTTGCCAGAGTCCTTAACTTCATGTAGTTTGCTTTGGCAAGACAGAAGTAGCAGGACTTGAAAAGTTCTGCATTACCTGCAGTGTTTTTCTTGCTCTGTTGTAATAAAATACTGAATGATTGATGAGCACTGTGCGCTTTTGTGTTTATTAGAAAAAGCAGTGCCACTTTGAAATATGACAGCTGAATAAATGTGTAATTTTTCTTGAAGGGCTTCTTTATAGATTTCTTTTTCTAGGCTGTTCATTATTTATATGATAGTTCTTTCTCAGATTTAAAAAAAAATAAGTTTTTTGCTTCTAATTTGAGAAAAAATAGTGTGTGAAATGAAAGGTGGTTAATGTGTAACTCAACACTGATGACACTGGAGATACTTCTTCAGTGGAATTGTCTTTTGAAATATCTGGTTGAATGGCACCTATAATTTCTGTCAAATTAGCAAATTCTTGGGTCGCTTGGGGATACAGAAGTTAAAGATCTGTGTGTACCTGGGAGTTACAACAGTGGTGTGCCTGGTGTCACATCTGGCATTTCCTGCTGCCAGAGCCTGCGTGGTCAGGGCAGGTCACAGCAGGATAAAAGCCACCCTTGGAATGCATCTGGAGTGATGTGCCGTAACCCATGCACCAGAGGTGGCCAGATGTGCTGCTGCTGTACCTTTAGAGCAAAATACTGAGTGTTTTATTTACTTGTGCCTGGATGTAGGTTGGACAGAACAGCTGCCAGACACTCCGGTTGAGGAGTCTACCCCAGCTTCTGAAAGTACTGAGAAAATAAAAAAGCGTTACAGAAAAAAGAAAAATAAACTCGAAGAAACCTTTCCTGCCTACTTGCAGGTAAAGCTGGTGATCTACGCTTTGTGTTGTCAATCCTTCTAAAAACCTGATCTTCATGTGTTGTTTCATAGGTTCGTTAAACCATTCAGGTTTCTCTTCTGATTCCAAATTGATCATTTAAATGAAGTGGGTTTTCTGTGAAGAACATTCATGAGCTTGTACAGAAAACTGTGTATTATGTTAAAGCTCCAGGATTCTGGTGTTCCTTCTCAGTGTACTTGGATCTCTGCTTGTTCTGAAAGATGAGATGGAGTGGAAGGATAGTATCTTTGCCGTCTGAACTGACACATGATGTTTCCACATTCAGCCCTGTAGGATGTCTTAGCCTGATGATGCCGCTTCCTCAGCTTCCCATTTTGCTTTTTGAGGATTATAGAACATGATTTGATAGGGGAAACTTGTTTTCCTACAGTTTTATGCAGTTAAATGCCCTGCGTCTCCCTACCACAGTAAGGACTGCTCTTCCTTCCCATTAATTTCATTGTGTCCCTAGCAGGTAAGAGGCAGCAGTTGTGGATAATAACCAGGATGTTAATGGTGATTGAGCAACTTTCCTTCCATTAATCAGGTTATAAACTGATTGGTTTTTATATATATATATATCTCACTGAGAACGTTATTAGGCTTGTTCTCCTTCTCAGCCACTTTCTTCATGAAAACTTTCATTATCTTGTAGATGTTCACCAAACTTCATGGCATGAACTATATTGGGATTGAAAGCAAGGAATTAACAGAGAGGCAGAACATTTTCTCTTTAAAAAATAACTTGTATTTCATAAGTAGGGAAGTGACTTGGAAAGAAAATGCTCAAACAATATTTCCTTTGGATTAATAAGGATAAATATTTTTAATGCATGTTTTACTCCTGTAAAACATAGAATATTTCTTAGATTCTTTGTTAGTATTACAATAATTGCTACTGAAAAATCTATTTTTAGATTTATTTTTAGAACTGTATTTTAAAGACAACATGGAAACAGAAAGGTTGTTACATAATGAATAAAGGTTGACTTGAAAATTTGATAGGTTGTTGTCAAATTATTGAGTAGTCAGGCTTAGGTGAGTGATAGCTGTTACGTAAAATTTTAAAAGCCACTTTTATAATGTAAGTTAAACATCTCCAGGTGTCTTGTTACTGCAGTTAGACATGAGGATGATTTTGTGAAATGCAAATGTATGGTCATTCTCAAAATTGAACCACAGTTCTAGATCAAGTTTCCCAGTAATGTTGCCCTTTTTCAGCTGTCCTTTTTGTGCAAGGAGAAATATTTTAAACAATAAACAAATTGTGATAGATAATAACACTGTATTGGTACACTGCCTGTGCCACATATATGTAAGAAGACTAAAGTTTTTCTGTATAATCTGAGGCATGAATTTAATCCTAAAACATTGGTAATGTAACTTCCTCAGATAAGTTTTTTCTGTTAATCATTGGCTTTTAATTTTATCATTTACCCAAGTTTTTCAGTCGATACAGTGTTCTTCCTACATTGAATTATTTTGTCTCCTTTACAGGAAGCTTTCTTTGGGAAAGACCTACTGGATACCAGTAGACAGAACAAGATGAGCCTGGATAATTTACCTGAAGAGTCACTTCCACTTTCTTGTAAAACAAACTTGGCCACCAATTTCCTGGATCCTTCATCTGACCCCCTTCTTAGCTCCACCTCCACTCCAGCTCAGGCAAAACTGGGACCTCAAGGTATACAAACCTAAAGTTAGTGATAATTCAGTAGTTTGATTTTATTGTGGTAGCTGGGGCTTTTCCACTCTCTTTTCCACTTTTCTCCCACTGTTCATCTGATGTATTTTTCAGCATTCTATATATGAACTGTCCTTGTGAGGTTAACTAACACTGATATTTAGTGATACTCAGCTCAAGGGCTCCAGATGTTTCAGAAACAACAGTGGATGACACAACAATTGCCACTTAATGCAAATCTGCAACATCTTGATTATAATGTCCGTGGCTATAAAATCCATGAAAATTAGTTCTGTGTGAGAAAAAACATACAGTTCATTATCGAGGAAAACATGGATACTCTCATTAAAAGATACTTTCAGTAGTCTAGTGAATACTGGTTGGGTGAATATCATCCAACTGTTCTTTTCTTTACTGCTTTAGATGATTTTAGGTTGCCAGTCTCCTCGGAATTTTTGTTTCACCATGTCCTTTCTGAACATGAGTGCCCTTTCCAGGTACAGTTTGTAGCCCCTAGGCAATCTTTTGCTTCTGCTATTGCAAAACCTTACTGAAGGTTTTGCTGAGAGTTTTGCAAATAGCCAGAGGGTTGTAAAGTGCTGCTGAAAGAGCAGCCTCACACAAAGGAGCACTTAAAACCTTACTGTCTCCTCCAAATTATTTTTTCTCCATCTTGTAGTATATGCTGTTAGCTAGAGGTGTCTTTATTTTTAAGAACTGCTACTATTTCTTTTGTATATTAATTAATTTATGGCTTGTGTTTCAGCTGATCCCCAGGGTTTTTCCATTTAAAACTGTTTACACACACTATCACGGTCTCTGCTGTCCAGAGAGTCTTTTGAAGAAAGGTCACTTACTTGTGATTGTTACTCAGTGAAAATCTGCTAAACAAAAAGCAAAAGGCTGTATTATAATTAAACATTGATTCTTCTACAGTTGAAGTTGTGAGTAATAGAGCATGCAAAAAGTAACTTCCCCTGAAGAGGAAGCTGCTGGAAATGGAGTGTTTCATGGTCTGTATTTCCTTAGTTCCAGCATTACAAGAAGATAAGCTCACTATGACTTTTTTCCACCCTTGCTTTCTTTTGAAGCCAGAGAAATTCAACTTCAGAGGTCTTTGCTGGCCTATCCAGCTGCAAGCTTGAAGTCACTAATGTGTTCATGTGCTATGGTAGTACAGGGTTTTAGAAATTCATGAAGTTGATGTTAATTTAATGTTCTATTTTTCCGAAGTTTGAAAGTTCTTCATAAAAACGCAGAGTTGTAAGACTTTGTAATTTCATCTTCTTTTTATTCGGAAATAAATAATAAAGAGGTTGCTATTAATGAATAAATCACTAGCAGTGGCTTTTGTGGGTAACCTACTGTCTTTTCCATTTGACATGTGAGACACTCAAAGGACAGTGCCTTCTGGCTGTAGGAATGTTCTCAACAATTGTCTTGCAGCTGTTCAGATTTCCAGCCAAAATTGTGTCCAGATGGGCATGTTTGTTGTAGTTGGAGCCACCAGTGGGTGAAGTCATCTGCCAGTATTGATCAGTTCCAGTGCAGTTCTGAACTCTTTGCCTGTGACTTTGTGGGACACAGTTATTTCCTGAGTAGCGTCCCCACGTGTGAGAGGCCATGGTTCACTGGTGAATTGTTGAGCTCTCTTCTGGCTGGAGCTGCAGAGGAGCTGCAGATGAGAACAGTGTCCCAGGGCACCTGTGATGTTTTTATCATTTCCATACAGACCTGGCTGTGGAGCAGGAACAACATGAACTGTTTGTTCCCTGCACTGGGGGGCTGCAGGACTGTGTTGTCACCCACTGTGCTGTTTTCCAACAGTGCCACTTCCCACGAGGATTGCTGACTCTTGTGGGAGTCCGTCCTTAATTGCACAGGTCTTTTCCACAAGGAAAATGTTTTTCTCTTGGAAACTCCAATTATGTAATCCCAGGATTAAGGGTTAGATATGTTTGTTCATCTTCCAGAGAGCTCTCAAGCATCTACAGAAGTGACTCTGCTCTGCTTTCCAGCAGGTACCCAGCACTGCTGGGGAGGGCAGCGATGTGTTCAGGCTGCTCTGGACTGACAGTGCATTTCAGGGACATGTTCTGTGATTTATTTGTTCTCACACCTTGGTTAAGGGTAGCTGAAGTTTTCACTAGCCAGGATTGTAGTAGTGATGGGGATTGGTAGAGCTGGACAGAGGAGGGGTTTTAGAGTCCTTTGTTTACCATGAATTTCTACAGACTGTGACCGAAGTGAGCTTTAGGCTCCCAGCCCTGCTTTTAGTCTGGCAGAGAGATTGCTGGTGTTACTTTCAGTTAGAAAACTCACCTTTCCTATGTTTTTATAACATGTGGCACTCTGTGCACTCTGCTCTGCATGGCAGCAACCCTTAAAATCACTCCCAAGTGCTGGAGCAGGGTGCAGAGGTTTGCTCACAGGTCTTCCTGTCTGTTCATGGGTGAAGTTGAAGGTGTTGATTTAGATCTGTTGAATTCTGAGGACTGTGTGCCTCTCTCTTGAATTTCCTGGCCTGTGTGTCCCTGATAAAAAGGAAGCCACTTGATGAGGTGTATTCTGTGAAGGCTCTGGCAGTGTGACCTTTTCTTTAGTTTGAAATACCTTAAATTCAGTGTATTTTTTTCTGGAAGTGCTGAAAAAGTCATCTCTTCAAGTGGGGTCTCCAGAGAATGCTAAAGAAATTGTTCCTAGGCAAAAGCAGAGGAGTTGTCTGAGTCTCTGCAACTGATTCAGATGTTGCTGGAACGTTTTATAACCAGAAATGTTACTGTGTGATTAAATGTCTTGACGTGGCTGCAGCCTTGGGAGAGACATTTTTATTATTTTAGAACTTCATAAATAAATAAAAGTAACTGCATTTGAGGGATCAGGATCAAAAGATAGCATTAGAACTGTACTCCCTTAGAGATCCAGCATTACAAGCAAATTATTTTCCTTTTTGCTTTGTCTTGGCTTTCATCTCCATTCTGAAAAGAGTCAAATTAATGAGCAGTATTGAGCTATTTGTTTGGCAGCAGATGTCAACCAGCTATTGATTGTGATCTGAAGCAGCTGACTCAAGTGATTTCGTTGTTTCTGAGATAATATTTAACACACATGGAATTAAAACAAGGAAAAAATAGAAGAAAAAAAGTAAAAACTTGCTTTGGGTTGGATGTCTTGTGTGAGTTTTATGGATTATAGACTGTCCCTCTGCTATCACCAACACTCAAGTCTTTTTATAGACTTAACAAACTCCATTTTGAAAACAGGATGGTTTTTCCAGCTTAACTCACTTGAAGGCCACTGTGGAATCTGATTGCCTTCATAGTTAGAGTCCCTCGAATTTGAAGCCTGAATTTATTCATGGCCGGTTTGTAGCTATGTGTGGTAAACTTTGTCTTTAACCGTTACATCTTTTCACCTGAGCTCTTCCCAGGTACTTATACAGTATATTTATGTTTGAATTAGAAGTTGAATTGTTAGGGATTGTTCCCAAGCACAAGGGCTGTGGAGAAAAGCATCGTAACATAAAATACTAGAGAAGAGTTAAAGGCTGCTGATACAGTCCCAATGCTTCCTTTATAGGCTTTTTTCTCCCTGATACTTACCTGCCTTCAAGCAGGAATTCAGGAAAGCTAAAGAAGGGCTGCGGTCAGTCCTTCAGCCAGCTGAGGTCATTACATCACCTTGTGATGCTTGGTGTTAGTTACTTGCATAATTAGACCAAGCTGCTAGAAAGAAAAACAAGTATCTGAAAAACTGCAAACAAACTTTAAACCCCCCCAAAAAACAACCCACCAAACCCCAGCAACTAGGTTCTGTTGAGAGCCTAACGTTTAACAGTACATTTTATCACTGTACCTGCAAAGTGCTGTGGTTTTGAGGCACTTTTAGATAGTTTTGCTGGTGTCAGTAGGAGCTGTATTTTCTTAGTGCCTTTAAATGGACTGGTCTGCACTGGCTAATTAATCCACCTTGTTGCCTGGCAGATATAAAACCTGATTTAATTAGGATGGTATCATCTTGTCTGCATTACGAAGGGTAAAAGTGAAGAATGAAAACAGTGAGGTGAAGAAAAATAATTTTCATTTTGACTTGATGATGGAAGAAGGGAAATGGGTCGTCTCTGAAAACCAGCAGAAGGAACTTGTAATTCATTGTTAAACTTAGCAGCTTGGAAAGTAGCCTCATGACAGAAGTAAATCCTTGGCACCAGGCTCTGAATTAAGCTGTGTACTTTCCTGGAGCAGTTAGATTGTAACAATGGGAAATACATCTGTATTTGTGTGAGATGTGTGTGCTCTTTGGCTTTCTGGTCCCTCTTCAACCTGGTCATATATTTGTTTTCCACATTGTGCATTTTATGATTTGTATTAATCCCTTTTTTCTGTTTAAGTTATATTTGCCATCTCATCGTGTTTTATTGGTCTGGCAGTGATTGCTCATGTAGTCATGACAGTGTGCAGTTTTACTGAAAAATATTTTTCTCAACTTTTATTTGTTTGTCAAACATTTTTTGCAAATGTTGCACATCTGTAACAGTCCGAAGCAACTAGTTAATAAAACCAGATGGGCCGTTTGGAGTAATTTCTCCCTAATGAATTGGAGGTCAAGAAGATAATAGTATCCGGAATTCATTATTTAATATTAAAGAATTTATTGCTAGACCAGGCCAGTTTTTCCTAGATGGCAAACAAACATGACATTTCTACCTCTGGCCGTTCTCGCTCCTTCAGGTTTACTTCTGATCTTAAAAGTATCATCTTCAATTTCCATTCATTTACTCTTGCTTCTAACTCTTAGATTTCACTTCTCTATCAGGGTGTAGTAACTAGTTGCTTTTGTATTAAGAAGGAGAGTGGTGGTAAAAGAAGTAACTGATCTAACTTTTTTTTTTAAAAAGTACTTTTTGTAGATTTACCGTGAGCTGTGTCCTGTGTAAAACCAATTTGTTGACTTATACATTCACGGGCCATTGTGTCTTAGAGGTTGCAAGTACAGAGTAGGTCTTGGGATTCTTTTTCCCCTGAAATCATCCAGTCTTTGTTTCGTATGATGTGATTACATTATCACTTCTAAAGACACTAAACAACGTAAGCACGTGCAGATGGCTCAGTCCTGGCAGGGAGGGGATGCTGGTCAGCACAGTCTCTGACCCCAGGGACACTTGCAGTTTAACACATCATAGGAGGCCCTTAGAGCCTGGTACATCTGTGTTTGGGTTTGCAGCTCAAGAACATCACCAGACTGATGTAGAAATGTTGATTTTGTTCATTGCATCCTCTACAGGCAGCACTGATGATCCTTTAGCTGATCTTTCTGAGGTCTTAAATACTGACGATGATATTCTTGGAATACTTTCTGATGATTTGGTAAAGTCTGGAGATCATTCAGGTATGTATGTCCATAGGGTCTGTCCAGTAATTGTTTCCTTTTTTTTCCTCTTTATTATAGAAGTATTTGTTGTACTGTAGCTGTAGATTATGCTCTAGGTCATTTCAGATACAATTCTCATATCTTAATACCTTCGTTTGGAACGATTTTGGTTTATTCTACCAAAAAAATGGCCAACCTTGTCAACATTTTGTTTTTACTTGGCTCTTTGCTTTGCTGCTTAAGAGAGGATAAAATGTAGCTGCCGTTGTCTCTCATACCTGCGTAGCTTTTTTCAGCATGCAGCTTTTTCTTTACTTTTTTTTTGTTTTCGTGTTGTAATCATCCATTTTATCTGGTTTGGGTCCTGTAGGTCTTGATTTATGCACTTTCCAGGTTGAGAACTCACCCTCCCCATTTGGTAAGAATCTAAACAATGGATGATCCATGGTTAGCAGTAGCCCTCTTTCCTAGTGGTTTTAGCTGGAAGAACTGCATGTGTAGAAACTACTACTCCTTTACTGTGTCACTAATTCATGTCTCATTTTCCACTCTGTGGTGTTTGAGTCTAACACGACCTCTAAACTCTGCACTCCACCTTTAAGAGTCCTGCATCGAGTTCTGCTTACAGCTTTTGAAAACCTTCCTTAGTTTTTTGTGTTTCATGATACAAACCCATGCATTTTCTTGTTGTATGTATTACTTCCTGTAGTAGTGTGTAGTTTTTATCATAGTGATAAATTTTGTAAATGAAAAGCATTTTTATCAATGTGAGTATATTAAAGCATGATTAAAGCAGTCAGTATCCTTTTGTTTTCACTGGATAATGGTTCATCACTTTATATAAAAGACGGGTTGACAGTAAGTAGAATGGCATGTTTCATTATTTTAAATCTGGGGTTATTTGGTATCTGTTACAGAAATATATTTTAAATACTGAAGGATACAGTTCTTTTTTCCCAGATTTTTCTCATTTGAGAGATTTACTGACTTGTAAGGGATGTTAGGAAATTTATGTAGTGAGTTATGTTTTCTTAGTGCCAACAAATCGCTTTGATGTAAGCCGTAATAGGATTTGTTTTTGAAATAGAAACTTCTATAACTTGTTTTGTATTGGCTACGCTTCAACAGCATTTCAGTAGATGTTGTATAGTATTTGAAGTGAAGAACATTTGGAGTGAACTGTAAGGTACATGAGGATGAACCATGTTTGCTGCTGGTGTGATTCTTTTCAAAATGTGAAAAATAGTTAAAGTGGAATATCTACTGAAACCTATGCATTCAAAACCATGCTGAACCTAAACTCTGTGGTCTTACTTCCCATTCTTCCAGTTGCTTTATATTCAATTAACATTCCTCAAACAATACAATAAACTGGAGGTAGAGTGGGAAGGTTTTTTTACATTTTCTAACCAATGTTTTGTTTTGCCTTACCTTTCAAATAATAGAAAGTCCCGTTTTAGTTGACAGTTCAGTTTTAGGGGAAAAAAAACAGGGTTCATGCTGTTTATTCAGTAATAGCATAATAAATTTTGCTATTCATGTCTAATTTAATATTCTTTCTTCCTTCAGCTGGATTGGATATTGGCCCCATCTCTGATGATCCTTCTTCTCTGCCTCAGCCGAACGTCAACCAGAGCTCACGGCCACTGAGTGAAGAGCAATTGGATGGAATCCTCAGTCCGGAACTAGACAAAATGGTCACAGATGGTAATTTTTTTGTCTTTCATTTTGGTCTTCTAGAGAGCTTAAGCAGAAATTATCTTTTCCTTTTTCTTCCCCACAAATGACACATTCTGTATTGTAACAGACCTGTTTGGACTTGGTTGCACAATTACTTTTATTACTTCCTCTGATGATTACTTACCCTGTGTTGCCTTTTCTTTGTCCAGGTGCTATTCTTGGCAAACTGTACAAAATCCCAGGTAAGCGTTCTGATCCTCCTAGTTTTCTATGGAACACAGCTCGCAGGCAATGCCAGCAACTCATGCAGAGTGTTTTTTTCAGAGCTGGGAGGGAAGGATGTTGAAGATCTGTTCACAGCTGTGTTGAGTCCAGCAGCCACACAGCCAGCTCCTCTGCCACAGCCTCCTCCCCCACCACAGCTCATGTCTTTGCACAGCCAAGGTATGTTCCTCTGGTGCTTTTGTGAGCAGCAGCCTGGCCGGGAGAGTTGTGCACCTTTTAAATGCTGATGTGGAAGTAGGACACGCCTTACGCAAAATTGTGGAATCTGCCGTAGTTAATTTGTGAAATAATATTCTAAACCTGTTCTGAAGGCAGATGTGATTAACATCCATGTAAATATTGCTAATAGAAAAGGACAGTTATTTGAGATTTTTCTGACATATCGATGCTTTTATTTTAGCTGACACTTTGATGGTTTGGAAATTAGTCTGTGATAAAGCATGTGTTCTCTTCTGACTTCACTCTTTAATTACTTTTGAATACCTCCTTATGGGTAAGGGGAGATTCTGTATAACACTGATTTACTAAATCTTAATTTCTGTAAGAATGCAGTTTAATGTATTAGCTAGTCCTAATAGAGAGGCAGCTAAATAAATTTAAAATCTATCTTGGAAACTATACTTTATTTTTCTTCATTACTACTGAAATTATGAGTTGATACAGCATGTTGCTCTTATATTGAAGGCAAGGGACAGATTGATTTTATTTATGTTACCAGTAGAGCTGTTTTTTTAAGCAGTATGTATAATTGAATGTGCTCTTTTCCTCATCAGACATCACCTCTAGTGGGTTTTCCCTGAGCTCATGTAAAGAGTGCCCACTCTTTTATACTGGTACTACAAGGAGTACTATGCAAATTGATTTGACCAGTGAATTAATCATAAGAAAAAAGTGATTTGTTTCCTAGTTGGATCAGTTTTCATAAAAACAAAAGACTTCAAAAACTCTTAGAAAGCAGAGTGTTTAAAGTAAATAGTGAGTTGATTTAAAGCAAAAGATACTATAGGTACCACTGCCTGTTTCCCAGTTTCTTGAGTACTTGGGGATAGCTCCAGCATTTGAGCTCTTGTAAGATTGTTCAGCTCCTCCCTGTGGGAGCTGCCATGATGACAGAAGTTTTAGATTTACAATTTGGTTCTGCTCCAGTGGAATGATCCACACGTTTCTGTGAGATAAATGCTTCAGTAATGGGGCAGCTTGCATCGAGTTTCAGCAATTTCAAATAAAGTTACTGCTCTCTTCTCGTGAAGATGTGATCACACAGTGCAAACCAGAGGCCTGACTCTCCATCCTGTTTGTTTGCCAGGTCTTCACAGTTACTGTGTTGACCAGCTTTAATAAAGTACATTCTCCTAAATTTTGTGTTACAACTGTAGTTGCTGCATAGCTTATATAACCTTTAGATCAGAAACAGTCTCCTAAAATGGGAGAATGATGCAGTGTCATCCTGCAGATGCATCTGATTCCTGAGCTACTTTTGTGCTTTTAAGGAGATATTGGGACAACAGTTATAATCTCACTTAAGTGATGGGATCCAAAGGCCAGGGTTAATACTGTGTAGTAACATCTGCAAATACCATCTGCTGGAATGAATCTGCCTGTGCCACATTTGTAATACTGTAATCAAATAAATAACATTTTCTGCCTTCGTACTGCTAGACTGGACATTTAATTAAAAAATGCTAATGCTCATTTGAGTAGAGTTATCTGTTTCATTGGTTACAAATTAGGGAGTTAGTAGATAATGAGGCTTACTTTGGTACAATGCTCAGGAGTCTCAGAATAGGAGATGTTTAATTCAGGTGGCTAATGGTAATCCTGCAAGGGCTGAAAACCACCTTCTCCGTGCCTTGCTGCTTGGATCTGAGTGTAACAAACATGGAGACCAGTAGCTTTTAAGATTATTACCTCAGTATAAAGTGCAGTACCATGACATGGGGTACTGCAAAAGTTTTAGGAATCCATTTTTGAAAAAAAATATATTTTAAACAAGAAAAAAAAAATCTGTGCAGGGATGTGATTCAGTAGAAAAGAATCCTTTAAGCTTATAGGGAGGGATTTTAAAGTGATTTAAAATCTTTTCCAAAAACGTAAGGTCAGCGCTGTAAAATTTTAAAGCGATTAGTTTTTTATTAGAGACATTGCTTTCTCAGTGAAAGGTTCCACCTCTGCCTTAGAAGCAGTCAGCCTTGAAAACAGTGGTTTAAACTTCTTCTTTCCAGGAGAGAATGCATTTCCAAGAGTGCCCCTCATGAATGGTCTGATTGGCCCCAACCCTCATCTCCCTCACACGGCTCTGGCTGCTGGAGGTGGGCTGGGCACCTTCTCTCCCATTACACAGCAGCCATACACTGATACCAGGTAAGTCCAGATGGCAAATAAAATATATTTAGTGTATTTAGCATTAAAAAAAAATGTGAGTAACAAAAACACTTGGAGGGTGTTGTTGGTTACTAATAATGTGATATTGTTAGTTCTTGACAGCCACCACAAAACTTTGTGTATTCTTGCAGCGTGTTCACTACTCAAACAGCAAACAGAAAGAGTACTTTGCTCATTGAGGGTTGGTTTGTTTTGTTGTTTTTATTCTGTCTGTAAAATAAACCCTTTTTCTGCTCTGTCAGGGATAAGAATCCAGCGTTCAATCCAATGGTGAGTGATCCCAACAGCTCGTGGGCACCAGCTGCTCCACCCCTGGAAGGTGAAGGCGACACCATGTCCAATGCTCAAAGAAGCACCCTGAAGTGGGAGAAAGAAGAAGCTTTGGGTGAAATGGCAACTGTAGCACCTGTTCTCTATACAAATATCAACTTCCCTAACCTGAAGGAAGAATTCCCAGGTGAGTGATTTACTGAATCAAGTTGAGTATTTTGCAGCAGTTGGTGCATCTTGATTTGAAGGTCTCTAAAGTAGATTTATCATAGCCTTATGTATTGACACATTTTTTGGTTGCAGACTGGGCTACAAGAGTGAAGCAAATTGCTAAACTGTGGAGGAAAGCAAGCTCTCAAGAGAGGGCTCTCTATGTGGTAAGAACAATTCCTACCTGCATTTGCATACTTCCAGCAAACATGTATTTCATTTATAAGGTTGTGTTGTTTTGTTTTGTTTTTAATAACTCAGGTTCTAGGTTTAGTGAAAGCCCCCTTACTCCAAGAAAACCTTTGTAATTTAACTTCTAAGTCTGAATACTTCTGTATTCGTTGTTTTTCAGTCTTGGGATAAACTCAGTTAGTACTGTGCTATCTAAAGACATCAGCTGAGATGAGAACATTTGTGGCTCCCACTGCCTCTCAGCTGCATTTGATTCATGCCTCAAGTCTTCTTTGCTCTGTCTCTTTCTACACAGAATCTCACCAGTTTCTTCAGGATAACAACAACTGATCGTGAGATTCCTCTCCCTTTCATCATCCCCTTTCACTGGACTATTCTTTTTTAACCCATTAGAGTTGCTGAAGTCTTTCAGCTATTGAACTAACAATTCCAGAGGTGTCATCTCTGCTTTCCTCGTTTACTTCTACTCCTTGTGTTCTTGCTTTACTGTTCCCTTTCTCTGCTTACTGTCTGGTATTGCTTTGTGATGGAAACTCTTCTGATTATCTTCTCATACCCATTTTTCTGATACCATTTTGTGGGGAGCATGAAGGACTCCATTTTTCTCTCCAAAATCATTCACCTTCCTCACATCTGAGTCAAGTGAACACAGGTATTTGTAGCAGCTGTCTGGAGTTACATGGTCATTGATACCACCCTGCAGAACTTCTGCCATTCAAACGGAGTGTCCCTTAAGTTTTGTTGAAGCCTCTGTTGAAGCCTGCGTGCATCCAAATCTCTGAACCTGTATTATTGGTTCTTCTGGACCTTCCCAACCATTGCTGGCAAATGTACTTTCCTTTAACTTCCATTCTTTCCTGGTTCTCTTCTTTGTTTCTTCACAGCAACAATTGGATGATCATTCTCACTTTGCAGGTTTCTGTAGATTTTGCAGTTTTTAGTCTCTTAGCCTTCTCCTACCTGCACTTTTTTCATATAGTCCCATCAGTAATCAAACTTGATTCCTCTCAGTGTTGATGACTCAGAGTTTAGCAAAGAACTGACATCATCTCCTGCTGTCCAAATTCAAAATTGCCATTATCTCTGGCTTAAGAGGGTAAATCATATCCCAGTCTCACTGTGGGTAGTGGAGTTCTTGATCTTTCTGAAACCCTTTCCACTTGAAAGAATAATTCTTTATATCCGTCGTTGTGTCACTGAGGCATCATCATTATTCTGCTTTTTATTCAGTGTTGCAATTTCAGCACCTTTGGACCTCTGTGTCATCTTGCCCATGACATAGTTAATCTTGGTGATTCCTTCTTTGAAGTGCTTATAAGATATTACCCACTTACATGGGTGGCACTTACCACTTCACGGTTATTTCTATTCCTGATTGCTTTATTTTTCATTGTTCTTAAAAAATGCGGTCCTATCTTTGTGACAGGTATCCAAAAGTCAGCAGCAAAAATTACTTCCCTTACGTACAGGAGGAGAGTGCAGGCTTCTGCACACCAGTATTTACACAGCAAGAGATGGTTAAGTCCTCTCAGAACAGTCCTTGTGCTCATGCTGTGCAGCTCCTGCTGGTGTTCCTGGCACTGTGCACACAAGAAGCTGCTGTGGTGCCTCTCCTGAGGGACTTGCACTCTGAGGGGTTGAGTAAAGGCTGAAATGCAATTCACAGGAGTGTTAGTAAATTTTCACTGTAGGCTTTTTACTTTACTTAGCATGCACAATCCCATCACTTACAGGGAAAAATGACAGTGATTTTTCTGCTGCTGTGACATTGGTGCTGTCATCCATGTCACTACTTCATTGTTTGAGGGAAGCATTAAAGCCTTTTCCTCTAAGCAACCCCTACTTGACAGCTGCAAATAAATTTGTGAAAAAGAGGATGTGAGCGTTTGGTTCAGAAATCACATCCTAGATTGGTGGTAAAACAGGCTCTTTGAAACTTCCATTAGATACTTTAAAGTGTCACTATGGCTGTAAAATGCCTCATTGAAGAGGAATTGCTGTGTCTCCATACAGTTTTTCCTGATCCATAAGCCCATATCCTGTGTTTATACTATTAACTGTTAACAGACTCAGATCTTTAGAGGTCATTTAATGGACTAGACTGTATTTTTCTTGTCATTGAAGTTCTCCACATTAGTGGCCTTTATTGATCCAAACATCATCTGCTGTGCTCAGTCTTCACATTGTAGACCACACCAATATGTGGTTTGAAAGGTAAACTGGTGGGATTAACGGTTTCTTGGCACAGCACAGTGCCTGGAACAGACACCCTCCTGTACAGAAAAGCTTTGCTAATAGGTTTACTAATTTACTAATTGCTAGTAACCTCTTAGTTCCTTCCATTCATGTTAAACACAGAATTTCTATAGAGGTGAAGTATTTTCTGTTTGGAATTCCTTTTGAAGTGCATAATGTCATTTCCACGAGGATGTGTGTGATTAAAACAGGCTGTACAAACAATTTCGTGATAAATTTTGCAGGAATAACAGATGCAGTGTGCACACTTAGTAGAAGAAAATAAGGCTTAACTGCATCTTTTCTCTTCTTCCAGCAAAAAACCAGAGGTAATCGAGCTGCTTTGCGCATCAATAAAGTACAGATGTCAAATGACTCCATGAAAAGGCAGCAGCAACAGGATAGCATTGATCCCAGCTCACGCATCGACTCCGACCTCTTTAAAGATCCATTAAAACAGAGGGAATCGGAACATGAGCAGGAATGGAAATTCAGACAGGTGTGTAGCATTTAAAGTGTTCTGTTTTTTTCTTCCTGCTTTTTATTGCGTTGTCGGAATCTGTTGTGATAAAATCAATTTGAATCTTTCTTTGTAGAAGAGTATAAAGTCAGCCATTCTGCTTGGGAAGAAAATAGATGTTATCAGATGTTATTGCTTGTAAAAAAACTTTTCTTTAAATTTTGACTCTTAAATCCTGTGTATAATAGAAATAGGTTGTTCTTTCTCTGCATGGCTGGCTAGTGCAGTAGGTTTTTATTACATATCCTGTATTGCAGTAACCTTGTCCTGCAGACTGCTGCCTCCCATGGGGCTGGGTGTCTCTCAAAGCCCACACCAGTGCTGCATGTCAGTAACCTTTGTCTCCAGAGCATAAGGTTGGAAAGCAGTGATGCTCTTTAGGCAACCTGGGAAATGCTTATTCCCAGGCAAGCAAGATGCATGTCAAGGTAATTGAACTTCACAACTAGCTGGACTCTCTGCTCCCATTGCATTTAAAATTTGCAGTTATTTGTAATTGATATTCGATGTGCCCTAAAGTTTTAATTATAGATTCAGTCATCAGAAATATTTTGTATACCCTAAACTTAGAAATGTAATGTTTTTCCTCATAATTTTAAAACAGCAAATGCGGCAAAAAAGTAAGCAGCAGGCCAAAATAGAAGCCACACAGAAGCTTGAACAAGTGAAAAATGAGCAGCAGCAACAACAGCAGCAGCAACAGCAGCAGCAGCAGTTTGGTTCACAGCAGCTCCTGACCCAGTCTGGCTCAGACACACCCAGCAGTGGGATCCAGAGCCCCTTAACGCCGCAGACTGGCAATGGAAATATGTCTCCTGCACAACAGACATTCCATAAGGATCTGTTCACAAAGCAGCAGCTCCCTGCTACACCCACATCGGCATCCTCAGATGATGTGTTCCTAAAGCCACAAGCCCCACCTCCCACTCCCACCCGAATCCCAGTACACGATTCACTGTCTCAGTCTCAGAATCCTCAGACATCATCACAACAGATGTTTTCTCCAGGTTCCACAAACACAAGGCCTCCTTCTCCGATGGATCCGTATGCTAAAATGGTGGGAACACCCAGACCAGCACCCATCAACCAGAACTTTGTTAGAAGGAACACCATTGCCCCGTTAGAGTCCTGTGCAGCACAGTCCTCCGTATCTCGGGAGCCGTCGGGAAGCAGGCCCTCGCCAGTCAGGGACTCGTGTTCTTCATCTCCAGGTAGCAGCGATCCCTATGCAAAGCCACCGGACACACCCAGGCCCGTCATGCCACCAGAGCAGTTCTCCAAACCGTTGGGGGTCCCACGGTCGCCCATAGTTATGGAGCAGCCAGGAAAGGTTCCTTTAGCTGCTGGAAGCAGCGACCCATTTACTAAGCCAGCTCCTAGGACTGACACGTTTCAGAGACAGAGAGTAACCTCTGCTGATGCCTATGCACGGCCTCCATTGACGCCGACACCTGCTCCTGTGGATGTGAGCCCTGGGCCTTTCAAAACGCCTCTGCGCCCTCCTCAGTCCCCACAAGATCCTTACTCATCCATGCCAGGCACGCCCCGGCGCGTTGCTGTTGATCCCTATGAAAGGCCCCCTCTGACACCGAGGCCGGTGGACAACTTTTCCCATAACCAGGCCAATGATCCCTACAGCCAACCTCCCCTCACTCCCCACCCTGCAATAAAAGAGCCTTTTGCGCATCCTCCACGGATAGTGCGACAGCAGGGTGATTCTTTCCCTCAGTCTGGGCCCATTGCAAGGCCAGCTTCTCAGGACCCTTACTCCCAGCCTCCAGGGACTCCTCGGCCAGTCAGTGATCCTTATGCCCAACCCCCAGGAACTCCTCGTCCCACCACAGTGGATCCGTATATGCAGCAGCCACCAACACCAAGACCTGCTCAACCAGCAGATTTGTTTGCTCAGTCCCCAGCAAACCAGAGACATTCTGATCCCTATGCCCAGCCTCCTGGAACACCACGGCCAGTTCTCAATGATCCTTACTCTCAGCAGCCAGCAACCCCAAGGCCAGGGATTCCTGAGAGTTTTAACAGACCTGCCATGACAAGGCCAGGACTAATACCAAATAGAGATCCTTTCCTGCAGACACCACAGAGCAGGTTGCAGGGTACTTTTGTCAGGCCGTCAGACCCATGTTCTCAAACTCCCAGGTCTGCAGTACCTGCAATAACAGATTCATTTAGCCATGGTGCAGCTACTCCAGCACGTGACCCCTATGATCAGCCACCAATGACTCCAAGACCTCAGCCAGAATCTTTTGGAACTGGTCAGCTGGCCCATGATGCTGCCGAACAGCCACGGCCTGGATCCGAGGGCACCTTCAGTGCATCCGGAAATTCTCCGATGACTTCTCAAGGACAACAGTTTCCCAAAGTTTCACAAGTTCCTGGCCCAGCACCAACTACAGGAGTAACAGATACACAGAATACCATGAATATGTCTCAGGCAGACACTGAGAAGTTAAGACAGGTGAGAATTCTGATGATGTTAAAATTTTGAAAGTAGAAGAATTTCCCCCACTCTTGTAAATACGTGACATTTCTTGCCGTTAAACATAACTAACTATATGTAAGATAAGAATTATCTTAATTTTCCTAATTATGTTGGTTTGGCCCTCCTGGCTAGAACCACAATATACAGAATATAGAAATATCAGTAATTTTTAAGGAGTTTGGACAAGATCCTGAAAAGGAAGCAAAGGCTATATTTGAAGCCACTGAAGACACAGACGGTTGGTCTGTGTAATAGTGCTCTTAGCTACAATCTGAGGGAAAAAAAGGACAGTTAGTTCTATTCTGTAACGAATGAGGTGTGGAGCTGATTGTCAGTGACACGTTCACTGGCTGGAGAAGGCAGTACAGGCAAAGATCTCAGACCACACGTCTGACTTTGCAGCTGGCCAATGTGATGAGGTGAACCCTTCCCTTCGTCACTGCTCTTCTTGAGGTACATTCACTCCAGGTTTCTGTCCGTGAATGTTTGGCAAACAGCTCTTGCTGAGAGATAGAATTACATTCAGCTTGTGGAAAGCTGCTCAATCTTTTGTTTGGAGGGAGGGATGGGAAGTGAATTCAGTGGAAAACTGGTGGTATTTATCATACAGAGTTAGAGTAAATTCTGCAGCTGTGGCATAAACCATTCACCAAAATTGCTGAATTTTGTTCAGTGGACCTCTAGTCACCTTTGTCCCTCAGAATGCACTTTTCCTGTGGTGAAAGGACCTGCATTACTGGAATAGAAAAAGGGAGAGAGAGTTGCTTCCATGTTAATTGGTAGAATGGGATCACACCGTACACTTTACCAAGAGGTCTGGATGTTAAGTTGTGTTACCAGCACCCTGCACCATTTGACCCCTGTTCTCACTTCTGAGGTGATTGTGGTTGTTCATAATATTTTCCTGTAACAACTGAAGGCTTTCTTTCCTCCAAAAGGCTTAACCTAGCAGAGTGTAACACTTCAAAAGATGGCAATTGCAGTGTCAAGCATAATGATTTATTTTCTTTTAAACAGCGCCAGAAACTACGTGAGATTATTCTACAGCAGCAGCAGCAGAAGAAGAATGCGGTTCGTCAGGAAAAGGCCTTGCAGGATGCAGCAGCTCCTCCCCATGCTGCCCCTCTTCAGCACTGGCAGCAAGACAACTTAAATCAAATCTTTAACCGCCCTCCTCCTCCCTATCCTGGCAATATTAGGTCCTCTGTGGTCCCTCCAGGTGGGCCAAGGTTCTCCATGTACCCGAAGGAGCAGCGTGGGCCGTTCCCTGGGGATGGGCAGTTCAATAGGCCCCAGTTTCCAGGAGATATGAACACCATGGGCATGAGACCTCACAGTCTGAGGTAAGCTCTTGGATCTCTTAAACCCAGGGTATTACAGGGGTAGTTAGAGAAAGGGGGCTTCTTGGGCAGGATGAAAAATCATCTGCAGGAGCTGGTAACCTTCCTGACCTCTGTATGTGCAGTGAGTTTTCTGTAATGTTAGAATGTGTGTTTTACACTAGGTATTTTACAGTCTTTTGTTGGGAATTATTCAGAAATATAAATGGAGAAACTGCAGAACTAGTCAAATTTACGTGACCTGAAACATCTTGTTGCCCATGGGTTTGGGCTAAAAAAAAAAGTAAAAGATCATACTTTATTTTTGATGTTTTAATAATGAATAAATTCATTTCTAATGAGTATGTAATCAAACATCAGCTTCTGTCTGTGCCATTTTTACAGTGAATGCTACAATGTAAAATGAATACCAGGATCGATGTGCATTGTCATCTCAGAAATTAATTTTTTCAGTATCTGGATTTATTTCAGTAATTTCTAAATCCACACTGGGGTTTTTTTACTCTGAATTGCATTAACATGTATTTTAATTACTAGGTTAGTTCTGACTGTCAGACTTTTCTATCCGTTATTATTATTATTGAAATTGAAAACAGGTTGTTTATTAAACATAATTAAAGCAATTATTTTATTGTAGTCATAAAGCTCATTTAAATGTAAGTATAATCAGTCAAAACATTTATTTAAATATCTTGATGAATGCATCGTGTAAAGCATTTTGGAGAACAGTTATTTAGTCATGCTAGACTGAGAAAAAAGATGATTTAGCCTTTCATGCTTTATTTTAGATACGGGTTTCCAGGAGGTGGCCACGGTCCACCCTCGGGTCAGGAACGATTCCTTGGTCCTCAGCAGCCGATGCAGCGCCCTGGAGTTCCCCCACAGCTGAGGAGATCCCTGTCTATCGATATGCCCCGGCCGGTGAACAACCCACAGATCAGTAACACCTCTGGGATCTCGCAGCATTTTCCCCCGCAGGGAATTCCGGTCCAGCAGCACAACATCCTGGGTCAGGCGTTCATCGAGCTGCGGCACAGAGCTCCTGATGGGAGGCCAAGGCTGCCCTTCAATCCTGCTGCTGCCGGCGTGCTGGATGCAGCAGCTCAGCATCAGCGGCACCCCGGCTTCCTGCCCAGGCAGGATTTCCCAGGCCCAAGGCAGGCAGAACCGCTGAGACACAATTCTCAAGGAATACCAAACCAGTTGCAGATGTCTGCAAGTTTGGAGCACATGTCCCAGTCCCAGCAGGATCAAATCAATCCTGAGAACCCACCAGCCCTTGTAATGCGTTCTCTGGGTCAGCCAGTTGCTGATGCATTCCCAGGACCATCTTTGTCTACATCTGCACCAGGTGATGAATCTGCAAACTTGCAGATTCCCAACCAGCCAAGTGATGGTCTAGAAGAAAAACTTGATCCTGATGATCCTGCTGTAAAAGATTTGGATGTGAAAGACCTTGATGGGGTTGAGGTCAAGGATTTAGATGATGAGGATTTGGAAAATCTGAACCTGGACACGGAGGATGGGAAAGGAGATGAACTGGACACTCTAGATAATTTGGAAACCAATGATCCTCACCTTGATGATCTTCTGAGATCTGGGGAATTTGATTTAATTGCATACACAGACCCAGACCTTGATGTGGGGGATAAGAAAGGAATGTTTAATGAAGAGCTAGACCTTAGTGTCCCCATTGATGACAAACTAGATATCCAGGGCAAGGCAGAAGAGCCCAAACTGAAAGAACAAGGTGATGCAACTGTTGCCCCTGCTGAGACCCAGTCTCCACCAAAGAAATCAGCTACAGAAAATGAAATTAAAACAGAAGTACTGTCCCCAAACACTCAAGAGGAAAAGAAGAATGAAAATGAAAAAGGTGATGGAAATACTGAGTCTGCAGGTACTCAACAGGCTGCTGAAGTGGAGTTAGATGGAGAAAAGGCTGCTGCGCAACCTGCTAACCCAGAATTCCCTGACAAAACTCCTGCTGTTCCTAGTCTGGATACAACTGTGCCTAGTCCAGATGCTCAGGGATCTGCTCCACTGCCTGTTCAAGGAGCAGTAAGTTCCTGCAGTATTTCTGGGTCCACCCCAGTCCTCTCAAGTTTGCTGTCTAGTGAAACCTCAGACAATGCTGAAGCACGAACTCTGGGATCTCCATCTCAATCTCTGCCACCCACACAAATGAACCATGGATCAGGTATTCCACAAACACTCATGACACCTGCTGGACAGATCTTGGAAAACACTTTAAATTCAAATCTGCCCATGGTTCCACGAATGAACCATAATTTTTCTCAAGGGTCACCAAATCCAGGATTTATTCAGGGTCAGTCATCTAATCATAACTTTGGGTCAGGACAGACATCTAATCAGACTGTGGCTGTACCAAACCGTCCTGGTCCCAGTGGCATCTCTGGTCCCCAACAGATGATGCTCCCTCAGCCATTAGCTCAGCAACAAAACCGAGAGAGGCCACTTCTGCTAGAGGAACAGCCACTTCTTCTGCAGGACCTCTTGGATCAGGAGAGGCAGGAGCAGCAGCAGCAACGACAGATGCAAGCCATGATTCGCCAGCGTTCAGAGCCGTTTTTCCCCAATATTGGTATGTGGGTGTCCTGTTTGTCTGTGTTCTGGTTGGCGTTTTAAAAATGAACCAACAAATAGTTAAATAATCCGCAGCACTGCGAGGAACAGGTAAATATGTAGAGCTTGAAGGTGGCGTAATAAAAATCAACCTGCCTATTAGGTACAAAGGGAGTATGAAAATCGAGCATGTAGGTGGAATTCTGAACTCTGTGGTAAGGTTCCTGCTGTCATTACCAGGATCAGGGTAACTCTGCTTTACTGATAATGTTTGTGACATCAGATCTGTCACGTACTCTCTTTATACTTTAGGTTCTCACAAGATATGGAGTAAATGCATCCTTTGTAAACAAAATTAAGTGATCAAGTGCAGTAGCTGATATTTTGATACTTGATGTATCAATTTTATGTTTATGGTTGTTTTATGACTTTTTCTGCAGTATTTGTTGTGTAACAAGAAAAAAGATTAACAAAAGCTGTTACTAACCCATGTGCTAGGCAAGGCCCAGAAATATCACATACAAGTCTGCTTGTACTAAAAAAATGTAAGAAAAACTGTGGTTGCTTGCTTAATATAACCTAGCAGTTTTGAGCATTCAAATCAAGACCATCACCATCATTTAACTGATAATGAAACACTAAATTTTGAGAATGGTTTAAGTTGTAAGTACAGTGACCATCAAGGCCATTCCCGTAGGGCATTATCGATGCCAGTTGCCAGTTGAGATCACAGAAACAGGTCTTCCTGAGTCTTAAACTTAAAAATAGAATTTATTAATCTGGTGGGTCATAGGCCAGATTTGGTCTAGAGCCCTTCTCAAACTCTCAGACTGACCTGCTTCTGTTTGTCTGTTGTGGCTGAAAGCAAGGACAGCTGTTGCTTGACTAACTTCTCTTAGGGGATACGTGAAACTGCTTATTAACCTTGAATATCAAAGTGAAGAAGACAATTCATGTGAAATAGGAATGCAGTTAATGTTTCACTAAAGATTTACGCATGAGCTAAATGTAAACAAGTCATTTCCATTTAATAACTTGCGTTGTTCAGCTGTGTGATTCACTGCTGCTGTTTTTCTCTTCCAGATTTTGATGCGATTACGGATCCCATAATGAAAGCAAAAATGGTGGCTCTTAAGGGAATCAACAAAGTCATGGCACAGAGTAACATGGGGATGCCACCAATGGTCATGAACAGGTAAGGCAACACTTGATACCATTCTTTAGGACTACAAAATGTAAAAGGAAATGACAGAGCTTGGGGAAACTGTGTGCAGGAAATGAAAAAAAAAATTCTTTCTGCCATGTAGTTCACATTCTGTGCTAACACAGGATTATCTCCTAGGAATAAAGCCAGTGTGTCAGTAGGAACCATAAAAGGTATTCAAATGCATCAGACTGGTGTTCCAGTTGTCTTGTCATGGGTCAACGTGGCCAGCGTGGCTTCACTGTTATGCTGTTCTTGTTTTCCCACTTACTAATTAGGTAATGACATATCTACTACGGGTTGTGCTAGAAAACTGGGGGTGGCCAGGTAATGGTGGAACCTCATGTTGCAGCAAATCATTTAATGCTGGGAATAATTAAGATTTAGCCCAAGTAGTGGAAGTTCCGTCCTCTCCCTAAATCCCTTCTGAGGACAAAAGGAGCCATGAGCTGTGCAGGCTGCACTGTGACTGTCCTTAGGGTAGATGGGGAGTCCATGGGCCAGGAAGGATCTGTGCCTGTTCTTTTTGTGTGGCCTTTCAAACAGGGTTTTCTCTGTCCAGTGCCCCATGATAATACATGGCTTACCCAAGGTGTACATTTACCCAACTCCAGTTGACTGTGCTGGTGACCATGAAACTTAAATGCATTGAACTGGTTTTCTTTAAATTATAAAATATTAAAATACAAATACAGACGTGTGTGTGTGTGTGTGTTTTCACTGTTCTAGCACAGTAGCTCATATTTCCATCATCTTTCTGAAAAATGTAAATTACAGTAGTTTCAACCAAGGGCAAAATGCTGTCTGTATTCTCCAGATGTTGAAAAGGTTTGGTACAGAAGTTCAAGTGAATGTCTATAAAATATTTGGATGCTTTGTTTAAATTCAACATAGTACAAAGGGTTGTCTCTCTCTTAACATGCCAGTTTTCAAGGTTGCAGTTTCTCTTTCTGTTTATCAATAGGTTTCCCTTTATGGGTCAGCCAGTGCCAGGGGCTCAGACCAGTGAAGGCCAAAATCATATGCAACAGGCAATTACACAGGTAATGCAACTTGATATGGGCTTGAAACAAAACTGTTCAATAATGATAACTAGGTTTTGGGTATTTTAATTGAATCATGATGTAATATCCTTGTCTGTCTGTTTTACTGACATTTCTAGGATGGAAGTTTGACACCTCAGATTTCTAGACCTAATCCTCCCAATTTTGGTCCTGGTTTTGTCAGTAAGTAAAGATTTAATAATTTATTGGGTTTTTTGGTTTGTTTGTTGGTTCTTTTTTCATTTTACAGTTCTGTTTTCTTTAAAATGAGCCATGCATAGATAGATCCTGTCTCTGAGAAAAATCATCCTTTTAAGATTGAGCCATTTCATCATTATGATGCCAGATGATGAAAGGGTGTGTAGTAAATGCTGTTAACATCTTTTTTCTAGAAGCTACCATCAACAAAACACCATAAGGAAAGAGGGAAACAGAAAATTAACAACATTATTTGGATTTGTGTGAGAGCAGTAATCCATTAACTGGCAGACTGCTATATCAGAAACCTGGTCTTTGGTTGTGTTGCAGTATTCTGAGCTCAGTGAGGACAACTGTCTGTGTTGATGGGATTTTTTATTTCAGAATCAGAAAGTTTTGTGCAGCATCGTTGTTATTTGAACAAATAGGAGAAAAAGCTTTCCAGGCACTGGTTAGGCAAACCTGACTGTGAAGCACAGTTGTTGAAAGCAGAAATATACTGCACTAGCTTTTTGCATTCCATATTCCTGGCTGCCCTAGATCAATTGTGAATCCTAGTCTCTATGGTGAGAAAGATTTATTAGCAGAAATTAAAACTGAACATATGTTGGGAGAGAAAGACCATGTGTAAAGAACTGTTTCTATCACTACAAATACTTCACTTGATATTTATGAATAAGAAACAGAAGTAAACACCTTCACATTTTCCAGAAGCTGGAGTAGCAGCACTGAGTATGCAATAAGGAGCTTTGGCAATATTATCTGTATTAATTGTTTGTGGTGAGATTTCACATGGCACTCAGCGTGGCCCCGCTCTGGTTGGGTGGTGGTGGGTTCTGAGCGCTTGTGTAAATCTGTTTCTCAGTTCAGTAGTAGTTACCCTTACCTGGAACTCGTTAATATTTCAGTACTCTCATGTTGCTCATGTTACTCTCAGTGTTTCCACTCACTTGTCTCCTCAGTTTGTGGGATCAGTTCTGCAGAACTTTTCCCTGAAAGCGCCTTGAGGCTGTAGCTCACCCTGAGTGGGTTTAGTTGAGCTGTTCAGAGTCAAAGCTGTCACTGACACAGTGACTCGTGAAGTAGAAGGTGGCAGAGTGGAGCACAAGGAGGACATGGTTACCTTGAAATCATGCTGCTGTGTGGTATCCCTGTTAAACAAGGAACCTCTACAAGGAAGATCTGTACTTCACTCCTGGTGTCCCAGCTCACTGAATATGTGATCAGGAGACAAATGACACCATCACCAATGTTCTCTCTTGCTTTCTGTGCTTTGTGCAGGTCAAGTGTTATCAGACATGGTTGTTTCGCTTTCAGAAGAACATCAGAGAGCCATGGACTGCCCATGGCAGACAAGCATTTCTCATTTGAAAGAGCAGTGTCTCAGTTACAGCCTAAATGAGAGGCATTTATTTCGGGGGGAGGAAGTGGCACTGGTGCTGAAGGCCCTATGCTGAGGGCTGACAAAGTGGTTTTTACAAAGACAGTGTCTTTCTTTCACTTCATGGATATTTGATGGTGTTCATCATTTTAATCTTTTCCTTAGAAGTAGTCATAAAAATAAATTTTGTATATATAACAGTTTTCTGCAAACACCAGAATTAATCAGGCTGTGTTTCCTGTAAGTTTATGTCCTTGCTCCCTAATCTCTTTGTACTTGAGTACTTCCAGAGATCTTCCATGTCCCCTCTTCTGTGGCAGGACAGGCAGTCACTGGGTTCTGTAGCAGTTCTCAAAGCCACATTTGCTCATTAACAAGTGGATGTTTGCTGCCTCAACAGCTGGCTGATACCTCCTGAAATGGACTGTGTTAAAACTATTTTCTCTCACAAATGCAGTAATTTGGATATCTGTCTCACTTAGTCAAGTCACTCCAAGAACATGGTATTTCTTGAAATACCAAATTCTCTGTCAAATTTGGCTGTGTTTGATCACTAAGTTTCTGAAAATATAGGGGGGAACCTGATGGTTCAACTTGAGCTCTAAAAAGTAGGATGAGAGCTCATCTCCTCGTCTCCAGGATGAGATCATATCACACTTCATTTCCCTTCTCTCTAGATGATTCACAAAGAAAGCAATACGAGGAATGGCTGCAAGATACACAACAGCTTCTTCAAATGCAGCAGAAGTACCTGGAGGAGCAGATTGGAGCCCACAGAAAATCCAAAAAGGCCCTCTCAGCCAAACAACGCACAGCCAAGAAAGCTGGCCGGGAGTTCCCAGAGGAAGATGCAGAACAGCTTAAACATGTTACTGAGCAGCAAAGTATGGTCCAAAAACAGCTAGATCAGGTAATCATCTGGAATCCAGACTGTTCACCTTGGCACTGAGCTGTCACACTGGTAATAACTCTTTCATTTAAATATTCTGAAAGGTGCAGTGGGGCTTTACTTAAAAGGGGCACTCCCTGTTCTGTTTTGCATGTGTAACAGCATTGCTCTGGAGTGTAGGTGACACTCGAGCTGCAAAGGAATATGCTGTGGCAAACATTATGACAAAAAGCTGGTTTAGTCCTTTGGGACAAGGGGAATTCCTTGGCAAAATGTCTTGCAGCAGAGTTCCTAGCACCATGCAAAGCAGAAATGAATTACTCAGAGAAAAGCTTTAGCGTGCAGGGCTTTGTTTCAGGCTTGAATGAACCTCCTAACCCAGTCTTCTTCTTTTTTTACAGTTTGAAAATCTCTTTTTATTATATCTTTAGCGTTAGTCTAGTTTTATGGTCTGTCTCATTCCTAGATGCTGATCCATCAGTATTGTGTCATGGAATAACACGGGTCAAAGGCATATCTGGAGATCTCTTAGTCATGATCAAAGCAGAAGCAGCTTCACAATTAAATTAGGTTACTCAGCACCTTGTCAGTCAAGTTCTGTAAGTCTCCAGGGGAAGAGATTTCCCAGCCTCTCTGGGCCCCTGTTTCTGCATGTAACCACTTTCACTGGGCTTTGTTTTCCTTTCCTTACATTCAGTTGGAATTTCACATATTATAAATGTGAAAATAGTAAGTGAGATGAAGCCTGTGATGGGTTTAGCAAATCTGTGCTTTGCCCACCAGTAGTGAATGCTGTGTTCCTCAAGACATTTTTTTATAAATTATCTGGCATGACTGTCAGGATCAGCTAGTCCTGCTGAAAATGAAAATGCTTTAGAATTACCCTTTACTAGTATGAAGGAAAAACATAGGCAGCAGACAGCTTGGAATGAAGTCCTGAGTGATATCTGACCCTTGAGTTCTTGCTCCTGTGTTTCTTCAAGGCAAAGTATGTGCTGGGTGGGATATTAGTTGGCTGATGCTTCCACTGTATAGAAGAGAGATGGAGTGGGTAAATTATTTCTACATAATTTTTTCCCCTTCCACAATGAATCACAAGTAGAATAAATGCAAAAAAAAAATCCCTTTAACCAATCTTTATTATATATACAACAGTCTCATCTTATGGTGGAGTTAGACTGAAGTAACAGCTGCTAATCATGACATTGCTGGCAGAAGCCATCCACTGCCCCATAATCAAGGGTCTCTTATTTGTAATTTTTAAATATAAGTTTAATCTACTGCTGGCAGAAGCCATCCACTGCCCTTTAGCCACTGATTTAGACCAGTGGTTGATTCATCCACATCCTAAGCAGCATTTTGTTCTGTACCTCATAGGAGCTTAAATGAGGTTTAAAGCATAGTTTTAAGGACCTTCTATTGGAAGCAATTTGCCACTCTTTCAAATCAGATCAAGTCGTTTTTCTGCAGTCAAGCTTCTGTTAGTTTTTGAAAAGTCTCTGTATGTATGGAGAGAGAAAAGAGCTCTTGGATCCCTGTGAGTGGCTGGTCCTGGACACAGGCACGGAGAACGCGGAGCTGACTGTGCCCCACGAGCTGATGTGAGACAGAGTTATTGGCCAGGCACGGAGCCACGCAGACACTGCCAGATGGCCCCTGTGGCACTGTGCCTGTGCTCACAGGCTCTGCCCTGCTCTCCCTGCACTGCTGAGATCTCCAGCTCAGCTCAGGGCCTCCGGGTGTGCTCGGCACTGGGCCTTGGACATTTCAGCTCATTCCGGGGACAGTCACGGCTGATCCACCCCTGCAGGCCCTGGAGGTTGTGGAGCTTTGGGTGCCTCCTGGTACAGCCCCACAGAGCCAGCACAGGTTTAGTGCTGTAGGACCACAGAGGGGCCCTGGAGCACTGGATCTGTCTGTGCAGTGCAGATGGATCCAGTCAGTGGCTCTCTGCAGTGGCACTGTTTATCCAGCAGTGTCGGTGCCAAGGCAGAGCTCATAAATCGCCTTGGACCTGGGATAATTGTGTAAATAACCTCTTGAGTGCATCTGTCCTGCAGCCTGGAGTGTGTCCTGTGGCATCACTGTTATCCTGAGTTTTCTGTCTTATCACTTGCTTCAGGTAAAGGAGAGGGCTATCAAACAATTCAAATTATGTTACAGAGCTTTTCTATCCCTAAAAATAGCAAATGGAAGCTGTGGAAGTCATAATCTAATGAACAGAAGTGAGAGAGAGATTTAATGTATGTATTACTACCAGTAGATTGCAAGTCCTTTTATTCTTTAGAGAAGTTTAGTTGGGTATCTGCGGTGTTTCTGAAAGGCTCTTGCTTGGCCAGTTGACAGTGTCATTCATGTCCTTCCTTGACTTCCGCTGTTTGCCTAAACTACAAGGCATAACTTGTAGTATCCATGTTGAGTTTATTTTGGTCTTAAAATTTTCAATTTTCAAGCAGCAGTTGCAATTTTCATCTGATGTGAGATGTTCGAGGATCTGCCTCTGAACAAGTGGGAATATCCATCGCTGTTTTCCTGCAAAATTTTCCTTTCCAATTACATCTTTTTAAAATGTTGCTGATGTGTGGACATGATCCATCTTACTGTTTCCCTTTTCCTGTCTGTTCCCAAATGTTTGTATCCTGTGCATGGATGATAAGATCTGTAGGACAAGGATCACTGCTGGTTTAGGTTTGTATATTCTCTAGCACAGTGCAGTCTTGGTGTGTAATTAGAACTTTGAGGCGCTGCTGTTTTGTCTGAAGTTTTGGGATGGGGAATATTTCTAATGAAATAATGACTGTTCAGCATTAAAAACACTGCAGAAATGCTATTTTGGCCTGAGGTTCGTTGTCTCCTGGAATTACAGTGGTGAGTTACGTGGTTGATGCTGCTTACACAGCCAGTACGTGGCAGGGGTGAATAATGAGTGTTTTGATGTTTAGATCCGGAAGCAGCAGAAGGAGCACGCGGAGCTGATTGAGGAGTACCGGATCAAGCAGCAGCAGCAGCAGCAGTGTGGGATGGCCCCCCATTCCATAATGCCGGGGGTCCAGGCCCAGCCTCCCATGGTTCCAGGAGGAACAGCACCAGCGATGAATCAGCAGAGCTTCCCCATGGTGGCACAGCAGCTCCAGCATCAGCAGCACGCAGTGGTGATCCCTGGGCAGTCCAACCCCACCAGGATGCCCAGTTTATCTGGATGGCAACCTGCAAGTGCCCCTGCGAGTCACATTTCCATGAATCCAGCAAGGATGCAGCCTCCAATGACACCATTGCCGATTACTCCTGGTGCACCGGCTCCTGTGCCTGGCCCAAATGCAGCTGCACAGTCAGGGCCACCCCCAAGGGTGGAGTTTGAGGACAACAACCCTTTCAGTGAAAGTTTCCAGGAGCGGGAGCGGAAGGAGCGCTTACGGGAGCAGCAGGAGCGGCAGCGCATCCAGCTGATGCAGGAGGTGGATCGGCAGAGAGCTCTGCAGCAGAGGATGGAGCTGGAGCAGCACAGTATGATGGGGCCTGAACTGAATAACAAAACATCCTTATCTCAGATACCTTTCTTCAGTTCCGAGCTGCCTTGTGATTTCATGCAAACTCCACGGCCCCTGCAGCCGTCCCCACAACAGCAGCAGCAGATGGGGCAGATCCTGCAGCAGGGTGCTGTGACATCCCCTCCTGCCACTAATTTTATGCAAAGCACAGAGCGAAGGCCAGTGGGACCTGCAGCTTTTGGACCTGATGCATCTGCTGTTCCAGGTGGAGCCCCCAATTTCCATAATGTAAAACAAACTCATGGGAATCTCCCCGGGGCTGCCTTTACGCAGAACCAGGTCAGGCCTCCGTTCCCTTCTGCTGTACCTTCATCTCCAGTGCTGGGGAGCGGTGCCCCGTGTGGGTCAGACACTGGTGTGCCCCAGGCTGCAAACATCCCTGTATCAGGCCAGTCTCTCATCCAGCTGTATTCTGACATAATCCCAGAAGAGAAGGGCAAAAAGAAAAGGACACGGAAAAAGAAAAAGGACGACGATGCCGAGTCAATAAAAGCCCCGTCAACTCCACACTCGGATATCACTGCACCATCAACCCCAACCATTTCTGATGCTACCTCCACCCCCACAGTGAACACCCCCAATGAGCCACGGCACCAGGATGAACAGGAGTCCGTGGAGCTAACGGGCCCCTCGACATCCAGCGCAGGAGAGAGCCGGAGCTCCCCGGAGCTGGAGGGGAAGCTCCCCAGCAGCAGCAGCAGCGTGTCCCAGAAACAGCCCAGTGGGAATGCAGAGGCTGAAAAGGCTAAAATGGACACACCCACCAGCCTCCAAGAAGTTAAACTGGAAAAGGCAGAAACTGATCCATGCTCAGGTCAAGCTGAGCCTAAACCAGAAAATCCAAGCAGTATTAAGGTGGAGGAGGATAAGGTCACCTCACAGCCGACCTCTTCAGCTCCAAGTCCAGCACAGCCACCCGGTGCTCCGGCAGCCAAAGGGGAGTCAGGGAATGAACTGCTGAAACACCTACTAAAAAACAAGAAGTCCTCATCTCTTCTAAATCAGAAACCAGAGAACAGCGGCCGAGCAGAAGAAGAGGCTTCTGGGGATAAAAAGTTAGCGGAGAAGCAGAGTCCAGCTGAAGGAATGGTGAGCCTGGTACTGGTTTTGTTACACTGTGGTCAGCAGCAATCCAGGCCTAGTCTGTGCCTTACTGCAGGCATGTGTGGGGACATAGCCTACTTGTACAAGGGTGGAGGAAACAGCTTTAAGGAGCTGTTGCCTCTTTCCTGCCTTTTCTCCACAAGTAAATCACCTATGTTGAAAAAAGAATAAATTTTAATAGGACTTCATAGGTCAACATATTCAGAAACCACTAAAATGCAAAAAACCCCATTTTTCTACAGAAAATTGTCCTTAAAAATACCACTTCCTAATACAAAGGTGGGATTTTACAGTACGATTCCTAATTACTCACTGGTATGTGTCTGTACAGAACGTGGTGTGTCTGGGTGCTGCTTTCTCCTGTGACTCCACCTGAGTTGTCTGTATGATTTATTAATTTATAAAGTCCTTAAAAACAGACCCATAAAGAAAAGTGCTTTCTGTGGAGGTAGGATGCACTTTACACTTAGACTTGTTGGTCATTTTATTATAATCTTAATCTCTGCTTTTGGGTTTTGACTGCCTGAACTCTAAATTCATTCTCAACACAAAATTTAAATGTCTTTAAAAGGAATAACTACTCATAAAAGTAAAGGTAATTGAGAGCAGCAGGTAATTAAGTGCTAAAGATCCACAGTTAAAACATGCGATAGGAATATTAGAATACTGGTGGTAGGGGTCATGTAGAGCTATATAAAATAATAATGGATTTTTTTTAAAAATGGACTTTCTTTGGCTTGCCCCTGTGGCATTAGAGTCCCATTCTGATCCTTTTTACCCAGCTGTGCTTCCATAGGAAGAAAGGCTTTGCAGATTTGTACTGGAAGTATTTAGGCAAGTGGTACAATCCAGAGATGTTTCACAACACTTACTTTGTTTCTAACCTCAAAATACTTTTGTGTTATATTAGCTTCCCTGCCTTTCTTCTGCCACCAAGTCTGTCTTTCATTAGGCCCTTGTGAACATCTCCAGGGTTTCATGCACATGTAACTTTATTTTAGGGGGTGTTCAAAAGAGAATGTTTCTGGCCTGTGAGTTTTTAATGATGTTTTCAGATGTCAGTGGTGTTAATGGGAGGTCATAATTCTGTCCGTAGAGACAGTTTAGCAGTTCCACCTGCCAGTAAAATACACGTTGTTATCAGTGAGATTTATTACTCTGCTTTACTCTGTGCTTTCAGAGTCGTGCAGTAAATCGGAGTGAACTGTGTATTAACGTGTCAAAAATTCTGCTGCACTTCCTTTTTTCACACCAGCAGACTGCAGGAGCCCAGATGCAAGGTGCATTTGGGTGCAGTAACAGCCAGCTCCAGAGAGCAGATGTAGGACCTGAAACCAAGAAGCAGAGAAACAAGCGGGCTCAGAGGACAGGAGAGAAGGCAGCTCCTCGGTCCAAGAAAAGGAAAAAAGAGGAAGAAGAAAAGCAGGCTGTTTATCCTAATGCAGATACCTTCATCCAGTTGAAGCAGGTGGGTGTGCAGGGGCTGGGAAAGGCAACAGTGAAACAGTGGATTTCTCCCAATGGAAGTGAAGTTGGTGATTAAGTTGAAGTTTGAGCACAGGGTGGGGAAAATGAGAACTTCCACAAAATCAGGGAATTTAAAGTTTAGGGTTTGTTTAATTGTGGAAGGTGAGCTGACATGGCAGGTAGTCCCAAAGCCACAGGCGTTCCTGTCAGCTCTGGCAGCCTCTGGATGAGCTGGCAGGGAGCTGGAGCTGAACAGAAGACCACATTCCTTAACAAACAGAGAAGCCTGTGTTTGACAGTTTCCTGCCAGTGGATAAATTCCAATTCTTCTTTTAAATTAGAAACCACTCTACTGACTGGAGAATTGCAGTGTTCTGTATTATACTTAAATTAATTTCTGACTTTTTTTTTCTTTTAATACAGCAACTTTCTCTTCTGCCTTTGGTGGAACCAATAATTGGAGTGAGCTTTGCACACTTTCTCCCCTATGGCAGTGGCCAGCTAAATGGTGGAAATCGACTTGTGGGAAGTTTTGGTAGTGCTACTCTTGATGGGGCTTCGGATTACTACTCCCAGCTCATTTACAAGGTATGGTTTTAATCTGGATTTCCGTTGTGTGCTCTCTGTGGGAAGAGAAGTCCATGATACTATTACTTCTAGTCAGAGTTCCTGCCTTTTCTGCACCTAGAAAAAAAAACAATCTTCTATTGCTAGACTAGATAGTGCAGTGGTGAAACAGTCCACCATTGTTTTACTCTCTGAAAGTGGAAATTGGCTCTGGAAACTGTGTTGTTGTTGTAAACTAATTAAAAACTACAAATTATCTTTTAACAAATGGATGCTAAATAATGCAAATTGTAATTATAGTTTTGTGGAGCAGAAAAGACTGAATTCTCAGTACTTTGCAGAGTCACTGAAAGCATTAAAGCATTTCTTAATGTGAATTAAATAAGAAATAGACTTTTTCTCATTTGCCCACCAAGACCTAACTAAGAACCTGGGAACTCTGAAGAAAATAGACTGGTTTTTGATGAGTTAATAACCCACAGCATTTAAAACTCAGTCTCTGAGATCAGAGTGGCAATACTGGGAGTGCAGCAGGATACTGAACAGACAGAATCAAATTTTCTCCTTGGATACCCTAATACAAAAACCTATTAAAACCAGTAGTGTTATCTCCAGCCTTATACAGTGTGTAAGCTGAGAATGGGACCTACAGAAATAGTTGTTGTGGTCAAAAGTAAGTGATGAGGATTAGCTTTGTAGGCATGACTGCAGCAACGACAGATACTGAAGTTCTCATTTAATTTTCATTTAAAATATGGGCAGTTGAATAAACTGGTGGGAAGTAACCCAGAGTGTGAACTTGCAGAGGATCTGCTGCTCCGTGGTAGCTGCTTCAGTGACAGCTCATCCTGTGCTGAACGTGAGGCAGCTTCCCCTTCAGTGCCAGCTGGGGAAGCTGACTTGTTCTTGGTGCTGGAGAGTCACTGTGGAATAGCTCTCTCAGCATGGAGCTGGGACCTTTGCTGAAACTGCAGGAACTCGTTTGAAACTTCCTTAAAACGTTCTTTGTGCATTTTTGTGAACAGTTTAGCCACATCTTCTTTTGGTAATGTATTTGGTCACATGCTTGGGTGTCAACTGTGGCTGCTTATCAGTGCTACATCTGGGTGTAAAATTCTGAGTGGGTTACATTGTCTGTACTGGAACAAGGCAAGTTCCCTCCCTGTGCTCCATCCTGATTGATGGTTCTTTAATTAATGTCATGCAGCAGAACAATCTGAGCAATCCCCCGACCCCCCCGGCCTCTCTCCCTCCCACGCCGCCGCCCGTGGCCTGCCAGAAGTTGGTCAATGGCTTCGCCACCACGGAGGAACTCGCTGGCAAGGCTGGAGTGCTGGGAGGCCACGATGGTAAGGCTCGTCTGTGTTGGTTCTGTAAAGGGAGTCCTGTCTGTAGCAAATGGCAAAACAGATCTTAGAATCACAGAATAAGCTGAGTTGGAAGGGACACAGGAGGATCATCGAGTCCAGCTCCCAGCCCTGCACAGGACACCCCCAAGAATCCCACCCTGTGCCTGAGAGCATTCTCCGGATGCTCTTGGCACTCTGTCAGGCTTGGTGCTGTGACCACTGCCCTGGGGAGCCTGTTCAGTGCCCAGCCACCGTCTGGGTGAGGAACCTTGTTCTGATATCCAACCTAAACTTCCCCTGACACGACTTCAGGCCATTCCCTGGCATCCCTTCACCAGTCACCAGAGAGAAGAGATCAGTGCCTGCTCCTCTGCATCCCGTCTTGAGGAAGCTGGAGGCTGCTGTGAGGTCTCGCCTCAGTCTCCTCCAGGTTATCTCCTAGGATGCTTCTCAGTTGCAGTACTCCTTTATAAAAACAGAATGCCCAGACTTTTTAAGGTTGTAATCATTACTAGCCAGCAATATTTTACACAAGTATAGGGTCAGGTGTTGGTGCCTTCTCCTTGTTCCCTTTCAAGAACATGCCGAGAGCTAGACAAGCTCTTAAGAAATGAGAAACAAAACCTTAAGATCAGTTTTTTGGGTCCAGTACAAATGACTGGAGTGAGCTCCTTAGTTGAGTGAGCTTAAAGCAGCCTATCCAGAATGTGTGCAGTCAGTATGTATTTCCTGATACTTACAATTTGGACAGTTAAAATTGCTTTCTATTCTTTATGCTGGCTCTTTGTAAAGACTGTTCAGTGATTAAAATCCTTTTATTCACACCCCTTTTCATTTGTTATTGCAAAATTGTTGATATCTTGCAGTTCTGTGGGTTTTTTGAGTAAGCAAACATCCTCTCATATTGGCAGAAGACACACTCAAAACCCTTTCAAGCCCTGTTTGCTCAAAATCCGCAGGTTTTTGTAAAAATGGAAGTTAATCCTGAATGGTCACAATTTTTTGAACTCCCAAGTGTCTGAGAGTGGTGTCACCATGAGGCCCCACCCACACCCAGCAGGCAGCATGTCTGTCACTGAAAGAGCTGTCCAGATGTCTCATTGTGCTGTGCCTTTCTGGTTTCAGTTACCAAAGCTCTGGGGCCAAAGCAGTTCCAGTTGCCTTTCAGACCACAAGATGATTTATTAGCCAGAGCAATGGCTCAGGGCCCCAAAACTGTGGATGTTCCCGCTTCACTTCCAACACCACCTCACAACAACCAGGAGGAGTTAAGGTAGGTTTTCCTTGACATCTTCAAGAAGGTATTTGGAGCAGAATCTGTGATCTTTCAGTGGATGAGACTGTGAAGATGTGGAGAAACAAAATCCTTTGTGCACAGCCGCAGAAGTGCCAAAAATGGAATGGGATCATTTTAACTCTTAACATTCCACGTGTAGAGAGCAGCATAGTGAAATAGGTGATTCCAGCCATTGCTAAACTCTAGATTCTATTAAACTTTTAAGAATTCATTACTTTGCTCTGTTAAAAGTGGAAGATAATGATACAAATAGGTGTTTTTCCTGGAGCAGTGTGGTGCTGTAGTGACAGGTGACTGCTGTAGCAGCAGCAGGGCTGTGCAGGAGCCAGCCTGAAACTGCACAGCTCCACTCAGTTTCCCAGGTGAGAAACACTGGCTGGAATGTGAGTCTCCCTGCAGAGATGTTCCCTTTTGCCTCTCTTTCACTTGCCTACCCAAAATATGGGTGTCTGTGAAACTCTGGAGCCTGTATGTGGACAAAGGCCAGACAGTTTAAATATTAAAACAATTCAAATATTCAGTGCTAATTTTTTACACTGGTAGATGGAGTCACGGGGAACAGAGGGTTTGGCTTTGTTAGTGTCTCTGTTTTTTTGTCATGGATCTTTCCCAAGAAATGGAATATGTGTGCAGTGGAATATGAGATACCCAGAGGTGATGGCCAACCACCTACTTGTGTTCCGTGACCAGTAGCAAGAAGCAAGTTCATTTCGGCTGCCTGTCATGATTTATGACTGTGGCTTACCAAAAGTTTAGTCCATTTACAAAACGGCTTTTTTGGGTTTTGTTCCAGGGTTCAAGATCACTGTGAAGACAGGGACACTCCTGATAGCTTTGTTCCTTCTTCCTCTCCTGAAAGCGTGGTGGGAATGGAGATCAGTCGCTACCCAGACTTGTCGGTTGTAAAGGAGGAGAACCCAGAACCTGTCCCATCTCCCATCATTCCCATCCTACCCAGCAGCACTGGGAAAGGTGAGGCTGCAGCAGAGTGAACACTTACAGCTAGGATTGGTTTTTTCTGTATTCCCATAAGCGTAGGATTAACCTGCTGCATTCTGTTTTCTTTTCAGGTTCAGAAGCAAAAAGGAATTACATAAAATCAGAACCCGGTTCAGGAGCGTTACCTGGTTCTGGCTTCTTTGCCTCCCAGCTTGGACCATCCCAGAATGGCCCTAAATCTGGCCTTATCTCTGTAGCAATTACTTTACATCCCACAGCTGCTGAGGTAAAAGGAATAAGCCTGTATTACATATATAAAGTACAACAGCAGTTAATTTGGTTTATATATGGTGACTCTGAGGGGGTTACAGTGCAATAACGCTGCTGTTGCAGTCTTCTAATAGTTTGTATTTCTGCTGTCTGAACTGCCTGTCAGATGTAACCAAAGTGTGTTTTTATCACTGATTTTAGAACATCAGTAGCGTTGTAGCAGCATTCTCCAACCTGCTCCACGTCAGAATTCCCAACAGTTACGAGGTCAGTAACGCTCCAGACGTCCCATCCTCCATGGCAGCCACCACCACTCACAGAGGGAACCCATCCATGGAGTACAGGCAGCACTTGCTCCTGCAGGGTCCCCAGGCAGGATCCATGGGACCTGCCAGGATCGTGGGGCCCTATGGACTGAAGCAGCCCAATGTGCCATTCCCTGCCAACAGCAATGGTGAGTGGGCTTGAACTTCCAAGTGTTCGGTACCAGGCTTCAGCTGAGTCAGTATTGATGCATTTCAGCCTCATAAATTCATGCTCTAGAATTCAGTAACTGATTCTTGTTCCGAATAAAACTTTTCTCCTTTTATGTGGTCATGTGGATGCTCCTGGATTTAACCATGAGTAGTTCTCATCCATCTCTGATTTCTGTTATCTGTTTACATGACTGTCAGTAAGGCATTTCTCCCATAATTCCTAACATTATTGGTTTTTTTTTTTTTGTCCAGTCTGGTTTTAAATCCGTCATTCAGAAATATTGTTCCCATGCTGTAAAGCTTGACGTGGTTGTTTAAGCCTGTATTCTTGTGTTAGTTTATTTTATCATTTTTTACACAAGAATGTATTTTTGCCTTGTTTGCACAGTTGGTTTAGGTCTGATTTATACAATTTATCCATCAGGTCAAGGTTTAAAGCTCTCCTTCCACGCCCTGTCCAGGAGGGTGCTAGTCCTCTAGACCAGTGAAGAATACTGTGACCTCTGATAAATTTGGTTTGATATAGTAGAGCCTCTGACAGATAATCTGTTCCCTAGGTCTGGCTGGCTACAAGGATCACAGCCAGAACATGGCAGAAGGCTCAGCACTGAGGCCTCGCTGGTGCTCCCACTGCAAGGTCGTGGTTCTGGGCAGTGGGGTGAGGAAATCCTTCAAAGACCTGCCCTTCCTCAAACAGGTCAGTACTGAAGTGGCCAGGGCAGGGCCCTGCACTCAGTTGGGGCTCCCTAAAGCAAGGGATGGCACAAAGTCCTGCTTGTCCTGCCAACTGAGAGCACTTCCAGCGTCCTGTGTAGTCCCCCTTCTTCAGGGTGGGACATTCAAGCATATTTGCAGTACAACTGAAAAATGGCAAAGTTGTTATTACTGATACAAAATGAATTGCAGTACATTTCATAAAATAGGTCCCATTTTTGGGAGTTTTCAAAGCTCTGCTACCAACCTCCTTCCTTGACCTCTTCAGGGACCTCAGTTCAAAAAAACCTCATTTGTGAGGCAGCCATGCTGCTGTGTCAGGAATTACTGTAAGAGCAGGAATATTTGCACTCCTTTGGGGCAGGAATCAGATTTCAGTTGCAATCTCTTGCCCTTACACTGGGAACTGTCATTCCTTCAAAAAATGCCATTGCTCTTCAGTGACCAGGAGGTGACTGCACCACAAAGACATAGCCAGAACTCGCACAGAGTAAAAGGTTCGTGCAGGCAGGAATGCACTGAATTCCCAGTAAGATTTTGCAGATGGATCAGTAGATAAGACAGTGTGATCTGGCTTTGATTAGGCTGAAATGAGACATTTTTTTGCCATCTAAAGATAAAAGAAAATTGATTTTGCTTTGCAAGAGTGCCTATGGAGCAGATGGGTGCATGGTGTAGAATGCTTTATTTTGATTGTTAAACTTCTGTGAAAGGCAGGAAATGCTGAAGAACAAGGGTGTAGGTGGTGGTAACATTAGATCTGTCAAATAATCAAGTATTTATATCACAGCATCCCTCATTATTTCACAAATGTTCTACAAATAAAAGAGTTTCCAGCCAGATTGGAAGACTTGTTTCATTACACTTACTATGTGAAGATTGGTATTAAAATGCACTTCTGATACTCTTCTGTGTTTGATTCCCAGGATTCCCAAGAAGGCTCAGATAAAATGAAGGACATTGTATTCTGTAGCAACAACTGCTTTGTTCTTTATTCAGCAGCTGTGCAAGCAAAAAACTCAGAGAACAAAGTAAGTATCAAACACTGGCAGACCCAAGTGAGCTGAAATTATTGCAGCTATTTGCTGGAGAACAGAAAGGGGGTGAGGGAGAAGCTTGCACTTCATTTGAGAGGTTTATAAGTTAATTGCTCTATATTCAGATGGCAAGGTTCTGAACTAGCAGCATGAAGTAAAAATGATATTTGCAGAACTTTGTGTCTGACAGATCCATGGCAGAAAAGCCTCCACCTTTGGCTGCCCTCCCGGGCTTTGAAGATGCAGTCTCGAAAAATCAGTCATTCGAGTTTTCTGGGCATTGTACACAACCACAGACACGTTTTTAGGGGGTATATCCTGCATTTGGATTTGGCTTGTGCAGTAAAAAAATAAATTACAACTGTGAAAATAATACTTGAGCAGCAAGTTTGCAAAAAGAGTTTGATTTGTTCAGGGTAACTGGGAAAACACAATGCACCCTGTTCCCAAAGCTGCCATTTTGAATCACTGATTGCCAGAACACCAGTTAAGGAGCCTGTGAGCTGACCGTGACCAGGAAAAGGAGGTTCTGATTACTGGAGAAGTACATTTGAAGAAGTTCATTCAACTGAAAGTGGAATTAGGCCATGGAATTTTCTCAGGTGGTTTTGAATACTCTGCTGGTGTTCTCTACCTGCAGACACTGCGAGGGGTGTCCAACACCTGAGAGAAACGGGGCATCATTTCTTGCTGTGTCCAGGGTCATTCAGTGTCAGAGGAAGGTGAACTTAAATTTATCTAATTATATAATCATTAGAAATGAAATAGTCTTCACTCAAGACTGAATGGTCCTTCTGAGTTTATTTTCTCACAGTTAAAAATTTTTTGAGTACTTCTTTTAGCTAACTTGTCTTCTGCTGCTTCTAGATCAAATGTACCTTTTTCCCCCTTAACCACTGGACAGAACAGGCCATGTCCTTCAAGCTTTACCTAATTAATGTGTTCTCATAGTCCTGTATAGACTGTATAGTTTGAAGCCTTCCTTCAGGTGCATCCTACTTACTTCCTCAGGAGAAATTGAATTAAAAAAATACAGCTCTGGAGAAGATAACTCTGTACATCCACATCCTTTTAGTGTCCCATGTAGCTCATTTTCAGTTGTATGTAAACAGGGTAACATTCCTCTACAAGTGCATCAGCATGTACCTAATTAAGTTAATTAAATGCCATGTTCAGCCTCTTGATCCTTTAATTTACTCTTTCAAGATTAATCACACAAACCACATTAAGCACTTCATAATCTAAACCTCCTTTGTTGTTCTTGTTTTCTCTCTTAGGTTTTTTTTTTTTTCACAAATCTCTGCAGGTATAATTCTTGTGTACTGTGACTGAATAGTTTAAGTCCTTGAGGTGCATCTAATTTAGAGCCCTGCAGGAATTTCTCCTCCCTTGTTTCCAGGAAAAAAATATGTGGCATTAGTTCTAAATTTTCCGCTTCTACCAAACACCAGATTCCTACCCTTTAAATTAGTTCTGTGACCCATATTTTAAGGTTACTTTGTGTTGTAACAAAACTTTCAGAATGCACATGAACTAAAGCTGGCAGGCAGCTCACTGAGGGCAGTTGAGGAGTTTTGCATTCAGAACCTGAACAGAGGATTATTTGTGCTTTCTCTCGTGTATTAAAGGGCACCATGTTCTAGGTAGGCTGGGAGAATTTCCTGCTCCAAATCTCGGCCCAAGCTGTGGTAACATGGGTCAGGATAATTTCCATCTTTCTCTGTTGCTGCATCTTGCTTTGAGGCATTTGAAGAAGCCTCTCCCATACTGAGCTGCCCATGTTTTCGGGTTACATTTAATGATTAACAGTACTTAGGATCTTTTTCTTAAAGAGTTTTCTGTTGATTATCAGGAATCGGTCCCACCCCTGCCGCAGTCGCCGATGAAGGAGAGGCCGCCCAAAGCATTCCATCAGTACAGCAACAACATCTCCACTTTGGACGTCCACTGTCTGCCTCAGCTGCAGGAAAAGGTTTCTCCACCTTCATCACCCCCCATCATGTTCCCCCCTGCGTTTGAAGCAGCCAAGGTGGAGGCGAAACCGGACGAGCTGAAGGTAACGGTGAAACTCAAACCCAGGTTAAAAGCAATACACAGCAGTCTGGAGGACTGCCGGCCTCCCAGTAAGAAATGGAAAGGGATGAAATGGAAAAAGTGGAGCATTCAGATTGTGATTCCTAAAGGATCATTCAAACCTCCTTGTGAAGAAGAAATAGATGAGTTTCTTAAAAAACTGGGCACAACCCTTAAACCAGACCCTGTGCCTAAAGACTATAGGAAATGTTGCTTCTGTCATGAGGAAGGTGACGGATTAACTGATGGACCAGCAAGGCTTCTCAACCTGGATTTAGACCTTTGGGTCCATTTGAACTGTGCTCTTTGGTCTACAGAAGTCTATGAGACACAAGCTGGTGCCTTAATAAACGTGGAACTAGCACTGCGGAGAGGCCTGCAGATGAAATGCATGTTCTGTCACAAAATGGGTGCCACCAGCGGTTGCCACAGGTTAAGGTGCACCAATATTTACCACTTTACCTGTGCCATTAAAGCACAATGCATGTTTTTTAAAGACAAGACCATGCTTTGCCCCATGCACAAACCAAAGGGAACTCACGAGCAGGAGCTGAGTTACTTCGCGGTGTTCCGGAGGGTGTACGTGCAGCGCGACGAGGTGCGGCAGATCGCCAGCATCGTCCAGCGCGGGGAGCGCGACCACACCTTCCGTGTGGGAAGCCTCATCTTCCATGCCGTGGGCCAGCTGCTGCCACAGCAGATGCAGGCCTTCCACTCCTCCAAAGCCCTCTTCCCCGTGGGATACGAGGCCAGCCGGCTGTACTGGAGCATGAGGTACGCCAACAGGCGCTGCCGCTACCTCTGCTCCATCGAGGAGAAGGACGGGCTCCCGCTCTTCGTCATCAAGGTGGTGGAGCAAGGCCACGAGGATCTGGTTCTGACTGACACAACCCCCAAAGGTAAATTTTGTGAACTAAGATCATGAATTCGTGGCTTTGCTGTTCGTTGTGGTACTGCCGATTCCTGTGGTACGGTACCTGTTTAAAACAGCTGTTGCAGGCACTGTTGTAACGTAATGTTTATAGTGAGCTTCCAGGGCCCGTTTTTAATACCGTGCTGTGAAGACTGTGGACACCTCTGAAGAAATTGTATAAGCTGCAAATCAGAAGAATTGTTCCAAGTCCACAAAGGAGACCCAAGATTGAGTGTTGAAAATGAATTAAAGCAGTAGGAAAGTCAGCAGAGGTTTCCTTTCATGAAAAGTGACTTAGTTTAAATACAGAGCCACTGCTCAGTTATCTTCAAATCAACTGGGCTCAAGTTAGGGAGCTCTAAAACAGCTGAGTGACCACATTGTTGTCAGGGTGAAGAATGTCAGGGTGTCCATAAACATATGGGCAGGTCTTGGAAATCAGCTCATGGATGGTCTCGAGGCCTTGGTGCTGTGGGTGCTGATACCCTCAGCCTCGCTCTGCCCAGTCAGACCAGTGCCAGGGAACTGCCCACACAGAACGAGCACTGACTACAATCAATCAGTGGAAATAGAATATATCGTGTATTTTCAGAAAATCCTGCTTCTGCAGAATTTCTCAAGAGAAGCCTGTCCATGTTCTTCTCAGAGGACTGAAAAGTTTCCATGCTAAGAACAGTGAAAGCTTCATTTCTGAGAGCTGAGGGTACAGAATCAATGGTGTGTTTGGGATTTGTTAAATCCCAAAAATTAGGAGCTCAACAAATCATTCTCCACTTCACTCCTTAGATGCTAGCCTGTTCGTATAAGCAATCAAAGATAAAAGCTTTCTCAGTCCTGGGTTCTAGTTCCCATGTCCTCAGGCATCTGCTTTAAAACCAAGTGCAATAGCCTTTTATTTTTTTGATCACTCTAATTCTCTCCCGATGGTTGTGTAGGTGTGTGGGATAAAATCCTGGAGCCCGTTGCTTCTGTTAGGAAAGAATCTGAAATGCTCCAGCTGTTCCCCAGCTATCTGAAGGGCGAAGACCTCTTTGGTTTGACAGTCTCTGCAGTGGCCAGGATTGCAGAATCGGTGAGTTCACCACCCCAGTTCTTGCTGGATCATCCCAGCTGCTGGATAGACACATGAGAAGGGGAACAGAAAGAAGTGCGGAAAAGGAAACATTTTGTTACACGTGCAATTAAACACGTAATTATTTGTATTTTTTTTTTCTTTTTCTCTCTCTCTCTTTTGCAGCTGCCAGGGGTTGAGGCCTGTGAGAACTACACTTTCCGCTATGGCCGAAACCCCTTAATGGAACTTCCTCTTGCCATCAACCCCACGGGCTGTGCCCGTGCCGAGCCTAAAATGAGTACCCATGTCAAGAGGTTTGTGTTAAGGTATTTTGTTTTAATTTCACATAGTACAGCCCAGGGTTTATAGGCTGCTGTAGGGTTATTTGTGCTTTCGTCTGCTGCTTACAAACCCTGTCGTCCTTGGCTGTGAATGTGCATGCCCCGGTCAGAGGAACTGCTTTGTGTCTCCGCTAGCTGGCTTTAAGTGTCTGTATGTCTGAGAGGATTTTTAATGGGTTTCCTGGCTGTTTTCAGAGAAATCTTCAGTTTTTCTTGTATTCTTTCCTGTTACATGCCCAATTCCTACAGGCCTCACACCTTGAATAGCACCAGCACATCGAAGTCCTTTCAGAGCACAGTCACGGGGGAGCTGAACGCGCCTTACAGCAAACAGTTCGTCCATTCCAAGTCCTCTCAGTACCGCAAGATGAAAACCGAGTGGAAATCCAACGTGTACCTGGCTCGCTCTCGCATTCAGGTCAGTTCCAACTTCAGAAAATGCTTTTATTCAAACCTGTTTTACAGGTGAATTTTTTAGATGTCATATTTTATACATAAATATTTATCCAAATCCAGATTAAAATTTGAAACTAAGCCTATTGCAAAATTCCTTCCAGTCTTGTCCCAGAATTGGCAATTTTTACATGGCAAATCAGTTGCACATATCTACCTTAAGTAAGATTTCTTTCTAATTATTGTAAATATCTTAGAAATTCATTTGTTATGGTCATCTAGAAAAAGGATTTTTTGAAGTTTTGGAGTGGTTTGTTGTTTGTTTTTTTTAGCCTGTTTCTCAAAACCATAGTGAGACTTAATAAAACCAGAAATACACAGTGGAGGCATGAGACGCTCAGGCCAAGCTGATGAAGTGGTACAAGACCAACAAGAAGAACTTAATACTTGTTTGCCTTCATAATAGTATAAAATCCATTGGTTTATGTGATGCTGCTGGTTTCCCCCACAGACTGCCTTGGAAAAGCTTTGTCACTAATCTGGCCGTGTGTGGGCATGGTTGTTGTTTATTTCAGGCTGGACTTCACCGTGCCTGGGTTCCTCTCAGGTGTCTCTGGTCTAGCAGGACCCACTTCTATTTCTCAGTGAATTTATAACCTTTACACAGTCAGTGTCAGAGGGGTAAGAGCAGCTTTCCCACAGAGACAGCAGCCAGGTTTTCTGGGATCTGTGTGAGGCTGGATTCTGCACTGGGCTGTTACTGCATCAGTTACTCACCAGTGCTGCTTCTCTCTCTCCCCTTTCCACTGCTGGTTTGGGGCACGGTGAGGAACCCAGTGTGAGTGTAAAGTTACTGACTCTCAGTGTGCTTTCTGTAGGGCCTGGGCTTATATGCTGCTCGAGACATTGAAAAGCACACAATGGTCATCGAATATATCGGAACGATTATCCGGAATGAGGTGGCAAACAGGAAGGAGAAGCTCTATGAGTCTCAGGTAAGGGTGTTTGTTCATTCTCTCTTTCCCCTTCCCCATTCAGACATTCATACAACAAAACAAATGCTGTTCTGCCTGATGAATTCAGGTCCCCTGATTTGTTTTCTGCTGTGCTATAAATGCAAATAGGCTAAAAATACAACCAGGACTCTACAGTGGTTGTTACCAGAGTATTTCAATGTTTAATAAATCTCACAGCAGCCTGGCCAGGTGGGGAGGACACATCCTCTGTTCCAGAGGACACAACTCTGGCAAGGGTGTCAGGACCTCAGTTTTTAATGAGAACTTCTTAAATTTAAAGCCACTTCCTTTGTGTAACTTGATGGCATTGTAACAGTGCCCATCTGGGAAGCACTCAGATATCCCAGATGAAAGGCAGTATGGGAGCTGTTAGGGAAAAATGAATTGTCCAGAGGTTTGTGTTTCTGACCCATCATCCCTCACAAACCCGTGGGGATATGGGCAGTGTGTGACAGCGCTTTCCCTCATGAGCCAGTGGGCAGTGCCTGATCTGGAATGCAGGAGGGCACCTGGAGCTGGCCCATGTTGTTGCTTCATCACTGGCAGTGCAGTCAAACCTTACCAGAGTCGTTGTCCCACTTGTGTCTTTCAGAACCGTGGTGTGTACATGTTCCGCATTGACAACGACCACGTCATCGACGCCACCCTGACGGGAGGCCCTGCAAGGTGGGTGGCCCTGGAGGGATCCCCACCTCCTCCTGGGGCATCCCCCGCCTTGGCCTGGGGCTGTTGGAGGCTCTGAGTTTGTGGGGTTTGTTCTCTGAGCTGGTGCATTCAGTCTTCAGACTGTCCCTCTGTCTCTTCCATCAGCTTTGCTCATCTTTCAGTTACATTTCATGGCAGCTGTGAAGGAAGGAATTTTTTTTTGATCCTTGATTTTTTTGACACTTGATTTTTTTGACATTTTCTAGGTAAAGAAACAAGTACAGACTAATGTAATTGTATGTGGAAAGGCGGTGAGCCCGTGGAGCTAAGGCCATCCTGAGGTTTGGTTCAGATTTGCCTCAAGGGATGGGTTTTCCTAAAAGGTTTCATCTGTCCCACTCTTTCTTTGTAGGTACATCAACCATTCGTGTGCGCCCAACTGCGTGGCTGAGGTGGTCACTTTTGAGAGAGGACACAAAATTATCATCAGCTCCAGCAGAAGAATCCAGAAGGGGGAGGAGGTAGGGCAGGTTCTGGCTTTACACCCCTCTTGCTACGGTGCATCCATTCCTAGATCATTCCATGATTCCTGGCCAGTGGCACAACTTGTTTGTGCTGGGGGGAGGTGACATTTCCCTTCCCCTTTCCTGTAGAACTGTGCCTGTCCCTTACACTGCAGCCTCTGCTGTGTTTTGCTGTTTAACCTGCAGCTACAGGGAAAGCTGTGGCAAATCCCAGCTCTTCCATAACCACTCCTCTGCCTCTCCTTGCAGCTTTGCTATGACTATAAGTTCGATTTTGAAGATGACCAGCACAAGATTCCATGTCACTGTGGAGCTGTAAACTGCCGAAAGTGGATGAACTAGAATGCATTCCTTGCTGTCTTTGAGGGTTGCTTGTCCCTAGGAAGAAGTGATTGACATTTTGATTTTGTCAACGGAAAATTGTTGCCTTTTTGAAGGGGGGAAAAAAAAAAAATCACTTCTGGAAATAAAAATTTCTACGAAAGTATTTAAAAAGAAAAAAAAAAAAAAAAAAAGGAAAAATAACCCACAAACCAACAAGCACCAGGAGCAAGCCGGCAAAATCTGAAGCTGACTTTCCAGACACGTGGAGGTGAAACTGAGTTAACAGAATGGTCCAGCACTTTTGTTTTTGAGCTCACTAAGGAGAAACTGTTTAACTTGGGCAAAGAACCGCTGGCTGACCTGCAGGAGGGCAGGTGGCCACTATGAATGTAAGACTGAAATCACCAGCGAAAGGGAGAAGTCCAAAGTGCTGGCCACAGCCTTATTTGATAAAGGGGCAGGCCCTCTAATTAAAGAAAAAATTTTAAATAAAAGTAGACACCACTGAACAAGGAATGTACTGAAATGACTTCCTTAGGGATAGAGCTAAGGGAAAAAATAACTTGCACTAAAATACATTTAAATACTTGATTCCATGAGTCAGTTTATTGTAGTTTTTGATTTCTGTAAAATAAGAGAACCTTTTTGTATTTATTATTGAATAAGTGAATGAAGCTATTTTTAAAAAGAAAGTTAGAAGAAAGCCAAGCTGCTGCTGTTACCTGCAGAACTAACAAACTCTGTTACTTTGTATAAAAGTGTAAATATTTTGAGAAAAAAAAAATACAGTATAAAAATAGTTATTGACCAAATGCTACCAGACTCTGCAGCAGTTCGGGTGCTTATTCTCAAACGTTGATAGGGATGTTACAATATGATCTCTTGTACTCACAGACATGCGATTCCCAGTTCGGAATAACCAAAATCTCAATTTAAAGAGAGGGGGGTTTTGTATGTTTAAAGCAGTCTCAGCTGTGGTCTTACGAGAATTTTTTTAAGTAAACCTTAAGCCTGGTAAAGGCGTGTATATTACAACTCTGACTTTTGTAGATGTTTGGGTAATTTAGATTAATTTTATTTGTATTATATTGTTGCATCCCTATTTCTTAAGTCAGGTTTTTTTGTGCTTACAATTTGTGATAACTGTGAATAACTGCTAAAACCACCCAAAATAGAGGCTGGACATGGTTTTTATTCTTCAGCAAAAGTAGTAAAGGATTAGGTGACTGTTCAGCCTACATTAAATCATGTAAACAGCGTAGAATGAGTTGGAGCTTCAGTCTGATGCGATAGCCTTCTTAAAAGGAAAACAAGGAAAAAAATTAGGTGTAATGTGCTTGCAGCTGCAGGACTCTGGCAATAGGGTTTTGGAAAATGTAATTTAAAGATGTGTTTGTATGGATTGTTTTTGTTTACATTTCTTTAAAAAAATAAACACTGTTTTGTGTTTGCTTGTAGAAATTTAATCAGCATTTTGAACCAGGTTAGCTTTTTATTTTGTACTTAAAATTCTGGTACTGACACTTCACAGGCTAAATATAAAAAAAAAAAAATGAAGTTTTTTTTTTTTGTGTGCACAATTAAAGTGGACTGTAAACTGTTGGTATATTCAGTAATACAGTTCTGAACTTGTAATGTATATGGCATGATGTATTTTTATCTTACAGAATAAATCAATTGTATATATTTTTCTCTTGATAAATAGCTGTATTAAATTGTTTCTTGAATATTTTTCTTCTCTTGTACAATATTCCAACATCCTACCAGTATTTGTCCTACAGTTTTTTCTGTTCTGTATAATAGTATCTAATGTTGGCAAAAAAAATACAAAAACAACACAAAAAAAAGAATTTTTTGAAGTATACAGAGTGTTATGGGTTTTGGAATTTGTGGAAACAGATTTAGAAGATCAGCATTTACGAATAAAAATATTTTACATCTATAAAGTGCATCCTCCTGTTGTCCTTTGAGGTGTCTGGTTTCTGCTTCTTCCAGGATCTGTGTCTGCTTCCAGCAGCGAGAAGCATTTGCCTTCCCCCTTCTCCAGTGCACCCTAAATTTCACAGTGGGTGCCAGCCCCATCCTCACCTCAACCCATGAATCTGAACACTTAACACCCTCCCCAGTCCCCTCCATCCTGGAGGAGGGGGAGTGAGCAAAGGACTGAGTGGGGTTAAACCTCGGTGCTGGCACTGTGACAGTGCTGGACACCAGAGACATTCCCAGCAAGCTCTCAGCACAGTCCAGGCTGAAAAAAGGCTCCAAGACTTAGCACGGAGCAGTGGGAAGCAGCCAGGCCAGAGCTGTTCCCTGATGTTATTTAGATGGTGACTTTGGCTGCTGCAGGACCTGTCTGCTCCTCTGGCAGCCAGGGCCACCATCCACTCCAGGAGCCAGCGAGAGGGAGATACTGAACACAGGGGCTCAAAAATCAGCCCCAGGCTGACCTTCCTTCTTTACAAATAATAAGTTCTCAGTATGACAGCAGCAAGCTGTGGGCTGTGACAGTGCCTAGCCTGGGATGAGGCTTTTCCTTCTGTGCTTCAGCTTCACCAAAGCCTCCGGGGTCAGCTGGGAGCAGTCACTCAAATACAGGGCAGAATTCTGAATTCCTGCTTACACCAGGCAGCCCAGCTCAGAGGAGTCCCCTGGCCAAGGCCTGGGTGTTCCCAGCAGAGAGCTCTCAGCCTCACTCAGGTGATGGCCTGGCTATGTGGCTGCACCAGATCATCTGTGGCCAGGAATTCCCTGCAGGAACAACTGATACTGTCCAAAACTCCATCACCTCCATCTGTTCCTGGAAACCGGCACTGCTCCCGGTGACAGCAGCCTCTGAAGCTCCCCAGTGGGAGCAAAAGGTCAAAAATGCTCTGTGGCAACTAACTCAGACCGTAAATAAAGCAAGCTGCTGCTCTGCGTGTTTGAGGATTTGTTTGGGTTTTCTGATTTTTCTACTGTTTCGTTATAAAAAGACAAGATAAAGACAACAGAAGAAAAGGCCAAGCAAGGCTCCTGGACACTGGCTGCCACCACAAATGTCACAGAAAAGCCCAGCATACAGCTGGGAGCAGCTGTGCCAGCACCTGCTGCAGTCAGGGTGAATCAGACAGGCATAAATGAAGCTGCAGCCCATCCTTTCACCCCAGCAAGGACTGGAATTCCACACACAGCAACCACCCAGGCCACCATTGCAGCCACTGGAAGGGTTCACCTGAGCTGACACCATGTTCCAGCCCTCTCCTGCAAGCCCTGCCTGACTGCAAGAGTCACCTGGGACCTGATGGCAAGACTCCAGGTGCCCCTGAGCAAGGCACAGCGCAGGCTCAGCTGACCAAGGGGGCTGGGGTTGGTTTTAGAAGCTTTTCGTGATAGGAAGGAGCTTGGCTGCTGTCTAACTTAATTACTACCATTGAAATGCTCTGTCTGGGAGAACTTCCACTTGAGCCAATTGTTCTGGTTTTCAGTTAAACCCTGGTACCTGGTTCTCCCTTACAGGGGCTCACTCCCTCCAGGACAAGTGGAGGAGGCAAAGCAGCTGCCCTGTGGCCAGGCCACTCTTACCTGCTCTTTTGCATCCTCCTGCTTTTCTCCTCCCAGGTGCTGGCCCTGGCAGGCGGCTGAAGGACCAAACAGAGTCTGGCACAAGTGAATGTCCTCTCTGTAGAAAGACGCGGGTCTGTAATGACTCCAACATTATCATTATTTGCTCCACGCTGCCCAAAAGGTCAGTAACTGGATGCTGGAGTGTTTGTGCAGTTGGAGAATGCTTCTGCTGCCCAAGTGGAAGGGCAAGGCTGTCCTGGCACTTCCGAGGTCCGAACTGCGCATTCCCAGGGAAGGCGGTCGCTGTGGAGTGGGAAACAAGGCCAACGGTGCTAAGAAAAAATATGCTGGGTAAGAGCAGCTTTTCTCTTCTGCAGGAGCTTCCACACACTGAAGCGGCTGAGGCAGGAAGTCAAAGATAGGTACATAGTAAAATAAATGAAAACAGAGAAGTGGAGGAAAAAAAACCAGAAATTATCTGTCAAACCTTCCAAGATGTGAGGAAGGGAGAAAGGGAGTGAAAAAAGGGAAGACCCAAATTGTGTGAACATTAGTTTGCATCAGTGTCTTAAGTTGGTCCAACAGCTAAAAAGAGTAAGGCCATACAAATTAATAAAAAAATGATGCTTTATTTTAAATGCAGCTACTGTCATGAGTCATCAAAATAGACTTTGCAATAGTTACTTTGTTTTAAATATGAGGTGACGAATGACAGCAAAGAACTTAAACTACATGAAATGTCCTAAAATTAAAAGAACTAAATTTAAATATTACAAATGACAATTTTCAGAAGATGAAAGGGACTAAAAATATTTTCCAGAAAAAGTAAAATAATTTTGGCCAGTAAACCCATACTAGAAACGTAAATTATTGAGATACTGCACATGAAATAGTCAAGGAGGACTCCTTTCTGTCATTGTCATTTAGAAGATCCACAAAGCTGAAATCTCACCATTTAAATCACATTGCTCTAATGATTTCTCTGACTTAAAACCAGTCCAGTAATCCAGGATCATCCAAGGAAGCAATGATAAATTTCACTTCTTCGTGCAGTGGGGCTGCTGCTCTCAGTGTGTGACCAGGGACCAGTGACCCCCTGGACCTTCCCGCACTCAGCTCCTCAGGGCAGGGCATTTCCAGCGGGTCCTTCCATGGTTGTGCCGGGTGTAGCAGCCAAGGGCTCCGCACAAAACCCTCCAGAATGACTTCAGATCATGTTTGAAGGGGAACCAGGGCTCAGCTGAACTCTCCTCAGCCACCTCCTCGCTCTCAGCTCTCGAAGTGCCACTGCTGAGGAAGGGACCCGTCGCAGATGGCCACGGTCACGTAGCCCTTGTGGCTCAGTGGATCCACCACCTTCAGGCACTGCCCCACAGAGACCTGGTACAGGCGGTTGTTTTTCTAGAGCAGACAAAAAGACAGATGGGATTTATTTACTAAAACTTCTGTTCTCCATTGTCAAACCAGAGCTGAAAGCAATGCCCAAGGGGAGGCGATGCTCCTTCCTGACAGATGAGCCTTTCAGCCTCCCTGACACACCAGACCCTCAGCAGCAGCAGAGTCCAGCACACCCCATAACCACATCCAGGCTTTGAAACAAAGGCTCTCACGTCCTCAGAGGCCTCCAGTTCGGATTTTGTTTATACCAGAGTCTTTTAATGAGGTGGAGGGATGATCAAACCCATTCCCCAGCACTCAGCAAAGAGAGAGCCCACAAGGCCGTAGTGGGGCACAGACAGGTCATAGAATCCTAGAATGGTTTGGGTTGGGAGGGACCTTAAAGATCATTTAAGTCCAATTCTCCTGCCATGGGCAGGGACACCTTCTACTAGACAGGTTGCTTAAGGCCCGTACAACTTTGCCATGAACATTTCTAGGGATCGGGCATCCACAGGTTCTCTGAGCAACCTGTTCCAGAATCACTCCACCCTCACAGCAAAGAATTTCTTCCTAATATCTAATCTAAACTTGCCCTCTGTCAGTTTAAAGCCATTCCCTCTTCTCTCATCACTCCATGCTCTTGTAAAATGTCTCTCTCCAGCTCTCCTGTAGCCCCCTTAGGCAGTGGAAGGATGCTTTAAGGTCTCCCTGGAGCCTTCTCTTCTCCAGGCTGAACAGAGGTGCCTGTTCTGCATCTGACCACGCCTTAGCAGTGCCACTGCCCTCAGCAGCCACACGCTGGGGAGCTGCCACACATCGTGACAGGCCTCGTGCGTGGTGGGTGCCCACAGCCAGGGCAAGGCCAAACCCCAGCCAAGAGTGAGAAGGAAACAGATCCTATTCTTGCATTACCCTCAGAGAACTGTGCCATCTCCTCTACTACCAGCCTGTTGCAGCTGTCTGGAGAGGGCTCTCTGCACAGCCCCAGCAGCTCCCATGGGCAGCCACCTCCTGCTCTCCTGCACAGAGGGAGCAGATACACGAGAACAACCATGCCAGGCTCTGTCTCTGCTTATGGCCATAACCAGATGTCCAGTGAAGCAGGAGAACAGGGCAAGAAAACACAACACTCCTCCAAAATATCCCCCGAATCCAAGTCTCGTACCACAACTGACAGTGCACAGTTAGTATTTCCCTGTACCAATGATTCACTCAAGGGATTTGCCCTTGTTCCAAAAGACATGATATCTAAAGGGTCCCAGCCAGCTCTCATACTCCTTATGGGAAATGTGCCCCACACCTTCCATTTGCCTTTCCATGCCCCTCTGAGCCTTCTTCAGCCCTAATTCAGCCTTTCTGAGAGGAGGGGACCAGCACGTGCAGTACAAGCAAACTGCAATGGTGTGCTGACATTTTTCTGCTTCCGTTTCTATTCCCTTCCTAATCAATCCTAGTATTTGATCCACATTCTTTTCTTGTGGATCACTGATGAGCACCAATGCGACCCTGTTAGAGATCCACCTCTCACACACACAGTGGCATGGCAGCATGGTATGAACCCGAGACAGACTGTGCAGAGCTGTGCTGGAAGCACCATTGACAGTGCTGGCAGGGCCCTCCCTCCCTTTGTTCAACCATGTTGGTGCTACAGACTCTCTGCTAGGCCCTGGGTATGTGAGGGGCAGCCTCTGAGTGAATACCCAGGAGACAAATTCCATGTGTGAGCAGCACTGGCTCAGTTTTGTGGAATTGGCCACTCCAGGCTTTAACAATTAAACTGACGAGATCAATTACAGGGCAGAAGCAACTGCTCTGCCCTGTGCTTCTTCAAGCACTAAGCAGGAATCACCACATGGACTCCTCCTGTCTCCCAGGCCTGCACACACAACACAACAAAGCTGTGGGGTGGATTTTGTTCTCTCTGGCATATCCCAGATGAGCCACAGTGCTGTGGGTGGCTGTGACTGGCAGAAGAAAGGCTCAGTGGAGCTGCAGAAGCCTTTCTATGTTGCGAAGGGCTTGCATGTCCCAGAGCTCAGCAAAAGTCTTATTAAGACTGAAATGCAGCCATCAAACCCTGTGCAACTTCTGTACAGGCTGCTTGAACATGGGCTGGGCCTGGTACAGTGCAATTGCCCTGATACATCTGAGGTTTAGTCACAATTAAACTCAACCCTGATGTCCTGTTAGTGCTACTGTCACTGACTGAGACATTGACTACACGTAATGTGCCATATGCCAGCCTCTCCACTTACCCCAAATGTCCACTGCTGAGAGCCACCGGAGCCGTGGCATTTCATGAGACGAGGCGGATCGGATGAGCGAGTTTCCGAAACATCCAAGCAAAGCAGATTATTTAAAATCAGCTCATGATCCTCATTGTAAATCCAGACCTGAAAGAGAAGATAGAAAGACATTTATTGCAATGTTTCAGGGCAGTTTCCTTGAATGTTTTGTTCACCTGCAGAGGAGGTGCTTCAACATCTGGAAGTCAGAGATGGGCCTTGCAGTGACTGGCAAGAATTGAATGCAGCCCTTTGCAGCCTCAACTGCAATTGGGTTCCTGAATTTACATGACAAGAGTTTCTCTGTGATCACACTGGAAACCATTGTCAGCTCTAACAAGCAGCAAGGGACACACTCAAGCTGTCAGTCTGTCCTCTCCCACATGCTGCTTGAGCAGAGCAGGTATTTTTATTCTCAGCACAGAAAAGTGTCGGGCACCTTCAGCTGCTGCCATTCATGCCCACACCCTGCTGGCTCTGTGGGCTGCTTTGAGCAAGGCACATCTGGCACAGCTGGACAGACGTTCAGGGAAGCAGGAACAGCAGCCTGGTCCAACTGCAGGAGCTGCTGGTTCTCCCTCCCTTGTTCAGCTCCTCCATGCCTGCAAAGACGTGGGCCAAGATCAGTTCTGTGGAAGACCCAGAGCTCTCATAACCAACAGGAGACTCTGAATTCCAAGCCAGAAAGAAATGAAGGAACTTGGAGGTGTGCACCTCAAAATATCCTAGGTTACAGAGGGGCAGAGAAAAGAGAAGAAAGTAAATGAAAACTGTAGCCCTGCAGTGCAGGGAAGACCCTGGGACCATCTGGCTCAACACCCAGTGACAGCTATTCCAAATGCACAGTGGAGCCCTGGCATTCACAGGGCAGCTGGACAGCACTTCCCAACCTCTGGGGATGTTGAGCAAGGCAACTCGCTTTCCCCTGACTTCTGAGCCTGTGAACAAGAGGAGCTGAGCCCCTCATACCTGTCCCTGAAGTACCTACAGACACACAAAGTTCTTCTGGCATGCTCCTGTTCCAGCCCTGTTCCCACTTCTCACAGCTCAGTGCTGCACTTGCCATGCCCACTGTGTAATTTTCTTTTTTCCATGAAGTCTGCATGAGTTTCAGAGTCAGAGTATGGGATATCAAATTCCAGGCAGAAAAGTCAGGCACATTAATTTTGATTTGTCTCTTTTTTTAGCCTACGAAACTAAAACCAGCCTTCTGGAGGGCGCTGGGATTTGGGACACAGCCTCAGTTGGACAGCATGACTAGAAAGCACACAGCTCATTATCACAGTGACTATTATAACACAAGGAAGGCCTCCTTGGAAGAAGTGAAGGGATCACATTAAAATCTGCCCTAACCTCAGGCATTCTGTGCCTTCTAATATACTCTTTTCTGTTTAAACCCTGTCATGAAAAAGAAATCATGGCAAGATTAAAGAGAGAGGAGAGAATGGAGAAATCGCAGGACTTGCCTGGGAGAATTGCTATTAAAAGGATAATGATGGAACCAAATCCAAACAAGAGATGAACTGGTAAGAATGGAGAGAGAAGACTGCAGTGACACAGGGAACAGACCTTCAATCAAAAGCTGAGTAATGGCAAAGAACACAAGACAGTGGTTAAACCCAGTGGGGTACTTCTACATAAAGGCTTACACAAGACAGCCAAAATTAATTTCAAACTAATTATGTGTTCACCATAGAAAACAAAGGAAAGAGGAAAAAGAGGCCCAAATTTGGTTCCAAATCCAGGTTAGAGTATCACTATGAACTTGCAGATTATTAACAGATTCAAGCACTGGGAAAGCAAAGCCACCCCATGAGGTTTCTTTGTTACACAATTGCAAGCCTTCGAATACTCCAAAAATTATTAACTAATTTTCTGCTGAAGACTGAAAAGATGATGTTCAGCTCTTGTTGTTAAAGGCTATCAGGAGCAACAGCCCCATATAGGAAAGAAATTCCTGGCAGGCAGCACAGTATCAAAAGCCTATAAGCAGAAAGGTGCCTTCCCAGGATTTATGTTTCATCTCTGAGAGATCTCTTGTTTTATCCTCTTATATATTTTCTCAAAAAAAACAAAAAACCAAAAAGACACAACACAAACCAAACCATTAAAAAATCTAATTTATTAAAAAAACCGAGATAACAGAGGTGCAGGATATTTTCAACCTGCATGCACTTCCTAACTAGCAGAGTTAGGAGAGCATCACTGTAAAGACTTTGGTTTCTAAAACTGGGATTGTGTCCAGTTCTCACACTCAGGAAAGCAGCACCTTTAATTGCTGTCCTCCAGAGACACATGGCAATGATCTGCTCCAAAGGTCTAAGGAAAGTCACTGGCCATTTTCACTGGTGTCAAACAAAATCAGTGAGATGCAGTTAGAGTATAATGAATCATTTCTGTTTTCAAACAAAACCTAAATGACAGATGTTATGGAAAAATGCTCTCTCCATAATGAAATTGATCATGTTTGTGGTTAAATAAAATACTTAATGTGGTGAATGCTGTAGGACTGGCCTCTTTCTAGCAGCTTTTTTTCCCTGCCTCTCAACACAGGTGACAGGCTAAAATGAAAGGTGCATGGACCCCTTCAGGCAGGTGCATAGCATGTGCTACAGTAGATCTTGTGGACAAAATAAATGGGAGGAGGTCTAAGGTATGAGCTCTGTTAGTCTAAACTTCTCTTACACAGATGCAGCTTAGGAAGAACTGGATATTTAATTGAGACCTCTCAAAATTTACAGATTTAAGACTTAGGCTTCCTAGGACTTCAGTACCTTCAGGACTTTACTTTGTCCATGTAACTCAGACAAATCCCACAGCCTTCTCCTGAATTTCAAAATGAAATTAAATAAGCCAGGAAATATCTACCTACCCTTTGCCTTTCCGAGATCAGTGGAGTGCAGCAAAAGGCATGGCTGGCCAACTGGCAAAGCCTTGTGGATACACATTTTTATCTGATCTGCAAATTTCATTAATACTAGTGAAAGACATTGAAAATTTTCAGTAAATACAAGACACTAACTACTGCAGAAACAGTCCTTTGTTTGAAAGAAAATCCTTGCCATGACCCATGTAGTATTCCAGTACTTCCATCACTTACAATCTGTCGCTTAGCTTGGCACTGCTGTATTATTCTGTCAGACAGTTCGTAAAAGATAAAAATTCAGCTTAAGAGCACAGAAAAAGCTGCCTCAGCCCTGAAGAGGAGATGTGCCCAGCCATTTGCACCATCACATCCATCTGCAGATACTTCAGCTCCTGTTATTATGGACAGCAATGACACCACAGCACCAAATAGCCTGTGACAGTCACCACAAACAGCCAAGTTTGGTGGTCTGTAATAACTATTTGAAGCTATTGCTACTCTGCAAACCCAACATCCTCCTGAGAGTCATTCCAAAGCAGGTATGTGCCCTCTGCTCCACAGCTCAGTGTGCCACAGATGCCTCATGACAATCGTTAGAGGCACCAAAGAATTGTGCCTTCAATAGTTTACGGAAAAGCAGCAAGACTGAATTTGCACACCTTCACACTCACTCCAGACATGTGCTGTGTCAGAAAAGCAAACTAATAGCCACGATCTAGAGGTTTAGGGAGAGAGAGATCTTACAGAAAAATTGCACATGGGAGCAAAACCTTGTAGTCTCTGAGTCTTGAACAGTTTGTAAAGGACATATTCTTACATTTATTAAGTGCTACAGAAGTGTTAACAGAGCTTTTCTGAAGTCTGTGCTTGAGCACATTTTTTCAAGGTCCAGAGCACAGATGCCTGTTCTGTCACCTCAAACCTCTGTTCTGTAAGATCCCATCACCTCTTCCACTTGTGCTATTTCTAACAAGATATTCATTACTTATTCCTAAATTTCTGTTCAGTCCCTGGAATTATCCCAGACTATTTCTGCTACAGTTAATGGAGTATCCTAGTTTTCATTATAACTTAAAGACATCATTTTTAATATATTTTCCAGATATGAGAACCACTTCCCTTATTATTTTCTTTCCACAGCAAAAATATGAACTGCATGTCAGTCATGACAAGCCTGAGAAAACAGGACAGTGTGATGTGCTTGACTAATTTTCAACTCTACTTAATGATGACCATCTAAATCAACTACAATGAAAAGGATCACACATAATGCTGATACAATTGAAAGCTACAGAATACTTGTTATTTCCTTTAAATCCAAGTTAAGTGAGAATTTGGAATTCCTTAGCAGCCATGAAGGCTGGAGAAGATAAAGCAAGCATAAACTAAAGGCAAAACAGAATTGCTTTTAAGGCCAATCCCATGACTTTACAGAGGCTGGTCAGCTCTCACATGCATTCACCAGAACAAACACAGGTTTTTTTCCTAGGACAAAGGCATAAAATAGATAATTCTAGAGCAAAACCAGCTGAAAATGCCAATGAGTTGAGTGAAACAACAGTTATAAGCTTCCAACAGTCAGCATGTTTCTTGCTATTTTTATAAGCAGAAGCTGCTAAATAAGTATCATCTTTCTCTACATTGTTCTCACATATCTATAGCAAGATTGTTCAAGAGGTTATGACAGCAAGTTGGCTGAATGCACTCTTGGGATTTATTAGGAGAACAAAATAAGTCTAATAGCAAAAAAACGTAGTGTTGGTTGACATACTTGGTTGGAGAACAAAATCATTGTGAAAGAAGATAGCACAGCCAGTTTTTTTATGAGAATTAATTGCTAAATTTACCACTAGTAAACCAGATTCATGAGAAAAGAAGCCAGAGATCAACAATCAGAGCACGGATTTGTCTTTCTCAGCACCAAAGGGCTAACTGAAGTTTGTTCTCCCGGATAAAACAAAACGTCTGAAAAAGGTTTTCATATGGAAAACCAACAGACTTTCTCCTTCAGGCATGTGGCACTTCATTATGAGAAATATTGCAGCAAGGAGAAGGGAAGCATAACTGTGTGGACATCATGCCCAGGCAGTCATTTTTGCTTTCTCACCCAAAGATAGAATGGCTCAGAAAGCAGCACTGCAGCTTTGGCACTGCAAATGTACAATCACTTGGTGATGATGGTGCCCATCAGTTACTATTACACTCACACAGGCTTTATATTTGCAAGACTTGCTGACTGCCCTAGAGCTAATGGAACAGATCAAATAGGAAAACCTTCATTCCCATTCCAGCTTTAATTAATCCACCTTTAAGACAGGAACTCGCAATTTGGCCATGGTGATGATTTCTCAGTGCTCCAGAGGTGAAGTACAAGGATGTATTCCTTGCTCCTGTCTGACAACTGGACCTGGAGGCCACGTGTCAAGAGCCAGCCACACTTATCCAGAGAACTGCAAACACCCTTCACACTTCCTCTGTCACACTCAGCTGCTGAGGCCACAAGTAGGAGGCAGAAAGTCCCATTAGGTGACAAAGCACACAGCATTTTGTTGGGACTATCACAAATCACTCTGCTTCCACTGCTGCAGTTTCCATACCCTGAAAACTGTTGCCTTTGTCATAGAGCATCAAGTTAGTCCAGCACAACCCACCTTTACTAAACCTGTGCTGCATTATATCCCAAGCTCCGTTTATTCTGTGTCTTTGGTTACTTTTCTCTTTAGATCCAACCTAGCTTTTAGAATTGGGTCCCATGGGCTCCTACGTCATAATGTTCTCAGAGTAGTTCTTAGCCATGCAAGCCTTTATGGCATTAGCTGGAGATCTCTCTACCCTGGAGACTTTTTATCCAAGTCCTGAATTTCTGTCACCTGAAAGACGTGAAACAGCAAAGGCTTCATGTTGTAATACAAAAATTCTCATTAGGTTTTCACATGCACGCCTAATTAATCCCCAGATCAGCAATTCACCTGTAGCCAAAGAATCTTCTGAATTCCTTTTATTTAACAACAAACCATTCATTTATCCCAAACAGCAGCAGAGGACTGGCTATACAGTACACAAACACCAGTGGGGCAGAAAAAGGCTGCTTTAAATTCCAGTATGAGGAACTGACTGAAAGAGCTGCTACAAATTCTGGAGTGCCAATCAGTGGATTATGAACCCGTCAGGAGCCACTTTAGGGCAGCCTCCAGCCAAATACAGAGATTCGTGCCATAAAGACAGCAGATTATAATATCCAACACTCAGCAGTAGCGGGAGCTGCACAGTGCCCTTGGCCAGTCCCATGGTTTGAATGATCCTCTGTAAGCAGCCTGCCAGCTGATGAGATGTCACTCCAGGGCACTTTGCCAGCAGGAAAACATATTGGTCATTTTTAGGACATGAATCACTATTCAGTATAATTGGGAATATCATACCTGGTTCTGATCGTTGTAGTCACATTCCCGAACTACCACCAGGCCTCCTTTCTGACTTGGGTGGCCCTGGGCAACCAGGCATTTGTTGGTTTGGAGGTGATACAGCTATGAAAGGAAAACAGTTTGATAGTCAGAGTAAACAACAGCCCTAGATCTCAAAGTGTGCTCAAAGCCCTAGATCCCTAGTGTGCTCCAAAAAACTCAGCCAACAATTCCAGCAACAACAACAAAAAAATCTTCCTTTTTAAAAGACCATTCTGTTTTTCCAATAATTTGGAGAAAAAACTGCATTAAACAGTTCCAATTTGCTTTCTAATTACATCAAGATTTCTCTCTCTGGTACAAGTGCAGTACACACATGCTGGCTCTACTCTGTCAAGGTTCTTTGCCCTCTTCACTGTTCATGGAAGTCTGAAAACCCACAAATTCTGCTCAGGAATATTGACTGTACTGTATAAACTGCATTTTACTACAGTTTAGCCTAAACATAAGTCTCCTCCTATAGCCCCTCTTCATGGAACAGGACCGCCTCCCTGAGAAACGAGAAGGAATTACTGAAATAAAAACAATTTCAGGGATTTATGTTGTTTGCAAATTGATTTTCAAGAGCATTTAAGCGACTGAAAAGCCACTGTTATCAGCTATGGTATTTTCCTGATGGATCAGGGAAGAAGAGAACACTTTACAAACATCCAAATGCTGTTTTTGCTCTAATGCCCTACCTAGTCTGATTTAGGGGAATGATGTCTCAGAGGACTGAGTTCAGGTCAGAAGCCTGTCCTGTGATGCAGAACTGTGAGCACCTACCATCAGAGCAAACAAGGAGGCTCGCAGCAAGCTGGCAGTCTCTCCTGATTTGAACAATAATGCCCACCCTCAGAGCCATCCATGACATTTTCTGCTGTACAAAGTTTAGGTTGTTCTATTTCAAGAATCAAAAAGTCATTAAGATCTTGATGTATCCCCACAGAGGTACCCAGGGAGACAAAACACTTCTAATTCTGGCTTTAAATTACACACATGCCCTGAACTAAATGCTGGCCAGCAGAAGACTTCTTTTTAGCCTGATTATTCTTCTTCCCCTGATGTGGTGGGGATCAGGCTCTTCAGACAGCAAACACTGCCTGCACATTATGAGCTGAGAGATGGCAGGGCCTCAGATCTGACACCCACATTAAAAATACTCATTTCCAATCTGGAGCTGGATGCAGAGCGAAAAAGAATTTACTGTTCTGAACTCAAGGCCAGGCTGATTAACTAGCCAGCTGAACTTTATTATGAAGACATCCATAGCTGTCTTGGCACTTCTGTTGACTCTACAAATTTTTAGAACCCAAAATACACTTCCAGTAATAAAAGGAACAAACTGCTCAGTCGCATGATAGCAACAATTAGTGCAAATACCAAATAATGTTTTTCACTAAACACCATTTCTGGAAATAGCTGTCCCAAGGCACATCAACAATCGCCTCCAGTGCACCATATTTCTCCTGTTCCCTATACACATCTAAAACAAATTACACAAAACATTCTAAATAACATTTCCTCACACCCCAGATCTAGGACAGATCTCATTTTCATCATTCCTCACTCAACAGAAGGCTTTTAAACCATAGAGTACATGAGTTTTGTATGATTTTTGTCCTTGTTTTTATTGGCCATGATGGCCAGCATTTGGTAACACTGGTAACAACTGCAATCATTTGTGATCATTACATTTCTTTCCAGCTGTCAAACCACCACTTATCTGTGGCCCAATTAGTTTTTGAGAATAAACTGAGATTTGGAGCACTTCCTCCCAAATCCTAAAGAGTCTGGCACGCAGTGGTGACATTGGCTGATCGTTCTGTTCCTTGCAGGCATCTGGAAATAGTTTATACAATCATCAGAGCCAAAGCTGACTCTCTCATACAATGCTGGGTATAATTCTTAAACCCCAGAAAACCAAGCTAAGGAACTGCATTTTTCTGCTGCTTCTCTCCATTTCTTAAAGGATGTACAAAATTTTTCTGAAAATTAAACCATGGTGAATAACTGCTGGGAAGATTTAACCTTAAGTGTGGCTGAGATATTCAGATCCCTCAAGTAGCTCTCTCCAACATCAACAATTCCTCAGCTAACTTTCTGTCTGAATGAAAGCAGAAAGCTATTAAATTTAAAAAAGGAGAAAAAAGGAGAAAAAAATGTCTGACTATGGGAGTAACAGCATCCAACTAGGGGAATCAGCCCATTGTATCAGTGTTGTTCAGGGAAACCACTCCACTTCACCGCTTGGCTGGGATATTGCTATAAAAATACTCCACAAATCGTGGCTTCCCAGACAGCTGCTTCTGAACAAAAAAATCTAATGGTGTCAATAGGTCCTGCATGAACACAGGTCCTCCTGACTCACTTCTTGCAGAACCAGCAACTGTCAGCAGCTACTGCAGCCTGTGTCCCCTGTGGGGACATCACTACTAAATGCTTCCAACTATTGAGCTAAAAGAGAACCTGCTCACCATAATCTATGTGCACAGGAGGCAGTTTATTCCAGAGTATTCCCTTTCACAGAGAGGACATTGAGAAAGTTGTCTTGTGTTTGAAACTATCCATTATTTTTGGGAAGCATAAAAAGCACACATCAAGTGAACGTGACACTGGAAAGAGCAGGTGCAACTCTCTGGTGGCTTTGCCTGCATGCAAACCCATAAGCAAAGGTATCAGAGCTAAGGAATGTATTTAATCATTATTTCCTTCATGAATACACATAAAAAATTCTCTCTTCACTTCTACTTTGAAGGAAAAAAGAGAGGAGAAAAACTCATTTTTTGTTCATTAGGTAACAGCCAAGACTAGAAAAGCCATCATCGGCCTCAGATGCAAACACTCACCTTTGCAGAAAATTACCCAGTGAAAGCAATGAGTTTGGAAACTAATTACACTGTACTCTTATCATAAACCAACAGAGCATGAATATTTGAGGCCAAATTTCTCTGTATCCAAATCCATCTTCAGAACCAACAGCTGTGAAAGCACATTCTAAAGACAGCAAAACTTCCTAACTCAGAGCTTTGAGGTAAGAAACCTCATGGAGCAGTATCTAGTCTGAGGATGACCTGAAATATAGGTCAGACTGAAACTGATTTGACAAAAATCCTGTTATTTTCAAGACAGCTTATTGCAAAACTTATAGAAACAGACTATTTTTGTTGTATTTGAGCTAATCTTTAAGAAAAAAGTCTCATAATAATTACCACACCAGAATTCTATATATTTAAGTTTCTCTTACCCTTCCACGCTGGATTATTTTTGGTCGTTTCTGTGCTCTATTAATAAAAACTGGCTGTGGAGCTTTGGCATTGGGCCCAGATATCTGCATCTCAGGATAGATGTTATCTAAATACCACTTAAATGACTTGCAGTTCAATCTCTTCCTCAGTTCTACACGGTCGGTGATATTTCCATAGCTCCTCATCCTCAGCTCAGGTCTCAAAGCAAAATACTGCTCCTGTATTTAAGAGAAACAGGTTGGGGAAAAGTGGAGAAGAATTTCAGGTTACTGATTCCCAATTTTTTCCTGTTTCCAGAATTCCCCAAATTTCGTTTCATTTTGCTATTATTTTCAACCAGTAAGTTTGAAACTGGCAGTAGGAAATTGCAATGCTTGGATTGCCACAGGAAGTGAGATTTAATCTTGCCTAACTCTGAGCTAATCTTTCTAACTGAGGGGGTCTTTTGGTGAAGATACTTCTTGGGTACAAATTTGCTCATCTTTTTTAGATGCCAACTTGAGGAAGAAACAAATCAGCCCCTGACTTTATTGCCATTGGCAATACAGGCATCCTAAAATCAGTAAACAAAAAACAGATGTATCATCAGCAGCCTCATCTGACAAAAGTTACTTTAAACTATTTTGATTGTTCAATAGATTGTTTTTGTGGGATTCCAGTGTGTTTTGTCTTGCACAGTTTCCAGCCTTCCAACTTTACAAATGATCAGGGTAAAATCCTTCCAGAATAGACCTATAAATGGGACTAATATCATGAAGTTCAGTAGGACCACACCTTATTCATGTGAATAATCAGAACCGTCACCTGGGCTTTCTGGGAAGTCCAGATCTTCCAATTCCTCTGCATCATCTCCAGAAAGGCTTCCACAATATTATTTTTTTCACATTCTATTTTATGATAATACTCTGAATCTTAAAGTTTAGGCAAAGACAGATTAAGATTCCAACCCAATCTCACTCATGCGCTGTTTGACTCCAATGCAGAGACAATGGGGACAAACAGGAACTCATGAATGTACAGTGCAGCATGAATACTATCGCTAAAACTAGAAAAATAATCCCCTTTTAGCATTTAATTCCAGATAGATTTACAGAGCCCACAGAAAAGGCATTGTATTTGCACCTTAATTTGTTTACTAGGTACCATTTAGAATTCAGTTTTCAGGGCACTGAACTACAGCATTTTATGGGATTCATCTCTAGGAGACATCTGGAATTCACCCACCATGATGTGGTTCTGACAGTTTTCAATTACCTCCTGCCATCTGATACTCAGATGACAGACAGCATCACCTCCGGACAAGTTACACATCTCTCCTCATCAAGATCTTCGAGCACTTGGATGTGCTCGATGTATCACTGCTGTTTTAATAGCAGGGCAAGGGGAAGTGTGTACTTGGTGTACACTGGACTGTTAGCCAGCTCTGAGGAAGTGTGGACACAGACTGGACATCACAATCAGAAACTGGTCTGCTTCAAAAGTAGCTCTGCTATTCCTATTGCCTCTTTCCTAGCTGAAGTTCAAATGCTGGATCCTACCTTCTATGTGTTATTTATTACCACTCTATACAGGAACTTATACTTTTGAATTTTGCTGTTGACAGTTATGAACATTTGGCTGAATAATTTCCCTTAAGCCATTTCATTTATTGAATACCGATATTTACTCCTCTAAGTCTTATCTTTGTACTGTGCATCATTAGATTGCTTTGGTAAATTATACTGGCCCTAAATATTTGCATTATTCTCATAAAAACAAAAATATTTCCAAGCTTGTCTTCCATACATTCTCTGGAACCTATCAGAGAATCAGACTAGAAACAGCTGGAAAAGTTCTGGACACAAATCTGTGATAAGAGACTGCTAGAATCAGCAGCTGAAGTGCTTGCTGGATAAAGCAGTATCAGCTGGAAATTATAACAAAGAATCAAGTCCAAACTCCAGAGAAAGCCATCATTAATCACAAAAAACTGTGCCCAGATATCAGTAAAAGGGAAAGTGATAGATCAGATCTACCAAAGCATTACAGAGATAGAGAATGGAGATAAAAATCAATGGCCTCTAATAGGTTCCTCAAACTGAACATCGAGGTAAAGGATGGGGATTGAAATGTAAACCTCCAAAGAACATAAAATTAATAAAATATATCTCGTATAGAAATTGTAGACACCACAGGAACTGAGCAAACAGCTAATCCTATGGTCTCAGAGGGCAAAATGTCATTAAGTATCTCAGAGATGAGGGATTCATAAACACCTGATCTACGCTCAAAAGCATCAGTATCAAGATCTGAAGACAAGGAAGGAATACTCACCCTTGAATCCAGAAGTCAATCCTGATTGCTCTTCCAGGGCAAGACAGACTAAGAAGCAGATTGCTAATTAAAACAGAAAGCAAACAAGCAGCCAAAAAAATTCCCTGTCTCACCAACATGGAAACTACCTGAAGGCACAGTACATGGCTGCCACGTAATACTGATTTGGACAGAGCTTACAAAAGCTCATCCATCATCTTTTACTTCACTAAAAAGGCATAAAACAAACTCCTGCAGGCAGTAAAGTAACAAGGAGGAGACTTGAGCACTCAAAAGCCAAATGACAATTCTACAGAATTTAGGAATTCCTATCAGAACTAACATTAGGAAATCAGACTACAGAAGGAAAACCCCATCAGAGGTGTAACAGATCCCACTGTGACACAGCCGTTTGACAAATATGCCAGTTAAAAACCATTTAATAACCTTACTTTATGACCTAGAACTGTCTCTTACCTTGTATTCATCCATCCACACATGTGCCAGCCTCAGCGAGTTATGAGCCATAGTGTCCTGTCCCCCAGGTGAGCCATAGGGACGCCTCTTACGGAAAATGTGTCCCACCCTGGAGCAGGGGATGATCAGAAGTCTGCCACCACACATCCAGATCTGTCCACACAAAAGCAGAACATGCCTCATTGTTCCGATTGCTCACTGCCTCCTTCCCTTCTTCAAGGGATACTTTGGTAAGGTTATACAGAAAATTTTCTAAAATGTTATACTCTAACGACCTATCAGAAAAGACTGGGATATATGGGCTAGGATACATGATATTTGGGCTATGGACTCATCCTGCAGATTAAGTTCCCTAAACTGATTTACCCTCATGAAAATTGTCCACAATTCTGTGACAGATAATGAAGACCAGTCTGTGTCATCAAGGGAGCCTGGAGAGCTTTCAACTAAGTATGAAAACTTACTGGACAGAGCTGTTTGTTTCTGTTAAGTTACAGGAACTCAGATACACTGTTCCCATTCAGATGCTACATTTAGCAGTCCTTATCTGTGGCACCACAGACCTACATTTTATTTACACTCTACTTCCATTTCTTTTTTTTAAATTTCTTTTTTAACTTCATCTTCCAGCAAATTACCAGCACTGGCCCTTTGCTGGACTAACGTGTTCTCCAGTCCCAGAAAATCTTCTCACATTAGTACTTTATAATCAAGTCACTTTTAAAACAACTTCTAGACAAGACAAAGACTCAACTTCTTTCCAACCCTCCCCCAGGGAGACGGGGACTTCTAGAAGCTCTAAATTCTCTGAATGTACTCCAGTTTTTCAAAGCCCTTTTTATTGAAACTGTGTATTACAAGATAACAACAATAATCTCCTTACACTCCACACACTTCTACTCAGATATCTAATAATTACATTTATACTGAAAATTGAAAGATTTTATTTATTCAGTACACACTCTTTTAAAGTCACTCAAATGTATGAAATTCCAGTTATTTTTGAACTCTAATCTTGATTTCTCTAATTGACAGATTTCTTTAAAGTTTTGGGGGTTGTTTATCTGGTTTCAGGTTTGTTTGGTTTTTTTATGTTAACTTCACTTTTTAATCCCCTTTTCATATCTGTCATGATAGCATATCATTTTCAGGCAGACTCTTGTCAAACCTGCTGATGAATCCACTTTACAAAAGTAAAGATATAAGCACAACATTAAGCAGATTAAGTTGTTTTTCTTTCAGTGGAGTGACAGGGAAGATGAGATAAAATACAGGAAGCCAAATGCAACACCATTTTCAAATCTTTTGATCATGATTGTCTCATTATTTTTCCAACCAAGATGACTCCTCTACATGACTGTCAATTTAGTTCCAGAAAACTTTACATTTCCAGGTCCTCAAAAAGGAGGCTGAACTGTCCAAGGAAATAAGCTTACATCTTAGCAATAGTGCTGAGAGCCACACATCTCTAATCAACTTGTGAAATTCATTAGACATTGCTCATAAACTAATTTCAAAAACTTGCATGATTCTTCTTTTCCTATGCTTCTTCATAGCTATTATGAAATGCTCCACCACCAAACCAAGAAAAGGCCACAAACACTCAACTAGAGAGCTGAAAATCCTCTGATTACCCGAAAAGATATTTCCAGGTTTTCTCCTCCCCAGATGTCCATGCCACTGTCGTACTGCCCGAGCTCATTGAAGTACTCACGATCCATGGCAAACAGCCCTCCAGCCATGGTAGGTGACCTAAAAAGGTACATGGAAGGAAATTAATTTTCTTTTAGAGAGAGGAAAAAAACCCACAACAGTAATTTTTGCTGAATCTGCTGGTTTCGAAGTCCAAATTTACAAACCTACGTAACACAATTTAAATCCTTCAGTCACTAGACATCAGTTCTAGTCTCAAAACATTTTCAAAAGCAGATCTGTAAGTGATATTTGTGATCTTCCATAGTTCCAATACCTATAAATCATATTTCTTTACCTGGTAAACTTGAGGAAAAGGGATAGGACAGAGAAAGAGGAACAACAAATGCCAGAGGCAGTGTTGTTTCACCACTGACTCAATTATCAGTTTACTGGCAAGTTATTTACAGTTTGTGTATTTATACAGATGGTCCCTGTGGCATTTCCCAGTTTTTCACCTTGCCTGTGTGTTACTAGAATGTGTGCTATTTTGTAAAAATCTGCATATGATCCGCACTGTTCAGTTTCTAGTTTGAATTCCTACTGTATCACAACGCTGGACTACGCGGATGACCTACAAGAGTATAAAAGAGTAAAAACACTACATAAATACACGAGATGATAGTTGGAACACCCAATGGGCTGGAAAAAGGCTTTTTCCCATCCTTGTAATTAAAACCCTGTGTTGAAACCAAGCCTAGGTCAAGGTTTCATTGCTTGTTCACCCACAAATTTCTACTACAGCTTCTGTCACCTTAAAACCTAGGTTGAAAGGTTGATCTCAATTTTCCCACTCTGACACCAAAATATTTCATTGTGAAGGTCTTTAAAATGCAATACTTTCTGTTGGATGGAAAGCCTTTTTCAAAGGTTAAACAGCAATCTAGGCTCCTTTTTCAAAGCAGGCAGAGACCTTTAGGTAGGAGAAGTCACTTTCATACTCAGAAAAGGTAATCTTTTCACATTATTACATTTGCTTTAAAGTTCTCTGTCTTTTTAGCATAGGACTTTTTCATGAAAGTGAGTTGAAGGAATGCAATAACAGTATTGAACACAGCAACAGCTAACCTTCAGCCACTGACCAAATTAAATGTGAGAATAGCTCTTAATAGAATAAGGATTTTAACACTCGATGTTAATTCCCCCACTCAAATTTTTTGAGTCTGTCGTTTCCTTCCAGGTTCAGAAACTGCCACAGTGACATTCTCCAAACAAGCCAGTCAATCTGTTAAAAAACTGAATAGGTTTCCTGGCTTCTCAGGCAAAATCTTGGGATGGGGAGACATGGGAAGGCCGACTGCAGAACTGTCAGATGACAGCAGAGAACCTTGTGCTGGAACTGTTTGTGGCAGCCCGAAATGCTCCTTATTTACAGTCCAAGAAAAGAGAATGAGAGAGAGATGAAAACACACCCAATTTCTGATTCACTTGGCAAATCTTATCCACAAGGAGTCAGTTTGTAAAAAAGGTGAAGTTCCTCCACCTGACAAACCTGAATTCTGTACTGAGATCGATACCTGCCACTAGAAAAAGCACAGTGAGCTTCTTGCCTTTGCTGTAGCAGCTCTGGTTCTTTTCATGAAGGGATTCACTTGGGACAGTTCTGTTCTTGTGTCTGAACCATACACGTCTCCTCCTAACAAAAGGTGCCTGCTGACACCATTTTACATCAGCTATATGTCCACTAGAACCAGATATTGCCAGTTCTGTACAGGTCACACAGCCATCAATGGTTAAAAGATGAAGAAAGGTAACTTTCAAGTCCCAGTGTTGAGCTTTACTGAGACTTTTGTTTCAAAACAAATCTCAGAAGACTGCAAAAACAAATTCCTATTACCACAAACACAGATCTTCCCAATCTAGCAATTCTTCAGCATTTCATCACAGAAATTATATAGTCCGTATTAGTGGGATATGCAGGCTACTCCTAGAACAAAGGCACTATCAAAATTATCATTAAGCCAAGCACATCAACAGACTGGAAACAAACATCAATGCATAGCTCCAAAGTGAAATTATGGACAGATTTAATACAGACAACCATAAGCTCCCTCAGAATTTTGTCTTCAGCAAAAGCTGCTATTATATAAGCATTTTCTAGAAGTGCGCTTTCTTGACCTAACAAAACAGATATATCTAATTCATGATTAAACGCAAGGAATTAAAGTGAAATAGTTTTCGTTACTATTCACTATTTCCAAGTGAAATAAACAAGTCAGATGTTTGACAGGTTAGGCATCTGCTCCTAAACCTGCACAGTCAGAGAACACTCCCTACTGCCTCTGATCATCCCTGCGTTACACAGAGCATCTCACCACAGAGGAGGAACCTTACTTGATGGGAGCAGTGGCTCCCTCAGGTCCTTCCAGTTCTGACAGAGGAACGAGATCCCATTTGAAGTGCAGGCCCCAGTTAAAGCCCCCCCGTACAACGGGGGAGGAGCTGTAGGTGAGGGTGTCGGCGCTGATGATGTCGATCACGGGGCACACCACGGTCCTGCGATCCTCTCTGATGGGCGTCAGCAGAGGTTGCAGCCACATCTCGTTCACCTCGCAGTGACTGTCCAGGAACACCAGCACTTTCCCTGCAGAGCACACAAAGCAAAGATCCATGGTGCCATGGAACACCAACGTGCAATTAAGTGCAAACACATGAGACAAAGCAATACTTGTCAATTTACGTGGAGATTACCTGCCACAGTCAGTAAGAACAGTTTCATCTATGACACGCCCTCATGCTCAGTTGGTCTAAAAAGGCACCAGCATCTTTATGACACAACATAAAATTTATAAAACACTAGAATAACGTGGAAGAGATGGGAAACAGCTTTAAAGAAAACAACTTTGGAGCATGCAAATCTAACAAGTCACTCCACAGACAGTATTTGACTGGGCATAGGGATAGAACTCCTGCAGTTCAGAAGAGCAATAAAATTACTTAAAATTGCACTAACTGAAATGAATTTTAGCACGGCCTGGAAAATGCAAGCACAATCTTCTCTCTGGATTACACCATTACAATGCTAATGAGTAAACACCAATTAAGAGACTTATCTGCCACTCAAAGTTATTTAAGAAAGTAGCACACACTTTCTCAGATGCCAAAGAATTCAACTGAAAGCACATTCTGGTAAAAGCTGTTTATAAAGCCCCAAATACTGGTTTTCCCAATTAACACTTACTGCAACAGAAGAGCTTATACAAGGAAAATTGCAGTTAGATTTGAGAATTAGAAACCAGATTAGTGTACCTTAAAAGGGACCAGATTTCATTTCAGGGAAAAAATTTGCATGTAAAACATGCAAAAAATATTCTGCAACTACAGGATCTTGACCACATGGAGATGCTCCTGAGACAACATTCTTTCAGGGCAAGAATAGGAAATACTCTACATTGTCTCACTCACACAGCAGTCATTGTCTGAGATAGTGCAGGGGAAGATTTGGGATGATGATAACTTGTGTTAATAACTTTCAAGAAAATGTGTTACTTTTTTAGAGCACAATACTGATTTTGTTCCGCAATTTCACTTACACACTAAAAAAGTAACTCATTTTATTGAAAGCAAATGTCTCCAGGAAAAAAAAGAAAAGAATCAACAGCTGAGACACTCAGAGTGTCTCAAGGTTTAAAAACCACTCAAATTTGGATCCAAATTTGCAGTTATCATTTGAGATAGTGCAGGAGAAGAAAGATTTGGAATGATGCTAAGTTGTGTAGCTTAGAATGTGGCATGACATGCAGAGCCCCTACAGGGGGCTAAAGTAACCACAGGTCAAACATTCAACATCTGAAGAGCTGCACTACAAAAAGAGAAGTCGCCCAATCAACTTATTGTCAAAGTATGCAAGGAAAAGAGAAATAAGCGAGGGTACCTGTGGCATGAGAGGCTCCAATCATCCTTCCTCTGATCAAGCCTTCCCTCTTCTCATTTCTTACCAATTTTGTGGTTTTTGGAAGCTGAGTTTTAACATATTCACTCAAGTCTTTTTTCAAGTCAGCTGAGAAAAGGAAAACACAAGTTCAACAACAGGACAGAAATTCTGAAAGCTTTGTTTAAAGTCCCAAGACGTTTAACTCAAAAATGGCCAAAATCTTGATCAAACAAAGTTACCCTGACACAGCACAGCTTCAAACCAAGAGTATCATAAGGACAGTCATTGATCCCACATCCTACACTTCCCCTCCAATGGCTTTAGTACATTACTCAAGTTAACGGGAACTATTAGATTAAAAAAAAAAAGTGTTGTTCAAAGAAACATTTCCAAATTCTTCTCATGGTGACTAGCATTTGCAACAGATGCAACAATAAACACTTCACACAGGTAAATGATTTAAATTACTACATTGCATACATGAAAACAAATGCTGACACCTTTCAGAAGAAGCAGGAAGACACCTTATATTATCTGTACCTGCTTAACTGACAGAACAACAGATACCAAGTACAACTCACTCACAGCTGGTTGCTTTTCTAAAACCCAAAAGGATCAAAGATTCTGCTGGCAAGCCTGTGCTTTTGAAGGAGTGCAGCGTTCACTGAAGTCTATAGGCACTACTGTAACTTAGCTAACATCAATGGCAATTTTAAGAGTAACAATACTTCTTTCACCCAAGGTCAGTGGTTTCTAACATTAAAGCAGGACCACTGAAGAGAAGACGGACACACGAAGCCTGAAGTAATGGAAAAGTGTAAGTTAATAAGCTTATGGAGAAATAAAGAGGAATATAAAACGAGAAAGAAAAACAAAAACCCAACTGAGACTTCATAGAGAACCTTGGTATAGAGAGGCAGACAGACTTTCATCAGAGGATATGCCAAAATAAACATTATTCTCATGAATGTCAGCTCAAACATTAAAGTTGCTAAGAGATTAAATGCCAATGTTAACGAGATTAAATGCCAATGGAATATATGTGGAAGTCAGAGCTGTAAACTTAAGGAAGAATAAGAACTTTCAGGCAGGAGATTCCCAGATGCAATTCCAAATGTTAAGATCTCGGCCTTTGCACTGCAAGGAAACATGGTGGATCAGAAGTGAGAAGGTAACACACAGCAAGTATGATGCTAGAGAATACTCTAGGACAAAGGAAAGTCTCTGAGGAGATACGGACAGAATTCATTCGGGTCACAGGAATTCTCTCCCCTGGTCTGGAATAATGACATCATATGCCAGAGACAATAGGGAAGATGTTCTCAGAGAAAGTCTCCTAGAAAATTGATAAAATAATCTCTAAGGTGCTACCCAAATGAGATACCCAAACAAGCAGGGCAGACAGATTTGCAAACCTAAAATAAAAGTGTTTGAATCATTCTTCACCTGATTCATTATAGCAAGAGAAGAACAGTGTACACCTGCAGAAACAATGGGCCAGCACAAAGCAGAAAAGATCAGTTATCAAACTCAGCTCTTACAGCAGATTAGGCAAATAAACGAGGAAAGAGTTTCACATCTGCAAACTTCTGAAAACAACAGAAAAAAATTTAAAAATTAAAAAAAAAAAAATCAAAAGGTGGAAAAGATGTCACATCCATACCAGGAGCTAAACCAGGTTCACAACATTGGCTTGAGCAGCAGAATGTAAGAGCCAGTAGAGTTTTGATGCATACTAAATGGCATTCTGCTGGCAACTGTGCCCATATCACAGATCATCCTCAACAGACAGGTTTGTCTCAGACACATTTTGGGATTTTTGCTGTTGATGGGTTTTTGTGTCGCCTTCATGTCCACTGAGAACACTGATTACTTCTGACATAACCCAAAAAATTGCTTCAATACAGCCTGCCTAAGAAATTTTGCTCCAAAGAGAGAATTGTTCCCTTTTAGCCAGTCTTCAAAAATTACATTAGGCATTACCTTCCTCCACATCTACACAACAAAGGCAAAATGGGACCTAGGATGGGAGTCTGGAATGTTATTATTTTAAACTATTCTAAAGTACTGAGTTGCAGACAATTGGCTCCTTTTCTGTTCTTCAATCTCTCCTTCTACACAGAAGAATGCCTCCAGTAACAGCCTTCAAAACACATCCTCAGGCTTTTCCGTAACAGGTTAAGGCTAAATCAGGGAGAAAGAGGCTACACCAGAAAAAGAAATCCTGCCTTTCAGGGAATGGAAAAAAAATACAACAGTGAACTCAGCTGAGCCATGGCAATGCCTGCTTAGCTAGTAAGACTGTTGATGATTGAGTGTGAGAAGCTTTTTGAGGCAAAACTAGGTGCAAAGGCCCAAGGTTTGCACAACAGCACTGATGTGTAGCACAGCTCCCATACTTACAGGTGAAGAACTAGAGAGAATTTCATCTAAAACACCACTTCAGAAAGCAGGCAATGGAAAGAAAATTAATCTTTAATTAAAAAACAAAACAAAAGGGGCATAAAGATCAAGCAATCTGCCCGAGCTCATGAGATTCATAGCACAGCCGAAGTTTTTATCCATTTCCTCAGTTCCCAAACCATTCCCAGTCCCCACCTTTCTTCTGCTGTAAGAACTCATCCATTAAAATTAAGCAGCAGCAAAAACATAGGATCATTAGCATCAAGAGCAGTAATTCTCTGTGTAAACAATACCTCATCCTGCCTTTGGCTTCAGAACAAGTTCATCTGAAGTCAGAAAGACAAAAACAGCTGCTTGAATGTTTTGAACTTAATTTGGTTCAAATTAGCAACTTCACTAATTGCTTCAATTTGATAACAGACCAGAAGAGTGATGGTATTACTGCCTCAACACAGGCATCAATCAAATGCATCCTCACATTCAAAAGACTGAGTTTTGAAGTAAGGCAAGTTCTGAATACAAAACAAATTGCACAAGACACTTTATAGCAAGGCATATGCTCCCAAAACACAAAACAAAACAAACTTTTAAATACTACACATTCTTATCAGCAAGGAACAGTGCTTGATCTTTGTTCTCTCTTGTATCTCGACATTTGATCTGACCTCAGAGAAATCAACTTCCAGCATAACAAGAGAATGCCATTCTACAGCAGACATATCTAATCAGTCTCTTAGAGCAAGAGAGACCTTAAACCAGAAACCAAACTATGAGACCAAGGGAGCTGAAATTATACATATTAAATAAAAATACAATCTAAAATCATTTTTAAAATGCAAAAAGTTGTGGACTTGTACAGAGGTGAGCAGGGAACTTGCACAGTCCTGCCGGCAAGAACTGCTATGCTAACGCAATCCTCAACAGGCATTTTGAAGGGCCAGAATGAAAGGCTTTTGGAGGGCCACACTTGAATTGCGTGTCTGTCTTTGCCTTGTCTGTCAATCGAGAGAAAAAGCAGCAATCCTTCAACAGGAGCAAAGCAACTCTGCAAGGTCTACCCCTCCAGGGCCCCCCGGTGCCTGCGGGAGCAGCGGCTGCTCCCAGAGCCAGGAGAGCCGCTCCCGGCGTGGCCACAAGAGGCTGTTGGAGAGCCACGCAGAGCCCGCCCAGCCACGGTGAGCTCCGGCCCCAGCACGCCGCGGTCCGAAATGCTGAGCAAGTACAAAACACGGCACTGTTTCCATAGTGCCACAGCAACCCATCGGCAGGACTGCAGCCGGGATAGTCTGTGTGCCTCCAGCTCATTTCGGATGCATTCACAGCCAGTAGTGGCCTCTCTGTCATCTGCTCTGAGCACCTGAGCAGCCCAAACAAGGAACTGCTAAGAAAACCCAAACTATAAACAACTGCTTCATGACTCCCACTCATCAGTGCGTGTAAGAGGTGAGATAAGACGAGTGGAACACCTCCCCTGTGAAGGCAGGGGAATGTTGGGGCTGTTCAGCCTGGAGAAGAGAAGGTTGTGTGGAGACGTCATTGCAACCTTCCAGTATCTGAAGGAACCCTACAAGGAAGCTGGAGAGGAACTCATGATCAGGAACTGTAGTGACAAGATAAGGAATAATGAGCACAAATTGAAAGAGGGAAAATTTAGGTTAGATATTAAGAAAAAATTCTTTACTGTGAGGATTGGGAGACACAGGAACAGATTGCCCAGGGAGGTTGTGGATGCCCCATCCGTGGAAGCATTGAAGGCCAGGTTGAATAGGGCCTTGAGCAACCTAGTCTAGTGGGAAGTGCCCCTGCCCATGGCAGCAGGGGTTGGGACTAGATGATCTTTAAGGTCCAGCCCCCTAATTTTCTTTTAGTCCATGATTATTAGCTTCAAAACCTGATTTTGAATGTTAAAGCCTGTATGAATCAAAGCTCATCAGTAAAACGGCACCAGTGGCAAAGAGGATGTCGCCTTGGGCATCTCTGGACACCACACATCTCTACTGGCTGGCACTCTGGAGATGGGCTGCGGTACAAACTGTTTTTGCGTCACGACTTCCACAATTTATTTTGACTAGTCAACAAAGCACAGGAGGGCCCAGAAGTGTAATATTCCTGCAAGGGTCTCTCACCCAATTCACTGTTGTCATCCACCAGAATGATTTCGTGCAGGAGGTGAGCAGGGGTGCGGTCCAGGACGCTGTGCACCGTGCGGAGCAGGGCGGAGAGCGCCTCGTTGTAGAAACAGATCACGACGCTGGCAGAGGGCAGATCAGCAGGGTAGGACTTCTCTCTGCATCTGCAAACAGGAACAGAGTTGTTGTCAATATTTACAGAGGGGTTTCCATAGAGCTGGGTCACTGCTGAAACTTCATAAATAAAAAGCAAACGTTAAATGTGTAGGAGGAACCCCGAACATGAACATAATGAGCCCAGATGTGTAACATCTATAGTAGGGCCCAGCATAGTAAGTTACTCTCCACATAGTACAGACTCACAGTTAACACTGCTGCTTGTTAGAAAACACAGGATACCATGGACTGAGGTGGGAATAAGAACCAGAGATCCTCAAGACAGAGAACAGAAGATAGTGGGGGCTTGTTGCAGCTGTCAAAACACTGTCTAGTACCCTCAGGTAGCTCAGACATGTACAGGAAGGGTAAATATGACACGAGGCCCACAAAAATACCACAGCTTTATTGGCCAGCTGCTGGAGACAGGGTTGGATATCCCAGAAAACCTCCACTGGTGCTAAATACCTATTTACACAACCAAGGCTGGGATTCAGAGGCAGATTAAGACACTTAAGTCTAGTCACTGGTGTCAGTGCAGTCTAAATAGTGTTCAGCTCACTCTAAGGCTGTCAAGTGAGTTTTGTCAGCTGAAGAGCTCTGCATGCTTCATTAACTGCACTGACTGGATCTCTGCTAATTATAATAAAAGCAGAGACAACTGACTAACAAGCAGTTATCTAAGCATCTTAATCTGCAAGCTGAATCCCACTCAAAGCAGAAGATCATTCTTTCTTCTTCTTTTCAAAGCTTGTCCTTATCTCTACTAGGGCACCGTATCACAGATTAATGCCATATGAAGGTGCCAGGCATAGCGGATCCAATAAGAATAAGAAATTACAAATGAAAACCCAGAAGTATAGAAGAAAAAGATTTCATTTACTTAGAATGAGCTCAATTCTGGGACAAACATATCAGCAAGTACAATTCATTACATTCACCCACACCAGAGAAACCACTAGAAAATTAGATGCAGGTTTATCTGTTTTTCAGTGTTAGGACTTTTTATTGTTGTTACAGAGGTGAGATTTATCCCCCTTCCCCCCCTATATGTACCAGACACATTATAGAAAAATATCTGCTCTTTAATAGAAAATATTCAGAGCAGTGCACAACCTATCACATACCTTTAGCTGATGACAAAAAAAAAAAAAAAATTAGATCTCCAGGAACAATATTCAGTCAAAAAAGACAGAAAAGACCAAATCATAGAAACCCTAACCTCAAGCACTCCTGTTAAGTAGCTGAAAAATCCGCCTTCAGCAACACAACAATGAAACAGTGTATGACAGAAACGTTACAGCAAAAATATTAAATACTACAGCAGGTGTAACAAGCCATGGAGTGCATGAAACTATACCATATCCTCTCCAAAATTCAGCACCTACTTTGCATCTCTTGTATCAGGCACCTCCCTGTGGTATCCCAGTCGATTGCTGATAAGCATATTGAAAGCATGCTTCTGATAGCCCAAGTCTCTCACTTCCTGATCCTCTTCATTAAAAATCATTCCTGCAAAAGAAACATTCCCAAGGTCATCTAACAGGCTGAAAAACATCATTTAAAAGAAATCAAGGATTGAAACATATGCTTTAACCTCTCCTAAAACCCATTATGTTCTTAAAAATCCCTTCAGTTTTGCAAAGTGTGTATTTGCGCAACTATTTCTGCTCTCTCTCGCAAACAAGCAGCACTTATGAGTAGCCCTTGCAGCTGAAATAAAATTAAACCCTTCTGCAAAGACTCCTGGCTCCATTGTGTTTATTGCCTCCCTTCACTCACATGGCCTCTAATTCCTAGCACCACCCGAAACCAACATCAAACAAGCAACAGAGCTTAGACTTTGGCACACAGTGAATCAGCATCTATCCCTACAGGTGACAGGTCTGTAATGGGATTTTTGAGAGAGGAAATACATTTAGAATGGTAGAAAAATCCTCACAAATAGCAGCTCCAATTTTGTGCAGTTCTGAAGTCTGTGGTAACAAAAATAGCTAAGCAAGAACTGTAAACTTTTGTTTATCTCACCTGGGACTTTGACAGCAAGTAAAACACCAGCAGAACTGCTGTTTATAGATTATTTTAGCAGAAGTGGCAACTGTTACTAAGCACGGCAGAAGTAATTGTTGGTATTAGGAAACGCACTGCTATAAGCCAAGATGAAATTTTCAATGCCATCCTGCCTGCCTTGACTCAGTGCCATGGGCTTTTCTCACTGAGCCACGTACTCACCAGTGTGAATAGAACCAAAACATTGTGGCATTTCACACAATTCCATGAGGGAGAGACAGCTGGTGTCTGCCACCACCTGCGCCTCTAGCCACTTCTGCAACAATTCAGGTAGCAGAGTGATTATTTTTTATTGTCTCTATTCAGCTGGCTGCACAGAATGAGATGCCTGTCACCTCTTCAGTTATTATCAAGCTACACAGGCAACTTCACTGAAATTTCAGTACAAGAAGCGAGCAAGGATCATGCAAGTTATCTCCTTCTACCCTGCCCATCATCTCCATATCATTCAAAATCTGCAGAAGACAGTTAACAAGCAGGTTCCTCATTCACATGCTACCATACTTCCAGGAAAATATGTTTCATACATTCACAGACTAATTCAGACTGAAAGGGACACCTGGTCTAATCTCCTTCCCAAAAGCAGGTCCAGCTAGATCAGGTTGCTCAGAACCAGTGCAGTTAAGTTTTGAAAGCCTTCAGTATCTCCAAATATGGAGATTCTACAACCTCTTCTTTTTCTGTTCAAGCATTTGACCACCATCACATTGAAAATGTTTTTCCTCTTCCATGACTGAAATGCCCTTGCTCCAATTTCTTGTCACAATCCCATGCACTCTGGAAGGTGTCTGCCTCCATCCTCCCTACAGCCTCCTATTCAGCTGCTGCTGACAGCAATAAAATCTCACCCCTCAGCCTTCCCTCTGAGGCAGAATTAACTCTACCCTCTCAGCCTGTCTCCACACCTCCTGTTCTCCAGTTTTCACCAGCTATGCAAAAGCCAACTGAGCTGAAGCCTGGAGAAAATGAGTTGGGTTAAAACACAAAAGAGAAGTAATTTTAGAAGTTTGAAACGGAAAAAAAGCTTCAAAACAAGTAATCCATCTGGGCCTTCAGAGCACAGCTGTGTCTCAATAACAAAGTCTACCCACAGGTACCAGGCGACCTTCTGGAGGGAATTCCATGCATCCACATTCCCACCATTTACATTTACCACCTTGTGGCTTCTAGTCTTGAGTTCAGCAATGGCAATGCAGCTGCACTATCAAACAGCTCAAGAGTAAATGCCCTGACATTCATGCAGGACCAAGTGGGAAGTGTTGGGTAGTGATATCTGTGAGATACATGGCACACACCCACACAGCATCTTGTGACTGGCTGTCCTGCTCATGGATGAGTGCTCCCACTGTGGATGAGCTGCATCATGGGGGGAGGAATGAGGTCTGTTTACAGTGCCAGTGTCACTCCCCCAAGCACTAGCAGTCTAAAGGGGTCAGTCAGTCCTCCAAAGAACCACATCCATTCCCAAAGGAAGATCTCCAGCTGGTCAGTTCAGACACCCAGCTCCATCATTCTGGCATAATCAGTGGCACAGTGTACTGTGGTCACCTTACAATGTTTTCTTCATACCAAGCATGAGCTAAAAACACACCCCAAATGTTCCATTCTACAATCAATCCATAGCCAACCACTAACTACATTTTTCTGATCTTATGAATATATTCAGGAAGTGCTAATATTTTTAAAACCTTCTCATGAAGAACAGTATCAAATGCATGCAAAAGACCTGAAAGATTTCAGTTCAAACAGCAGACAGAAGCCCTTGGAAAATAAGGGTTTTGCAATCAAAACCTCAGTTTAGGCTTTACTTCAGCAGTGTTATGTGTCTCTCACAGATTAATGAAAAAAGAAAAGATAGATTGACCTACCTTGGTTTTGACTATCATACACCAACTTTCTAACTTTCTTTTTTTTTTTTTTTTTGCTTTGTGTGTTCATCACTGTCCTACCCTAGACAGACAGGAAGCCCTTTCCTACAGCACCTCATCTAAGAGCTGTCTCCTGATGATTCCTGTGGAATTTATCCTGGCACTGTAACTCCCCTTGGCTTTCACCAACCAAACCAGTCACTTGGTTTGAAGATCAAAGGACTTCTCAGTTTAAAAGCTCCATTTCTTTCCTGGCCCGTACTGAATAGTTGGAAAGAAATGGCCACCTCTGGACTGGCCTTCACCTCACTTGGCTCTCAGGCTTTTTGCAGCAAACTGATAAACTCTTGTAACGCCACAGGGCAACATGAACTGCCATTTTTCTAACATATTCACACAGGTCTAATGACCAACTCAGAAAGCGAAGTTTGGTAAAGTTCTATAAACTCATGAAGCTCGTGATTCACCATTCATCCAGTCATGACAGGGGACTTCACTGAGATCTGAGCATTAAACCCTGGCTATGAAGGTTTCTGTGCTGTATTTCCCAAAGCAGCAGCAGAAACCAATACCCCAAACACTCTGCCACAACACTTCAGCCTCCAGACTCAATCCAGGTTTTAAGCTAGTACACAACGTGCCTGTTTGCACATCTAAACACAGCAGTGAATATGCCGTAAGCACTAGAATACACAAAGCATTTTCATTTGGAACAAAAAACTAAATCACCTCATTGATGAAACAGGCTCTAGCGAAACATACGGACCTTTGCTGGTACAAAGTAAGCAGGATTTGGCTCTAACCATCGTCATCTCAATCTTGCATTGTAAATTTGTCCTACATGCATTTCTTGTAGATTAAGTCACACTCCAAGATATTCTCCAAATCAATGGGTCCTCTTCATTGTTTATTGATATTAAGCTATTTTTAATTACTGCATGTAAGTAGAGTCTCTGTAGCTAAACTAAAGCTTATGTATTTGAGCCCAATTAATACAGGAGTAAGATATGAAATAAGCACACACTAAACCTTCCAAAAGCAAGACTTCGTCCATCAAGGGCAAACCCTGCTGTAACCTAGTCCTCATCAGTACTCATATAGCATAGATGTAAATGTTAGAAAGAGTGTATTTTGGATCAAGCACTGTAGAATAAATTTCAAGTAATTCCTAATGAAGAGAGCCACAAGTACCACTTGCATTTTAACAAACAAAACTTCTTCATTATATACTTTCCCCTGAGATTTTTTCTACAGAAAACCATCTCATTTCTCCTGTTGTTTTACTAAGTTTGTCACCAACACTGAAAACCACTTACCCATTTCAGGAGAGAATTCTATCTCCCCCTTAACTGGGTCCTGGATATGATTTCCAAAGGAGTTTCCTATCTTATTCTCTTTCTGTTGCAATTCAGGTATACGAACTGGCCCTCGTGTAAAACGGGGGTAGAATTTTTTTGGAAATGGCCTCTGAGGTTCCAGCCCCTTGATGGGCACATTCTTGAAGGATTGGTTCTCTTCACTGAAGTTGAAATAAACAAAGAGCAGAAGTGTCCAGGTCACAGATGTGAAGAGGCACCCATAGCAGAAATAGCGAAGTGTGACACTTCCCATTGTAGACTCAGCATCCTTGAGGGCCCATTCTCAATTACCTGAAAAAGAGCGAAAACACACATCTTGAGAGCGCTGCCTGTTACCTTATACATTAGGAACTACATTCTATAGGTTACTCTTCCATTAAATGATTTTCAGAACTTAAACTTTAAGCACAGATCTTAAGAATTAAATCCCTTTTAACTCTCCCATTCAAAAAGTAAACATGATCAGTTTTCACATTTAATGTGGATGCCACTGCTTTAAAATATGGAGCAAACAATCACTAAGAGCCCAGTGACACACCACAATTAAAGGTAAAAATGATTAATTTTCCTCAGAATAGTTATATAATTATCTCTGTTCCACAACAGTATATTTCTTGTATGCCTGCCTTGAATTAAACATATAACTACATAATTAAATATACTATACACAGGGAATTGATTCTTCACAGAATTGTTTTGGCTGGAAGGGACATCTGGAGGTCACCTTGTCCAACCCCCTTGCTCAAGCAGGGCCACTCTGAGCCAGTTGCTCAAGAGTAGGTCCACATGTATCCATTTTTGTAGTTCAGATCTTATCCTAAAGCACAGAATGAGAGAACACGGATTCAAAAAAGCTACATAGTTCAGTTCTTCTTGCCCCAAATTTAAGAAGAGCCATCATGAGTGTCCCAGGAGTTCCAGAAAACATGGGGTGCAATTGAACAACACACAGCACCAAGATAGTCACATTTACAGATAATCTTCTCCACAGGAAGAAGACAAACCGGATAGGAAAAGAAGGAAAAGCTCTAAGGTAATTTACTGGGTTCCTCCAGGCCTCTGCAGACTCCAGAAAAGCTTTCACATTCCCTGGAGGAGATGCCCATCTAGAGCTGCAAGGAAGCAACCCAGCCTAAAGTTTTACTTTAGACATCCACAAGACAATTTTCCCAAGCTATACTGAAAATTACTGTCATAAGCAAAACTGTGAAGTGAAGCAAATGAAGCTGGTGAAAATATTTTATTTACGGGCCAGGAGAATTGGGTAGACTTTCTGGAGTTCCCCAAATCTAAAAAAGGCTCAACACCCTCCCCCCACCCTGTAAAACTTGTCCAAGGAAACCAACCAAAACCAACAAAATAAAAACCCCAAACAACAAACAAAAAAGTCCCACAGTAACAAAAAAGCCCCACACACCTTAAAAACTACAGAGATCAGTTCCCCAAACTCAGGGTAAAAAAAAAAAACCAAAACGCTGACTCCAAGAATTTGATTTCTTTCATCACTATCTAACCACAACAAATTCTTTGCACAGTAACAAAAAGTCAGGAAATAATTTAATTATCTTTTAATTAGCAAAACTTTTGTTTTAAGAAAACAAATATTGGGGTGGGAGTCAATCATTTATGCTGATGCATTTTTCAAATTACTCAAAAAGTCAGAAACTACCAGAAGTCTTCAGGTCAGGCTGGCAACGAACAAACCAGAACATTCATGAGTACAAACAAATTATTCCTTCTCAATATGGGAAACTACTCAATAAAGGTAGAAGCTGTTAATGATCCCAAAGAACATTATAAAGACACCATTTATTTTGGCAATGTAATTCTGAGTCCTTAGTGACTTGCATCTAAAAAGAATATATGTCAAAATTCAAGCTTACATTTCCCAGACTGCAGCAGGTCATCTTCTCCCGAGAATGAAATATCCACAGAGTAAAGCAAAAAAACCAAAACCCACCCGCCTCAAAAATAATTTACCCATTGTTCTCACCATGTCAAACTCCCTTATTTCTGCAAGGCAACAATCTACGGAGCAGTTGAGCCCAAGGAGCTTAAAAAGGTCTTACACAGAGTTTAAATCTCAGGCTGACCCTGTGCATACAGATGAATTGCACTCTCTGTGAAACAGGCTCTCTCTCTAACACTGTCACACAGAAATCTTGCTGCTTAAATGCAAAGCCGTGAAATTAGTCAGGCACCGAACGCTCTGGGGCAGAAATGATTTAAGAAAATCCTCATTTTCGCTAGCAGAATAGGTTTACCAGTTAGAGAAGCACAGATGGCCAACCCCCAGTGCCTCATGCCCTGTACTAACGCGATCATACCAAGGTGAACCTTGGCTCAGAAAAAGCATGTGAGGCTGCAGAGGAGCAAGAGCAGATAAACAGCTATATCCTCTCATTATAATAATTCTTCTTGCTCGACAGTCTGCAGACAATTAATGCCTCTCCATAAAAGAGGATCTGGGTGCTTGCCAGGTTCTTTTTGCATGGCCACCAGAAGGTCATCTGCTGTAAGAGTTGTCCAAGCCTAACATACTGCTCCTCAAAAGCTGCTAGAGGTGTTTTTCCATTCACTATGGTAACACAGATGGACAATCCTAACATGCACTGACACTTTGGAACAGAACTGTCCTAGCAAGATAAAAATTACTGTAACAGAGAAGGAACCTTTTCATTTCAGAGTTGTTTAAGGATACATCTACACTGCAGCTTGCACAGAAAAAACAAACATAATCTATTCTATTTCTGGTAACAGTCAGAAGACAGGGACACACAGCAAAATTCCTCACGGATTAAATATTTCCCTAGTTCCTTGCACCTCTTTCATAGCTCAGAGCTACACCTGCTCCTGTGGCACTTCCAGCCGCGGTAAGGTTAAAGTTTGCGGTGACTGACATCAAGCACACTCAGATTAAAGAGCAAGGAATAAATTACTAATCACCAGAGTCAGGACATTGATGTACAGCCCTCCCATCTCCAGAGAGCTCTCTGACCAGGCTAAATGCTCACGCTTGGCTACTGCTACAAAAGTAACAAATACAAACCAAAGCTAAATAAACCAACTATTATTTCCATCTGATCCTTGCTAGATCTGCTTTACCTTCTTTTCCCCTCTTTCACTATTTTGGCATTTTGTAAAATGATAAACATGTTGAAATACTGCATTTAAATCAAATGACAGAACCTCCACAATGCACAACCTGTGCCCATTCAGTACCTTGCTATTCAACCAAGATGTTTGGTAATTTATTTGGCAGAAAAATACAGACTCGCTATTTAGACAGTTCTGAAGGCAGAAAGGAAAAAAAGTTAACCCTGTGTATGAAAAGCACATTGAGGCTTATCAGTTTACTTTATTCACCAATACATGTGCATTTACACAAACACTGTTCTTTGGATTTCAACCGCGTCTACCACTTAAGCAGACAGAGTCATGATCTGTGTCAGAGCTGCACATTCCAGTTTTAGACAATTTTAGTTCCACTGACTTCTTACACATGTGGTTTAGGCCAGAGGAGGTTTCCAAGTCTTCAGCCGTGTCAGTCCTGCTTGGGATCTACCCCAAGGAACCAAGAGAACCTTCTAGCCCTACACTTCCACGCATACAAAGCACAATTGCATTAATGTATCTCTGCCCCTCCTCAACACACCTAGAAACAAGAATCCCTCCACTCATTTCAGTGTGCAACAAAAAAATAACCACTTTGATAAGTGCCAGAGGGAGAAGGAGACTGCAGCTGGGCACAAGGACACAGGAGGAAACATCCAGTTCATGGAGCCTGACACTCAACCCTTGATTTTTACCTCATCTATCTCCCTATCCATGATCTCCTTCCACGTAGACACAGTGAATAAAAGTCTTATTCTGTCCAGACTCCTTTGCTCTCCAGCATTGTGAAGTCTTCTAGGAAGTACATTTTGCCAATTTACCCAACAACTGTTTCTGCCTATAGACAGTCATAATACCTTGATGAGTGTCTTAAACATCCATCCTCTCCCAGCTGGCTTCTCCAAGCAGTATTTTGAAACTTAAGCAAAGCCAAATCCTTCTTTATTTCTTCCTCACTAATTTTTTTTCTTAAATAGAAAAAACCTGTTCCTGAATACAGGAGATGCAAAGGACATGCCCTTCAAATCCAAAGTATTAGGATCTTTCTCAGCCCTGATACATGCTGCATGAGAAAAACAGATTATATGCATTTTTAACTTAACAGCCTAAAGCTCTGCTAATGCAAGCACAGCTGGCAGGTTTGAACAGTTAGATAGAAACAACTGAAATTAAAAAAGAGTAGAATTGTATTATTCAGATAACTCATAAGAATAACTTTCACCTATGCAATACTGTAACAATGAGTCCAGTCACCAATAAATCGCTATTTGGGCAGTACAGTTAAAACCCTTTTCTATTTATTTATTCAAGTGCAAACAAAAATACTAAATGCCACAAAAGAATAATCCATGATTTAAACAAAGCAAGAAGAATACAGCTCCTGACAAATTTTCCTGGAAAGAGACTAGGCTTGAAGGGTCTATCATGCATCTCCCCTTAATTTCTGAAAAGCGGTACAGCTGCCAAAAGTAAAAAAACACCTCAAACAATTCTCCTTTCCAAAAACTCAAGAGGTAAAGAATATCCAGAATAAACAGAAGGCATTTCCTTTCTCTTGGCAAGACAGGAGCTTCCAGAGCAAGTAATAAATGATAACACCTTTAAGTATTTTACATGCATTCATTCCCATGCCCTAGAGATGCATGGAGTTCACGGCTGTTCACTCTGATGTACTGAGGAATCCAGACACACTTCAACATGACAAACATAAATCATCCAGCGTGGCAGTATCTCCTACATCAGGAAATTACAATCCAGTTTGGAAGCAAGAAAGGAAAAAACACATCTTAAAAGCTGCCTCCATCAGCATCTGCTCAGAAGAGACCAAGACTGAAAGGCCCAGTATTCTGAGATTTTCTAACCAAATATTCAGCCTTTCAGTGTCTCTCTTGCTGCTCTGTTTTGACTGTCATATATTTATAGCCTGACAGCTTTCCTTTGGCAAAGCCTTGGAACTGAGTTTGCAGACCCACACGCCAGAAATGCCAGGAGTAAAATACTGCTCTCTAATTTCCACGAATTCCAATACATAAGTCTTAATTCCTTGCACAAGTAGTAAATAATTGATTTTTTTTTTTCCAGATAACTATAAAGGTTAAATATTAGTAACTCAGTAAAAGTCTCTCAAATTCAATCAACCACAAAGCTGAAAAACTCTCCAGGAGCCCACCTGCCAGACCTGAGCTGCAGTACTCACCGTGCAATAGGCTTTTCACGTCACAGCAGCTTCTTTTAACAGGCTTACACCACCACCATGACATTCATTCCATACATCAAACCCAGGAACATTTACATTCATTTAATAACTGGCTCAACAAGGACACAACTGTGTTCCCCCCCACAGTCCAAGAGGGTTTGTTGTTAGTAACCTGTGCAGCTCTCAGTAACACTGGCCCAATGTGTTGGCCTTGGATATTTGTAAAAGAATCAAAAACCGTCAACCACACTCCACAATATTTTGGCTTAAAGAGCAATATTTGCTACAGCCTCTATGACCTGCCACTGCTTAAGCACTGACATCTGCTTGGATTAACCTCAATAGTTTAGTAAACACACCGTATGAGTAGATATTTCATAACTGTGCCAGAACTCATGTTTGTCAGAGGTCAAACAGAGGATCAGACTAACCTCAAGATTTTTGAAATAGGAGTAAAAATTATTTGAGAAACCCTTAAAGTCTGCTTGTAATTTTTTCAAGAACAAGGTTTTCCTCTTAAAAAAAAAAAATAAAAAAAAAGGGAAGACAGATACATAACTCATACTACCCAGGTCCCCTGCAAGACCACCTGTGTATTTTGGAACTATATTGAGGCAAGGAACAGATATGCATAATCTTCATTTTTAAAGAGCATTCTAGAAAAAAAAAAAATTGTTAAACTACTTTATCTTTCTACAGAGTAGTAGGATCATTTGCTGCATGACCTTCTATAGATGCTTCTAATTTTTACTTTCTTATTTTTTGGGGGAAGCAGAACACTAGAATATAAAACAACACTACTTACGAATGCAACTTTGCTCTTTTAATAGCCTTAAGTCTTTCTACGTTTCTTGGCCTCCAAGACATTATATCTACCCATGAACAGGCCTTCCAATTTACTGGTTGAATCACTATCAAACAACAGCATTAACAGTGCAATGAACAGAGGCCAGATTAGGAAGAAGTAGTACTGCAATAATACACACTCATCACACAAACAGAGATGCCATTCACACACCTTCTGCACTTTCATGAAAATTGTTTTTTTCCAGGCAACCTTTCCATTACAATCTCTCTCTTCAGGGAAAGTCACAGTTAATAGACCAGCAAGATGAAAAAGGGACACCTCAGGCAGCTTTTGCTTCAGATCCAACACATATCACTAGGAGCAACATCCACTGAACATACAGCAAGAACAAAAGTAATAGACAATTCCAAATAAAAGTGTTTCATGTGCTCCAGAATCTAAGCACTGACCCAATTTAACTCTTTCTTAAAAAATCCTCCTACAGAATTGTTTTATCACTAAATTGGATGTACCTTCCGGTTTGTTTTTAATTAAAAACCACCATTAATTTTTGACCTTACAGAGGGATAAGTGATTGCACTTTATGAATTAAGTGGCTCTTTTTGACAGAATACAGGCAGGTATCATGTAAAGACAGGTTGGGCCTACAGGAACCTAAATCGTGACATTCAGCAAGGACAGATGCCAAGTCCTGCATCTCGGACAGACAAACTCCTGGCAGAGCCTGAGGAACAGCTCTGCACAGAAGGACCAGCCAACGTCTGGCTAAGCTGGAGCCAGAGCACAGCCCTGCAGCAAGGAGATCTGAGGGATGGACCCACAGGAACACAGCCAGCTGACCCAGGGATGCAATTCCACAGCTCCCTGAGACCACAGACAGAGGACAGCACCCAAGGAGGGATTTGCCAGCACAAGACAGACATCAGGAAATTGGAGTGAGTTCAGTGAAAGGCCACCAAGATGGTCACAGGCTGGAACACTTGCCCCATGAGAACTGAGGATGCTGGGCTCCTTCAGCCTGCAGAAGAGACGGCTTTGGGATGAGAACTAAAATAGCTGCTGCCTGTTGCTACCTACAGGGATGTTACCAAGAAAACAGACCCAGGCTATTTAGTGAGGTGCAAGGTAGCAGAAAGAAAGAACTAAAAAAGACTAATGTTAAATCATGTTTATGTTAATGTTCAGTCACACTAACACTCATTCACAGAAATAACCTGTGGACCACAGGCTGCCTTCTTGCATAAGACCACTGTTCCCATTCATTTTAATGAGATGACACATTAAGATCTATTTTTAATTAGCCTCTGCAAGTCCCTTCTAAAGTCAGCTTTCAAAGCTTTGAGAGCCAACAGTTTAGTCATTCCAGCACAGATATACAAATCCATGTCATACCAGGCAAAATAAATCCTCCTGGAATGAATACAATATCTTGAGCAACACTTTACAGATAATCTTAAAATACCAATAATATTCCTTATATTTTAAAGATAAAGAAAGGCACATAGATAGATTAGTTGCATGAAACTATAAGTACATGAAGTGTGAAAAGCTTTAAGTGTTTTAGGACAAGTTTAAAAATTCATCATGTTAAGTCTTTAGGTTCTCAGCCCTCACAATTTTTCCAGTGTCAAATGACTCACTCACATACTGATTTGTATTTCAGTTTTTGGGCTTTAACCAGAGATGTCTAAATATTGCATAGTATCATCTTCAAATTTGTGAACTATACATTGAAACGCCTCCTCTAGAAACATAACTTTGCTTATCAAGCTTTTTGGAATTTCTCAACTCCAGTAAAAAAGCTTTACTTAGCAGGCTGCCATACCAGAGTGTGTGCAAACACTTTGGCTTTTTAATAATAAAAATGTGAAATTCCTCCTTTAATCCACTTGCATTCCAAAAGCACCGTTAAAGAAATGTTCAAGTATCTTCTGCAGTAACATCTTCCACTTCTTTGTCAATAATAAAACATTGGGTTTTTCCCTTACTCACGAAGGATACCTTTCTCCCCCCATATTACTGCACTCCATGAAGTGAGAGTATTTAATGAGGGCTCTAATTTAAGGACACAATTTTAATGGAAAAAGCAGTTACAAGTTTTGGAAAGAAAAACTTTTCTAAGTCAGGATCTCATGTTAACAGCTGAAAAGAACACCAGGTTTAGTTACAACCAGTGGTACAATGTTGCATCAAGAAAAGTAACATAATAGTCCAGCATGAGTAGAGAAAACAAGGACTCTTGGATTAGAAATACAAGTTTACCAAAATCCTAGTTCTCAATTCTGGGTAAATAAGTGCTATACAGTATACAGTTTCATGCTGCTGCAGTGTCCTCATTCCCCTCCAAAAAAGGCTTCTTATTCCCCAAAGCACAGTTATAAGAAAGAAATTCTTACCTATCCCCCTGACAAACGCTCCGTAGGCTGCTGGGATGGATGTTCCTTTAAGCCATCTGGCACACAAATACATGTCATGCCATTCCTGGAGTCCTAAAAATACCTTCTGCCTTTTCTGTTGCTAATAAATACTTTCTTCTAATTCAAACAGCAAGATTTTCTTTTCATCAGTAAAACCAGCTCTGAAAGAAGCCAGAATGTCTCCAAAGAAAGCTGCAATGCATTTTGTAATGCAGCCCCTTCCTTCTTCACAGAGCTTAGAAAACAGCAAGGTTAAACACACCACAAGTTGTTCTTCATTGCATCTCTCTCACATTAAAGATCCATGCATCTAAATATTAGTTTAACAACCCTTCAGCACTATATACAAATGCAGAATGTAAGAGAGCTTACAAGGTCAACTACACACAAATAAGCAGCTTAATATCTTTCCTAAATGTTTAAAATCTGCTTAGCTGTTCCTTACATTTTACGTCTGCAAAGCTCACCGAAATAACAACAAAAATGCAGATTCATGCAAAATAATTAAGATTAGTGACACTTCTACAGGAACAGCTGAACTGTAGAACCCTCACCTTTTTCCAGAAGAGTCGGCACTAAAGCAGAGCAAGGTTACACAGGGAGAGCACATTGACTGCTGCAGCAGCCAGATCCAGTTGGTGTCTTCATTCCCAGCGAACAATGAACCGCTGAGCCAGAAACTTAACACTTTGTTGCTTGCAAGTCCTGACTGGGAATGGGGCAACAAGCACAGGTTTCTCTCGGAAACCAGGCCAGTTTGGATGGGTCTGAGGACACCAATGCTGCATATACTCACTTGGCTGCATACACTGCCCCAAAATCATCAATACATTTTTCTGTTTGTAATTATTTTTCACATCTCTTTTCTTATGTTTTTCAGCTGATGCATGGTCTATATATCAATCCATGGATTTGGGAATATACACATGGTCATTTTCCTGCCACTCACATAATCAATCAGTGGCATTCTTCATCACGACTAGACCACAGTAATGCAGGAGAAAATGATCATTAAATTGTATAAAAATTCCCTTCCTTTTCATTTTCCAAATCAGTAGGAACTTCATAAGACTTCCACATTTTGACAGAACTTTTCTAGGTATGTTTTCTGTTCATCTTCAGAAATTTTCATCAGAAGTGCTTTGGGCTTTTTTCCAGTCTTTTACAAGGAAAGTGAAAACACATTTTCTAATTCTTAAAAAAAAAGATAAAATTTTAAAAAATTAAAAAAAAAAAAAAATCAGGCTTTGTTTATGCAACCCTCCTGACAAAAAGAAAGCTGGCAGCAAATCTGTCAACAAAACAGACCTCACTGAAGTACTTTTGAGAGGGACAGTGGTAAAAAGTGGCATTGACCAGTCTGTTTTAAACCTGTGACTACTAACCATGGCACAGGTTCTGCAGTAGCTCCCAGAAGACACCTACTATCCACTCGTGTAGAACTCAGTACTGATATCAACAGCTGGATACAAAAAAATACACAAAAGACATTTGCCACCCCACACTAGAAACTTCTGAAGACTCCACCTGAATATGTATAAAATGCAAAACTATTGCAATTATGTTACTATTTGTACTAGAGACTTGCAAACTGCCTTAATGAGCCTTGTTACATTGCACTTTATCCTGCAGCAGCAGATTACAGAATTCCTAGACCTCCGTGCCTACTCCTCACAAATCATCCACGTCTACTTCATTTCTCTTTCTGCAGGGTTTTCCTTCTCAATAGGCAGAAATTTACATAAAAATACTTTGTTCAGTCAGACCAGGATCAAACACCTTTATGGAGCCTGAGTAACTGATATAAGCATAAGGATTTATTTGTTCAAAAAAACACCCAAACAACAAAACTTAAACACAAACAAAAATATAAACAATAGATGAAACATAGCCCCAGATTTAGATGAGAGGTTAAAATAAGTTACAGTTTAAATCTTTAGATCACCTCTAATAGGAAAATATTTAACTCATGCTAAATGGCTCAGAGTTCTTAACCCTGTTACATTTCTCCATGCTGTTAGAGATGGCACTATCTTAGCGATTTCCTCAATGTACAATGGCCTGTGTTTTTCCATGTGAACAGCCATTGTTAAAAAAAAAAAAAAGTAGAAGTGAAAAAATACTAAAAGCATGAGTTGAACTTAATGTCCATCTGCATTTCTCATGTCCTGAAACAAACATCACTTGGAGTTTTTCACTCCAAGCTTTAGCACAGAGTCCACAGTATCCATGCCATCTGGAACTTTCATTTTTCCCCAGTAAGAAATTCTGAGATGAACCAAAACCCTGCAATCTTCTTGCTTTGGATTCATTTTCTCATCAGAATTTTAAAGTATTTTCTGCACAAAGGTTTCTCTGTACGTCTTTTATCTTCTCCCATAAGCCTACTTTGTGTTCTCTCTTCAACTCCCTGACTGCACCAGGACAGGTACCAGACCTAGCCAAGGGACACTCCGATTGAAGTATTTGCTCTGCTGCAGATTTTTATGAAATTCTCAGCAACTCAATGTCTCGGCTCTCTTCTGATGCACTAAGGCAAATTCCTTAATTGTTGGATTAAAACAAGTCACTAGCAGAAACAGACTGTACACTGCCTGTAAGGACAGCAAACTTCTACAAGTTATGCCAAAAATTAATTTTCTTAGTCTTTCATTCCTTCTCTGTGATCTTACAGACTCAATCTTTCCTTCTCCCAGGAAATCCCTTTGAGGAAAGAGTTGTGGACCACTCCTTTTCCATCCCCTCTCGGTCACTTTTCTTCTACTCATCTATTGCCAATGTTCCTAATGGGAAAACATACTCGGGATTTTGATGTTGAAATCATGGATTTTGCAACAAAATGAATAGCAGATCAAAAATACATTTTCCTACTCCAGTAGGAGTCATGCCTCCCAACACTCTGCTTGCACAGAAGGTTAATGTGCAATCCAAAACTTGGCCGCCTCTTGGTTCATAGGTGATGAGTCTCGACATCTGCTGACACCAGAGATAAGAGATTCATACTAACTGACAAAATTAAGGTATTCTACGAAACAGAAAACTAAAGGAAACACTTTTAGAAAACATAGTCAATAACAAATATGAGAAGTATCAATAGAGACAGTGGCATCCTTTGTTCTTGATGTTATGCTTCAGGAACTGGCAAAATAGTTAAAATACCTACAAAGATTGATTCATAAGGGGTTTTGAATCAAAACAGGATAGTTTGTGCTTCCTGGAAAAGTATCTGTGTTTTAATTAAGGCCCCCTCCAAGGTTTAAAGCATCCAATTTAATCCTTGTCCGCACAAGAAAATCTGTGTCATTTAGCCAAGCAAGATTTGGGCAGTTTAACACAAAACTAAAAAGACCTCCACGAACATGCTTCTAACATTCATTAAGTATTTGCTTAAATCAGTTTGGCACATAGCAACCCTTCACTGAGGTACCTTCCTTTCTGCATGCCTCTGAAAGTTTATTAGCTTAGCCTGACAATTTAAAATCTGACTTCTTAAATGGTGCAGTGTCTCCGTGGTTGAAGTCTTGGGAATGACAAAAAGTTATTGCAGGTAGGCAGTTACCCCCAAGACACTCACTCTCCAGCATTTCTCCATGCACATATTCCTTCTCTCTTGAGCAGCAAGACGAGTTACTTTTGTCCTGCTCCATTGCAAGAGAGGCTGGAGCACAAATGTGAACAGTCTCTGTGGCAGAGCTGGTAAGGTAGAACTTGTCAGTCACAGCCATCTCAGTCTCAGAAATGCAGAAGCTGCAACGCCACTACTGCCATGAGACAGAAAACCACAACAGCTCACCTGCCCCCAACTGAACTTTGAGCCACAAAGACCTCAAAGACCGGTGAGCAGCACGGGATTGTGGCTTTGGACTCCTCCCTGGCCAGCACAACTTCTTCTTGCTCACTCTCTAAAGCACAGAGCAGGCAGCATCAAATCCTGAGGTTCTTGCATCAGGGGTCTCTAATCAGTGTCAGCAGTGGAAAAGCTGATTCACCCCTGAGCACTGTGTTCCAGTTTCGAACATGCAAAGGATCAGGCTGCCAAGCCAGACTGCACAAGAAAGGACTGAGATACAACACATACAACACACCTTTACAGGCACTTCACTCCGTACTCCACATTTCAGTAACACCATCAGTTATTTAATCTACAGATTTAGCATATTTTCACACCTCAGGGAGTAAGTTCAGACGTTCCTACAACAAAATATCAGAAATTTAGTACACTTGAAGTCAATTTTTGAATGAAATAGCACAATCAGCTTCCTAATTTTCCACCTTTTTTGCTGCAGTGTATTTCTAGTTTTTAAAGAGTTTTCAAATGGAGCATTTACACTAATTCTTATACAATGCTGACTCACATGAGAAACACGCTAGAACGTGGCTGAAGGATTTAGTGCATACTGTTGACTCTTACACAAAGAGAGCTGAACAAATGCTTTTACTCATGCTGCAAAACCCTGCTTGAACAGCCGAGGCCTCACTACTGACAGTACTTTATACATTAACGCAGTAGCTGCAACAGCAAATGCTTTCATCTCCATAAACCACCATATGTTTTGAAAAGAAACCTTAGATAAGAAGACAGTTTATCTGCCTCCCACACTCCAGCAGGGATTCAAACAGACTTCACCTCTGTAATACTTTTTGAGAAAGGAAAAACAAATTCATTTCTGCACTTGAAATACGAGAACATACTTTTGCTCTGCAACAACAAGCAACATCTCTCCAAAATGAATGGTACCAAAGGAAATTGCTTTATTTTGGGGATACCTGTAGCTGCAGTATCACCTAGCCAGGCAGATGGAACTGTTTAGGAAGTTGACAAACAACAGTCACAGAAAGGAATGGTTGTAACCTTGGAAGTTTTACTTTTTCCCTTCAGTGAAGTCCCCCTTTCCTTCCCTTCTTCAAGTCATCAACACAAAGCTGCCACACTGCCAAACTCAGCCTGCTTGCTGCTCAGACTGCAACCGTTCCACAGGACCTTCAAGGAATGTAACCAATGAACCATCCTGCCTCTGTTCTTTTCACCCCCACAGCACCCTGTTCTTTCTCACTGGAAGATCCAAAATCCCTACTTTTACTATCTGCTCAGACACTTTTAACCTCATCCATGTGACCCCACATCACATGCACGCCTTATACTCACCATTAAAAACTTGGGGTTTCCATCACTTACTGTGAAGAAGCCTATTTTGTGTAGATAAATTATCTTTATTTCTTTTGCCCTGCTGTTTCCAGGCTTTCTGCCTCCTAAAATGCTTCAATCACACCTACTGTTATTTTACATCACTATGAAAATGATGATCCGATTCACCCATTCTCATAACCTACTGTCACACTGAAGCTTTTCAGGAGCTCTATCCAGGGTTACTCCTGTGCATAATGCAGTATTGATTTGCATTCTCTGGAAATGTGATTAGATAGCAGAAGCCAGGCCAGAGGCTCTGAAATCTGCAGTCAGACTCTCTTCCAGCAGAACAAATGCCCCTTCGCCTGCTGGCATCCTCATCTGAGGCTGGGAGATGAAGGCTCATTAGAGCTGCACTGTTATTTCTTTCCTTCCTGCTGCAGAAGAGCTCCTAAAACTCTGCAGGAGCTTATCTTACCCAGAGATGAGGAACAGCTCATGCAGAAGGCATGCAGTTCTTCAGAGACAATTCTACCGGGGGAAGCCAATTGCTTGTTAATCAAAAGCCTCTTATCTGGAACCACCTGGACATTTACACTGTTCTAAAATGAGGCCTAGGAATCCCAGCTGGACTATTTCACATATTTAGAGGTTCTCTACAGGGTAGCATGGCAGAAACATACTGGCAGGAAGAGGTTGGTACCATCCTTTCCCGGGCACAGCCTACACTTGGATCATCTTAAGCTAATCAGAGATGCCTGGGAATAGTTTCCTATGAAGACGGCATCCATCGGAAAGAAAAAAAAAAAAGCAGATCCTAGCTCATAAAGCATGCAAGAATACTTAACATCGCTTACAAACTACCAGACTACTCTTTCTAAGGAAAGAAGGGATTTGATCTTATGTTGAAATACATTTTCCAGGAAAAAATAAAGCATGTTAGCAGAGTGCTAACAACCCTGCTCACCTGCACAATTACTACGCTGGCACTAAGAAACTTCACCCTTCCTTTGAACATAATACAATGCTCAAAATACTCTGGACCAAATGGACAAAATACTGATTGTTTACAGAACAGCAACAAAGCCGGGTAATGCTATTTTATTTTTTATTTTGCAAGAGTAGGGGCTGCACTTTAATTATATAATGAAGTTCTGTAAGGTCTATTGCAGCTACTCTGCAACAGACATTAAAAACAACTCAGTATACAGCTTGGCAGAGATGCTGTAATAGAGAGCATCAGTGTTCTAATCACTTTCAACAGCAGTTTTAAGGCTGACACCTGTGAGGAAGTGAATAAAGGCGAAGCAGCTGTCTGGAAAGGTGGGTTCTAAACACAGTGTTTGCGTCCAGTACCACATTACAGCCGGGAATTCTGACTTGCTAAGCTCCCCACTGCAAGCAGCACAGAGGTTTTGGTGGTTTATTCAGATCCATCTGTTTCCTTGCAAGCAAGGGATCAGAGAACCTTTATTCTGCCCTGCAAGTAACTTTGAGACGGTCCACTTGCTTCAGTATGTTCTGCTGCAGCTTTCCTTATAAGCTTTAACATGCACACAAAAAAAAAAAAGAAAAATACCACATGGCAATAACGAACTGACTAGAAGAGCTGGAGACCAGCCACGAAGAATAACATATATTTGCTAAAAGGAAGAGCGAAGCCTCAATGTTCCATATAAGTATACACTGAAGAACAAGGGGGGAGCAGAGGAAGGGGGGAAGGGGGAATAAACGGTTTTAAAATAAATTTCCCAGTCATAAAGAAAAGAAAGCTTTAATACATCACGGGGTCACACAGCGCTCCAAAAAGCAATGCCTGACCTCGCCCTACAAACGAATCAATGAACGGAGCAGCGCCAGCAACACCAACACGTACCGATCCTCACATTTCAGGTCAGATTTGCAGAGTTTCAGTCTACCTGCAGGCGGGCTGCTGCTGCTCCTTCACATGCCTTTAAAGACTACAAAAAACAGTAATTACGTTATGTCCCATCCTGTGTAGCACAACCCGCTGCAGCTCCTCGGTCTCCCCCCGGGGTCAAGTTAAACCAGGAGCCCTCAGCACGGGGCCGGGTCAGGCGGGGACCCGGCCGGGGCAGCCTCCCGCTGTCACCTCACCCGGGACCCGAAGCGGGGCAGCCCCGGGCCGGACCCGCCTCTGGGGCTCAGGCACCGCTGCCTCAGGGCAGGCGGGAAAACAGAATCACACAATCAATTAGGTTGGAAAAGCCCTCTGAGATCATCGAGTCCAATCTACGACCGAACACCACCGTGTACAGAGAGCCCGATATCGCCGCTGGCCTCGACCCTCACCCCCGGGCTGACCCTCACTCCGGCGCCGGTTCCCCCGCCGGGGCCGCCTCCCCTCACGCCGCCACCACGGCCCGTGCCCCGCACAGCCCCGCACTCACCGCGGCGGCGGCATCGCCCCTTCGCCCGCCCCACTCTCGCTGTGGCGGCGCTGGCGCCATGTGACCGCTGCCTCCTCCTCCTCCTCCTCCCCATTCTCCTCCTCTTCCTCCTCCTCCTCCGCCGCCATGACAGGCGGGGCCGGGGGGGGCGGAGAACATGGCGAGCCCTGAGGGGTAGAGCCGGGGGGCTGTGGGGATGTGTCCTGCATCGCTTTTGCCGAGCTGTGAGGGGAATCAGGAGTGCAGGGCTGTGGATGTGCGGCTTTCACTCCCTTCCTCCCCTCAGATTTGCTGTGTATGTCTGCTCATCCCACCGGGCTTACACGGTGTCTGGCAGCTCTCTGTGACGATTAAAGCCGTTTCCAGCCCGTCAAAGTATTTGTTTCGGGCTTTTCGGCCGTAAATGGCCCCTGGAAGTACAGAGTCACAGAATTGTTTGGGTTGGAAGGGATCTCTGGAGATCCCATCCAGCCCAACCCTGCCCAGGCAGGGTCACATGAACCCGGTTACACGGGAATGTGTCCAGGTGGATTTGGATCCAGGGAGGGGAGACCCCATGACCTCCCTGGGCAGCTGTTCCAGTTCTCTGCCACCCTCAATGTAAAGATCATTCTCACGCTGAAGTGAAACTTGTTGTGTTTTAGTTTATGGCCATTGTTCCTTGTCGTGTTGCTGGGCACCACCAAGAAGAGTCCAGCACCGTCCTCTTGGCACCCACCTCTGAGATATTTATATGTATTAATGAGCTCCCTTCTCAGTCTTTAGACTGAACAGGCCGAGCTCCTGCAATCTCCCCTCATAAAAGAGATACTCCAGTCCCTGTACTTGTCCAAGGACTTTGAAGGGGAAAAAAAGGAGTGTAGGTCAGGCTGATGGAGGATGTCTGGGCTGACCAGCCATGGGTCACTCACATTATAGCTTGAGTTGCTGTGTGGAATGTGAATAGGTGATTTCTTCAGCTGGAAGAGAGAGATAGCAGAGGAAAATCTACCACAACTACGCTGAAATAACCCGAGATTGGCAGTTAATGTGCCTCCACATAGCGACAAGATTTACATCCTCACAGGTGGGGAGTCATACTGAAACCTTAGATCTTTGTTATCCAGAGTAAAGGGTCTAACCACTGGCTTGCTAAACCCACCACACCACAGATTCATCTTTGTGCAGGACCGTCTTGGCAGGTGTCCTTTCTCCAGGAAAGTGGTGAAACTGGAAGGCGTGTTGGGTTTATAAACCCTGGTGAGGGTTAAGAACAAATTCATTGTCAGATTTGCACAGCACAGTCAGGATTGGGAGCTTATTTTATAAATACCTGGATTACAGAACTTGATCTCCTGAGTGACACTTTGAAGATGGCAGATTTTATTTTATTGAAGTGGAAATTAAACTGGGTTGACACATCCAAGCCCATTCTTTGGTGGATGTTGCCCCCAATATCCAGAGATTATGGCAAGATGCTGTATAATAACAAAAACAGAGCAGAACCCAGAACCTGTCAAAGAGCTGTAGCTGCAGCATTAGAGTACAGAGGGCAAAAAGGCAATCCATAATCAGAAGCTGCAGTGAGAGAAAAAGGAGTTACAGCCTGTGGAGGGGTTAGTAGGTGTATGGCAAGGAGGTAGCAGGGATCAAGACGAAAGCAAGGTGCAGTTAGATGAGATAGCCACACAGTCAGCCCCCCATCAGACAGCTTCTCAGAATTCCTGCTTCATAATGGCTAACATGCAGCTTTGATCTCTCTCTTATAGTAATTTAGCCCAAGGACTGCAAGTGTGTGTTAAGCTCTTTTAGGTAAAAGCAACCTCAGCACATATGCTATCTGTTTTCTGCAGAACCATTATCCTGGAAGTCCTTCTAATTTGGCCAGTTGTTGCCCACCTTGTAATTCCAGCTATTTAATCTCTTTTAATTCTTATCAATAAGAATTTCCCTGGTGCTTGGATTATCATTTTATTAATGGAATTAATAAACCTCTCCTTTTTAGCGTCATTTACTGTAAGGTATTTGAGACATGTTTCACTTCTCAAAATTCTTGATAATGATAATCTGTCCAGCCCAATTGCCTAATAAGATCTGTGATAACTCCTTAGTGTTAACTAATTGACCCACTTCCTATGTGCTCACAGCAAGAGACAAGAACTCATACAAAAGTCCTGGCAAGAAGCCATAACCCAAAGTAATCCTGTGTTAGTGTGGGTTGGGGTCAAAATTTGGGTTCCATATGTACTCAAGCACTGAAATTTCATTTCTGTTGTTGATGTGTTTTGGACACAGAAATTACACAAGAGAAAAGGACAGTCAGCTACAAAAGATAATCTTTAAATCCTGTCGCATTTCTTAGACTGACCCATGTACTTCGTGATAAAGGAGACAAATGTCCCCAAAACCAAACAGAAGTAATATGTATTATTTTTCCAAATGCAAATTGTTCATAACAAATTTCCCCAGCTGATGTGTAGTGCTTGTTGAACAGCTGTGATAGAGAAGACTGGAGGAAACTCCGAGTATTCTTTCAGTAACTGAGAGGACTTGCATTTGTTTCAGTGGTTTCCTGTTACAATTGTTTGCCTACGGGCTGTCAATGACTGAAGTCAGTCTGTACATCCCCTAGTAGAGTTTCTATGTGATTATGGTTTTGAGTGGCATAAAAAAGCCCTTTTAAGTGCTGGAGAGTTTATTTGGAGTGTTTGAGGAAGCAGGACATTTGTCTGGTTGCTCTTAAACCTCTTCCTTCCTATTGTTACTCTTGCTGCAGACCACTTGATGTGTTTTTTTGCCTGCTTTCCCGAGGAAATAAGGTGAAATGACAACACAGAGTATGTATATGGGTTTATCTGTTCTGCTGTCCACCACCGAGGAAAACCCACATACCCTCTTAATTTATTAGGAGCACTCAGGAAAGAATCTGTGTAGCTTTTGTGGCTCATCTATTGAAGATGTCAGTTCTGTGCTTTGGAGCAGGTGAAAAGGCAAAAAGGATGTTCAGTACATTAAGACAGGAATAAAGAACAAGATGAGAAGATTTGTAAAATAGAAAATGCTTGCACATCTTGAATATTGTGTGGAATTCTCCCTAAATCACCAAGAAAGGTACAGAGAAAAGCAATGAACTGATTTGAGATGTGGAATTGCTTCCTTATAAATAAATAAATAAATAAAGTTTGAATACACTTGAATGGTTTAATTTGGAAAAAGACCATGAAGACATGTGAATGTGATAATGGTTAAAAAACCTAATGTAATAGAGAAAGTGAATTCTATGTTTCTTATAGCATAAGATTTAGATGTCCTGAGTGAAATTTCCAGGCAATAAATTTAAAATAAACAAAAGAAAGTATGCTTTCTCTAGAGTTACAGTTGTAAATTGCTGCCAGTGTATTGGAGAGGCCAAAAGTATAAATGTTCTCATGAGTGGATTAGAAATGGAAATGAGAAAAATGTCCATTGAAGCCTCTTAAGCATAATGCTAATGCAGCTGCCAGCTGAGGAAATCTCCAAGTAAAGGGGTGGATTCAGCCAGCAGATTAAGGCACCTAAATTTGGTTTTCAGTGTGTAGGTGTCTCCATGTGAACCAGATGTCTAAGCTCCCCTTATACTCAGCAGAGAATTAATGTGGGATTTAGTTACATAAATGCAGGCATCGAGTGCCAGTTTAGGCACTGTGGAGTTTTCTACTTGGCCTCCTGCTCCAAGAAGCAGCAGGTATCCTAAAAAGCCTGTTCTGTCTGAAATCTCATGTGGAAGTCGTTGATATCTCAGTCCACCACAGTTGTCACTGAGCACAGATGGTTGGCAAGCTGAACTCTGCTCGTGGTTGCACAGCAAGCTGTTCAGACCACCCCAAGGCAGATACGTCAGTGTATTCTGAACAGCTGAATAGCTCTTAGCTTCATCAACACTATTGAGTAGTTCTGTATTGACTGTAGGAGGAATTTGTATGCAGATGAAGACATCGGCATGGGGACACTTCGGTCTAGGTGTCAGAACTTTTTTGTAGGCTTTGCCAGGCTGTACAGAGAGAACATTGCTTAGCTTTTAATGCTGTTTCCTTCCATTTCCTTAGCTAGTCAGACCAGTGAGTTGCTTCAGCAAGTATTGATTTAGGGGAAGAATCCAAGAGATTATGTATGAAAAACCATCCTAAAATACTCAGATCTGTTGGTAATGAGGCTTGTGTGAAGGATTACTCACAGTATGTTGTATCATGGTGCATGGATATGGAGTGACACTTGGAACACGGCTGCATGACTCCCTAAGCCTGAAAGATGCCCAGTGGCCAAGAGTTCTGGGGCAACCACAGATACTGCTGCTGACACCCAGAATGGCTGATTCTTAAGCCATTAGATCCTGTAGCTGAAAGGGATTTTTTTTTTTTTTCACTAAGGTAAATCAAAACAAATTTGGTTGATGACAGGTTTTGCACCCTGTCGTCTGCAAATCAGACCAGTTAGATCTTGTTGGAGTAGCAGAACTTGCCTAAGAAGAATTTAGGGTAAGAATCAGGGCAAAGAAATCAAAAAGAAGGATAACTAGAAAAGCCAGATGATAATTAAATGAGGTTTGGAATGCTGCATCAGTTTTTTCCTCGGTCTCTCATGCTTCAAATTATTTACATTTTCTTGTTGGAATTACAAAACTTTTAGCACTAATATTGTCCTCTTGGCTGATGAAAGTTCTAACAAAACAAGTCAGCAAGCTCAAGAGTTTCTTTTTTGCACGTCCTATAACAAGCTGTGAAGGAGTGTTTGTGCTTTTCAAACTTCACTGGGCACCAGCTGAGCTCCTGCACATTTGCTATTTATTGACAGAATGCCTTGATAGTGCAATAAATAATAATAAATGATAAAGACTCTCTTCTAGCATTGCTGGTGTCAGCAGAGCATCTGTACCTCTCAAATGTCCTGCTCAGACAGAGACAAGAGCAAACCTAATATGTTACAATAAACAGGTTCTCTCCCTTTTCCTGTACACAAGACACTGATAAGATCTACAAACCAGCTAAATATATTAACCCATGCTAATGAAGCAGGAAACAAGTAGTGAGCTGGAATGATGAGCATGTGTGATGTGACCCTAAAATCCGCAGGAATATGAGGAAGGAGCCAGTTGTGTGACATACAGTGCCTGGGAGAATTCACAGATCTAAGGATCTTCCTAAGAGTTGTTTTGTCTTAGCAAGGAATTGCAGCACTGAGCATACAAAGTAGTATTGCCATGCTCTCTTCAATTCCTTTCAAATTTTTTGCTTCATTTTTCAGCACAGGCTGTGTTATTTTTTCTGCACTTCTTAACACTTTTAAGTTCTTCTGTAGAGTCTCTCCAGAACTGTGGAAAAGTTGTGTTTTGTCTTTGAGGTGTTGCTGACTAAATTCCATCTGTTTTTCATGTTCAGAAGTTCTCACTCAAGATCTGGGAGTGAGATGCTACATTTTCTAGAATTTCTTTTTACTGAAATAAAACTTTCCTTGGAATCTGTGGAGGGAGGTTATTGGCTAAACATTCTGTCCAGTGTTGCTCAACTATGCTCAGATCACTTCACGGGCTCTGGAGTCTGGGCCAGCCTGGGCTGATTTCTTTTCCACTTTGGACTGTTTTGCAAAGTTTGAGAATGAAAACAATCCCATAAACCCAAGAAATCTTATAATTGAATTGGCTTTTTACCAATGAACTATGCTAGAACTCTACCAAGAGTTTCCTTCCATCGTTGTTTCAACTCCCTGATAAGAGAGAGAAAAAAGTTTATTTGCAGAGGAGTTCAGTCTCATTATCTTCTTTTTACAGATGTGGAAGTTAAAGCACAGAAAGATGAAGTTGTTTGTTCCAGGTCATCCAACAAAGCAGTAGCAGCCAAAAAAATAGGAGTCCTTCAGTGGTTGTTCTGTTGCATCACTCTGTCTTCCTGTTTTGATGAGAACTTCTAAAATGTCATTTTCATAGGTAAGTATGTGAGAAATATTCAGACTTCCTGAAAAGTCTGACAAAACCTTTAGTTATGTCGCATAAACAGAGGTCAGACAGAGTTCAGACTGAGAGTAAGACTCCAAGCCTGAATTGTGGCATTTCTGTTATACAGGTATTTTTTTTATGGTAATTTTTTCTCATAGCAGGTGTAATCTTTCATCAAAAGATACCTGAGCCTCTAGCCCCAAACCTGTTGTACAACAGGGTGCTGAGCCTTCTTGCTTTTTCATTCTACAGGGGTTTTTTCTGCATTCTCAGGGATGGGCTTTCACTTTCCTAGAACTGAGAAACGCATTAAAAGGATGTGTGTGTAACAAGCAAAGGGTGGTTATCCAGTAATAGTCATAGTTCCATTTTAGATCTATTTTTCACTTTGGTTTTATGAAATTATGCTGATTCGTACTAACTGGGGGTAGTTCCTGCTTCTCTGTAGCAATTTTAATCACAGAGTGGTACTCTTCTTCTTTTTCTTCTACCCCTCCTCCAATTTGTCTTTCTTGTCTGTTTCTATAACGCATCCTAAAAAAATTTCACAACTTGACAATTTTCGTGAACAAACAGACAGTGATTTAGAAACTTTTACTTTAAATCATTGTTCTTTTTCAGGGGCCTGACATGATTGCAGTAAACCTCATCTTTCTATTGTTTTTTCAAAGAAGATGTGAAATTCAGTAGTAGTTGTGTTTCTTACCTTATGCGCATGTGAGAAACTGCAGAGGAAATTATATTCCTATAGCTAAGAGCACAAGAATTAAGAGTCATGGCTGTCCCTCGAGGGGCTCTCTCCATAAATCTGGATTTATTGCTTGATGTCTTCATTTGTTACATACACTATGTTTATAAAATTCTTACTCCCACAACCTGTGCCTACTTTATCTGTTTAGATTAGAATGACTTGCATCCAAACACAGTTTCTTGTTGGGCAATTAAATATCACTACAAGCAGGGATGCCTGACCTTTCTCAGAATTCCAGGCAAATCGAAAGCAAAACAAGAAAAAAAAAAATCCCCGTCAGCAACGTACTCTTTGTTGCATCACTAAGTTGTGGTTTACCAGAGAAATATGTTAAAGTAGGCTGTAAAGAACAGTATTTCTAAAATGCAAGTTTTAGAAGTGTCATAAACTTAATTTCAATAAATGATGAAAACAAAAATAACTATTCTAATTGGTCTATACAGAACCCAGGAGCTGTGCAGTTACATGTAAATTTACTCCTTATTTTATCATGAACAAGATCTGTATGATCAAAATGCTCAAGGCAATTTTGGGGCCTATTAAATTAAATGAATGACTGGAGGAAGCCATTATTTCACTATCTGAAAATGTCAAGCTCTGAAAGAAGTGAACTGCCTAAGGAAAATGGTGAAATTGGAAGATAAATACCACAGAAATCTATCCTGAACAGACATTGTACTGTTCTAGGGAATAGCATGTTAATAGCAAGGGAATTCTGTGTGAGCTGTGAGATGCCCTCTGGTGTATTTCTGCTGAGACATTATACATGGTCAGAGCAGGATAAAACACCAGGACAGAACACCTGAAGTACTGACAGAGGATAAGAAAGCGTAAAAGATACAGGAAGCTACATAAGGACACAAAGCTGCAGAAGAGGGATTGGTAGCAATGCCATTTAGCATCTAACTGCCATTTGCAATAAGCAGAATTAGCTGTAAGCTACTCAGGTTTAGGTAACATTTTCAGTAGTAGGGGTTAGAGGATGCTATATGGTGATGGGGATCCAGCTGGGGAAGGGATCAGCAGCATTTTATGGATGCCGTAAATGGAAGGGAGGTTGGAGAGGCTTTGGAGAACCCCAGAGAATGGAGTTCCATTCTTCACCCTAATGTCTCTTTGACAGAGAACGTTGTGAGGGTTATGGGACCCCCAAACCTGCCTGTGCAGCCGTGTGTCTGAATTCCTATCACCACAAGTCACAATATACTCTGTCTTCCTACAGCAAATTCTACTTGTTTGGGGCTGCTACGAAGAGGAAGAAGCAGGGAGGGGACAGGAGAAAATGAACTATTTCAGCAGAGGGGAAGGGAGGAATAGAAGGTACTGAGCCCAAGAGGAAGGCTTTAGAGAGCAAGGATTTCTGTTCCTATTACCGGGGTCAAAAATCACTGCTCTCAAGAACCAGTGCTCTGACAGTAATGCCTGCTCCCCTTGCTTTCAGGGACAGCAGTGGCTGGGCAGGTAGAAGTCAAGTATGGCCTGTGTGCCTTGATGTTTGTGTGTAATCCAAAACCCTGAGAGGAGTCCCTGTGTCCCAAGTAGCAGTGCAGTGACTACTGGGACATGCTTTTACAGCAGCCCTGGATTTCAGGTAGAACTTTAAGTAAAGTATCATTTGTTAGAGAAATGCCACTAAGTAGTAGTAGTATCTTGAACAGGATAAGAGGACAAAGAAGTGGAAAGATTTCAAGATCTAAGATTAGGCTGTTGGCATGAGGAGGATTTAGAAAAGTCAGGATTTTCTTGAAATAGTCTTGTCCAGGAAGAGAGAAGAAAATTGTGATTGGGGTAAGATAAATTAGAATTCTGTTGCCTCTAAATTGGTATGGATGGCTCTTCTCCAAACTTAAGTGGCAGTTCTAGATGCTAGGAAGTTGTCCTGTGGTGTTGATTATCCAGGACTTTTCAAGAAATAAAGTCACATAAACCAGAAGGACATAAATATATGTAGACAAGAGCAGAATCAAAAGCAGGCGATTCTAAGGGGGGGAGCTCCTGCACTATAAATTACCTGTTTATAACTGAATATTTAGTATTTGCAACTCTCTTTTGGAGGATGACAAAACAAAATGTGTTTGTTGCTTCATTCAAGCAGAAAAAGAGTATTATAAACTATTTTCATAAGTAAATTAATACTAAATCTCTATCCTTTTTGTATGTCCTTGTGAGGGAAAAAAAAGAGTATATAATTTTGTATCATTAAGAGAAAATACCAGTGGTTGAGCCAGGTATCTGATTTTAATGTCTACATATTTTGGAGAGTTTTTACTAATGGAAGTTTTGGTTCTCTTGTGGATTAAATTAAAGTGAGGACAGGGAAATGAGGCCAAAATCCCTTTGAGTGGATCGATATTGGCTGTAACGAAATTTCATTTCAGCACTTCATTGGGTAAAAATCTGTTTTAAACCAAACAATCCTGGTGGTGTTCTTACAGCCTTTGTTGCCAAAAAAAGAAGATAAAAATTTCAGCTTTCATTGTCATGAAAGCCTCCAGTCCTTGTGATCACAGGAATAAAGCCTTAAAGATTTGACAAATATATAAAATGATGGCTCATCCTACAGAGTCAAATTAAAAATGAAAATAAATGAAGAGACAAAGAGAAATGTCTTCTAGTATTTTTTAACAAAGCCGTTCTTCTGATTTTACGAAGACCAACTCCACATTTTGTTAGTGCTCAGGCTGGTAATGCTGAGCATAAGTCCCAAATATGTTGTCTGGCAGTGCACCAGTTTGAGTTAAACCGAAATATATTATCCATTCTCCTAAATGCAAGCTTGTGCTGTACCAGATTTTGAAACCAAGTTATCTGAGAGTTACAAAGCAATACCAGATGGTGACTGTAGGTTGGCTGGAATTTGCGGTCTCTCTCGTCTTCCCACGTGTTTCACCACTTGGAATATTCTAAATTATATTGTTCAGTTATTTGTCTCCTTGGCTCAATATTCCCTTTCTTTCGTGTTCTGGGCTGGTGCAATTCTTCATGGTTTCACTAGGTGGGTCCCCACAACAGTGCACTGGGGAAGTAAATTGTTGAGTAGCCTGAACACACTCAGGTAACTTTATCTCCCAGTCAGCTTTATTTTTACTTTCTTTGGCAGAAGCTCACTGCACCACATGCTTTGATGTACAGTTTGGTGATCAGAGTGTTGGGAAGTTGTCATAAAGGGGCTGGTTCTTCCTAGGATTATTGCATTTCTAACTTACTATTTCAAATGGAATTTAAAACCATTGTGGGTTTTGTCCCATCAATTTTTGCAATTATTTACCTTTCAAAGGGTGATGCAAAGCTGGTTGATCAGCAGTGTTACATATATCCTTCCTTTCCAAAATGACATTTTTAATGCTTTGATACTTTTTATACTAGACGAAAACAAACAAAAAAAAATCCTTTTCATGTGTGTGAAGTATTAACTTGATGCCTTAAAGATCTAGAACTAAAACAACACACTTTCAAGACAATATTAGTATAGGAGGTAATAAAAAGGCTGGTCTTTCTTGAGGCAGATATGGAAAGTGCCCACCCCTACATGGGGTGAATACAGTTTTATAAGTTTAGCAAATTAGCATAATTGACAAGATTCACCAGTTAGAAGCATAAGTGATGAAGTAATTCCCCCTTTTTGGTTCCACGTCTTCTGTAGCCCCCCTTTAGATAAGAACTGAACATTTTTTATGAAAATGTGTCTCGAAGAGCTGGTTTCAACCTTGGCTCCCAGAGAGACAAGATAGGATAGGGGCCTTGGACCCCTGGGGTTTGGAGCCTCTGGAATGTGTTTTGTCTTTCTGCCTGTCAGGGTAGGGAAGAGGAAGGGAAAAGTACTGGAGCTGGCTACGAATACAATAATAGGCTACAGAGCTACAAATATGTGTGTAAAGAATATAGAGAATATATAAAAGCAAAAAAGGCAAAAATCAATTTGACATCAATTGCCTAGTGTTAAAAAGAAAGACTTTTTAGCTACAATCTTCAAAAATTTTCTTTCCAAGTGTTTTATATGTGTGTATTTAACACGGAAAAGTATTTACCCCCAGACCTGACCAAAACAAAACCCAACACAAAGCTTCAGATCTCTGTATCTCGTAATGTGCCATAGAGAAGAGAAAGGAAAAAGAAATCATATATTAACAATATTTTTAATGTGCATGGTGCTCTGATTGAGGAGGCAAGTGGCTTCTTTACTGTCTCAGGTTGTGTCTTCACCCTGCAAAGAGAGAGGATCCTTTAACCTGCAGAAAGCTCTGTACTGTCATGTCCAGGCTGTTTCTGACATTCAAACTTGTACACTTAAACCCATGTCTCTTTATAGTGTACTCTGTACCACTGATTTAACTTAGGATGGTTAACTCTTACTCTGGGAGATTTGTCTAAGGATAACTTCAGTGTCCACTTCTCCTATCTTGGCACCTACAGAAAAAAAATCAAAACAGAAGATTTCCATTATTGTGAGGTTTGGGATTATTTTTTCTTCCTCCTTTGTTCCCCTCTTATGCAGGCTCGCTAAGTGAATCTATTTAATCTGCTTATTTGGCATGATTAGACAATTCATGTGGACGCCTATCAAGAAGTACAAATTTTGATTGACCTAAAGGTTTTGTTCCTTGTGATTTATGTTTAAAGGGCAAAAAAAGGTTTAGAAAATTCTTACATGATGCATTACAGAGATAAACTGAAAATTAAAATTGATTGTTTTCTTGCTCAGTAACCAACTTGCATTAAATAGAACTCATAGTCATTACTGACTATATTTAAAGTCAGAAAATCTTGGTTTGTCAAGTGGAAGATGAAAAAGGCTGTCACAGTACACATAGACATGGTAGTCCTTTATGTCAGAGATCTCGCTCAAAATCCATCCTCAGGAGTGACTATAACATCTGATTTCTTGTTTTTAGCAAGTAGGTAGATAGAACTGTCTGTGTTTTACCCAAACCAATTTTAATGGTCTTCTTGTCCTCATTTTGATGGCAAGACCCAACGTGGAAAAAAATAGCTTCTGTACTGTTTTAGTTGACTTATGTCTCTAAGTGATGGTTATGAGCTCCAGTAGTTCTCTCTCCGTTATCAAGCTTGCATCAGTTGCAATCCTCCTTCTTCAGCTGGGGTCCAAATCTTCATTTAGGCTGAGTGCAAATGCTCTAGGAATCCAGGGCGTTGAAGAGCGGTGAGAATTCCAATAAAACCCTGATTCAGATTTGGAAAGTGCTTGTGTGTCTGAGTCTGGAGACTTGATGTGGGTAGGGGGGTCTCATGCTCTTCTGGATTAGAGTCACCCTTCTGTGTCCCTGAGCAATGACCGGAGTGTGGTGGGAGTGCTCGTCATTTCAACTTGCAGGGTTACAAACCACACAGCCAGACACACTATATGAGGTTGGTCTGCTCACACTTGTCTGGCACCATCATTTCCTCTGGGAAAATGGCAAAAGCAAATAGCAACTTGTCTGTTTGCATGTAGGCGTGAGCCTCCTGAGAACGCAGAATTTGGCACCATGCACAAGCGAAGTTCAAACGTCCTCGCGCTATGAGTTGTTGACAACTTCTCTCAGAATAGACGTATAAACTACTTAAAGCAGTTTTGGTGCTGCCTTATCTCAACATTACCTTCAAAACTTATCATGATTCCAAGTCACTAAGTCACCCTGACCGGGGAAATGTGCTTACGGCAAAAGGTGTTAACATTTGCATCGTCCTACTTGTCTTCAGGCAGAGGGTAACAACGCTTACAGCCTCTTCGGCATCCCGGGAGAGGCAAGGCACACTCCATTAAATGCTTGTGTCTTGCTGCCCCACAGTGGCTGTGTTTACAAAAGGAATAATGCCTACAACAAAGGCACGGTGAACATTTCAAATAGCAGCAGTTTCTCAGTCGGGTTATTAACTCTGCAAAACAGACATTGCATTTGCACGGTTCTGTGTTTACTACTCTGAATTTGAATGCAATTAAGCGTGGCTGGTGTTGTCACACCTCTGCTACCAGTAATGGACCTGTCCCTCCTTTAGAGGAGGTGGTATAGAAGTGCCAAGTATCACTCTTGTAATTAAATCAGGGGAAGGTAAATACACCGTATAAATATTCCAAGGCCTCTTGAGGCTGAGAGTTAGCAAGCGAATTTTGGCTACAACACCAAAAATCTGAGAGTTGTTAATAGAGGATTAAAGTGGTAGGCATCCTCTGGGCTGTAGCAGGATTTAACAAATACCTGTGAATGAAACGTTCAAAAGGACTCCAAGGCGAAGCTCGACTGCAACTTGGAGTGTGCACAGAGGGAAAAGAGAAAGCAGTCCAGGATCATGTTACTCATCTGATTGCAAAGGGCTCTGTTTTCAGCGCTGCCCCCAGGGCTTTACCTGATCTATCCAAATAAGTCTGCCCTTCCCACCCTGCAATCATTCATACATAAACAACTCTAAATACTTTTCTGACTGCTCTGCCAGTTTCAGCTCTTCTTGCTTATTCAGTGCCTGCTCTCCTGCCAAAACAACAAACTGAGCTCATGTGGGTTGTGGTTGGGGGCAGAGGCAGGCAACACTGGTCTGCTCGTTTCCTTTGTTTTTCATGTTTCTCTTTGGCCTTTCCTTGGGTAGAATCCAGGGGATGGATCATTGCTGGTTCCATCATGATGCAGACGGAACAGACATCACTTTTCAAACAATGACAGCTTTATGAAGCTTAACAATCTCAGCCAAAGTCTTGATGCTATCATCAGTCATGTCTTTCTTCCCAGTCCCTGCAGGTGACTGCAGCTGGCAGCAGATCTTTTGACAGTCAGATTCTCTATGTTATCTCTTTTGGACCAAGCCTTTAAATAATTGGACAGGAAGATCTGGGAAAGAGATATGCTGTTTCAAGGCATAAATAACATCATACTGAGTGCTACAGAAAGCTTTTATTTAATTTAGTTTGATTTGGTTCAAATGTGGTCATCTGGTTTGGCGTGCAACCATGATTTCTGTAGATTTATGCTCAGTTTCTTCATAGACCGCTGACTGTCACATACAAATAATTTCACTGTGCCTCCATTCCTCATCTCTTCAGTGGGAATAAGAAGATGTTCTTGACTTATAGGAAATGGAGATAAAGAGTGATGGGATAAGGAGTTGTGAGATTTTCTGATTTTCTAGTAATTGAGATCCATATAAATAACTGAATCATGGGCCTGAAATGCCAAGAGTCTTTGCTGCTAACAACAAAGAAATGTGGAGAGAATTGCTGGTACCCTGCCATCAAATCATGTGTTCTACTCCTATGGAGAAAGCCAGACCATGCAAAGTTAAAACTATTTAAGCTGTCAGAGATCAACTGAACTTAAGTTTTGGGTACTCTGTCTGACAAAGTCACTGTGATGGCGAAAGTTATAAGGAAGAAATGTTTTACAGTGAGGGTGGTGAGGCACTGGCATAGGTTGCCCAGAGAGGTGGTGGATGCCCCATCCCTGGAAACATTCAAGGTCAGGCTGGACAGGGCTCTGAGCAACCCGGTCCGATGGAAGATGTTCCTGCTTGTTTCTAGGGCTAGATAAGCTTTAAAGGTCCCTTCCAACCCAGACCATTCTATGACCCTGTGGTTTAAAGAAGTTTTATTCTTCAATTTCCTTTTTGCCAATTGCAGTGATGATTACTCAGAGCTTCATTTTAGGTCACAAAGTATTTTTGATAGTGATCAACTTCACCTTTTAATCTGCAGGTATTAGCCCAAGGCTGTTTTTTCGCTTCCAACACACCAAAAGTATTTACCTAAATGAAAAAAAAAAAAAAAAGAAAAGAACCTCGACCAAGGACACACACACGTTCACGTTTGCCTTTTTTTATTCCCCCACCCTTTTTCACAAAGGGGCAATTGCAGCTACCTGGCCTTTTCTGGAATGTAATCAGGGAGGTGATTTCATTTTTGCTGTGGTAAGAGGAACAGCACAGTCCTAGCAGCAACAGCATCCTGCCAGCTAGTGCTGCCACCAGAATATCAGCAGGAGCCATCAGCCTGAGGACGAGCAGTTCCCCAACAGCTACAGGGGCAGCAAAGAAGCATTAGTAGGTTTGACCTATGGCATTTTATGATATTTACTTGCTTCCCAGAACTCTGGGAGGCTCTGGATTCCTTGGCGTCTGCCTGAGCCAAGAGGATAGATTAACTGAAGGACTGTTACTGTTTTGTCTTGGGTGAGGCCTCGTGGGCAGCCAGCTGTTTTATTTTGTGTATTGCACAAAAGGTTCCTTTAAATCTGTGTGTACTAGGGATGAAGGCTTGGAAGTGAGAGGGTAAACTGGGATTTTTTTTTTCTTTGCACAGCAGTCTTCACTAGCCAACACTGTTGGCAAAAGCAGACAGAAGAGAGAAATTCCCTCAGAGCAGTACTCAGGCACACTGTCCTGTCATGTAAAGTTTAAACCAGAAGGGTCAGTCCAACATGGTGCTAAGGGCCTGATTATAAAATTCTCTTGCTGCCTGTCCCTAGCTGTTACAGGTCACTGTTGGAGCCCTGTAACACGCTGAACATATTAAAGTTCTGAAAGTCAGGATCCAAAAGTCTAATGCTGTAGCTGGACTAAAATTGCTATCCTTATGTGTACACAGGGAGCTCTGCTGACTTCAGTGGGTTTGTCCATAGACAGAAATGTTCATCTAGAATTAAATGCTTATCTGTTTGCAGATAATAGAGGATGAGCGTCCTCCTGTCAGGAGACAGACTGAACAAAACCAGGAGACACTGTGGGGTCAGTGATATTTGTGTAAACCACATGCAGTGGGCTTTCTTAGATCATCCTTTTATAGTGCCATGTTCTTGTAACACAGTTCTTGCTTTTTTTCACATTTTAAAACAGAAAAATTATTGTGTGCTCTCTGCAGTATAGCTCTTCCTGCCAAAGCTGCCTCGGAACAGAAGGAAAAGACAGCTTTGCTTTTCCAGCTATGGCTTTTTAAAACATTTTTGTCTGATTCTTTTAGGCTCCCAGAGAATGTTCCATGGATATGTAGCATATTATGTTGTTACTGCAGTCTATCTGTGTTAAACCCTTTATCATTCCACATCCCTTTGAAATAGGGAAGGCTTGTAAGTCCTGGTTTACAAATGAGAAAACAGTAGCACAGCACTTAACCCCTGTAAGATTTCTCTTGGGCAAAATTCCCACACGGGAAGAGCCTTTTGCCTTCTTTGTCCTTGCCTCAGAGCACTAATGTCAGTGATGCATAGGAACCACGGGGGATTGTGTCCATGCTGGAGACAGGGGCCAAGGAGATATAACCAGACCTGCTCCCGCATATTTAAATAAAAACTGTGAGCACACAGTACTCTGGAAAGGTGGGTCTTGAGTGATTTGGAGTAGGCACCCTCTAACTGCTTATAAGAAAACTGCCAAGGATTTTGCTACTTGTGTGTAAGTCTCAACCTGTCTTTGTTTTCTTATGCAGTAATGAACAAAAATTGAAATTTATAAACATATTAATAAGTTAATGATTAACTTTCTTAACAATGTTGGCCTTCAGATTGCAATTAGGAAACATTTAAGCTAATAGAGAAGTCTCGGAATTCTTATTCCAGCTTCCTTGCACACCTGTCTGTCTGTACTGATCAAACCTTTGAGGTTTTCCTCACAGCTGTTAAGAGATAAAAACTTTAATATGTGTACATATGTTGTGCAGCTAGGTTAAAGTCCATACAGCTAGAAGAAACTCAGGTCTCAGGTTTCCAGGTTTATATATAGATTTTTTTCTGATGCAATAAAATGAAAAACCAAACTCATAAAGCATGTGGACCCATCCCAAACTGTGGGTGAACACACTTTAAACCCCAAGACAATGTAAACAGTAAAGTGCTTGCTATGTTCAGGCTTCTGTCCTAGATTCACCCAGACAGTTCCAAACTGTTTTGGCTTTTCCTGTCAAGTTTCTGGATGTACTCAGATAACTGATATCTCACTACTGTATTAAATGAGATACATAATATTAGAGAATCTCACCACTATAGGTTGAGATGTAATTTATATTGTCAGTGTAAAAACTGGCATTGCAATGATGACTCAATCTCCAACCCCTCCATTACTTCACTGCTTGGCACTACTTGGACTAAAACTTGCTGAGCAAGTGTAGCTTTTCACCCCAGGAATTTTTGCTGTCTGCCAATGGCTTGGGCCTTGCAACTCAGTGGTAGATTTCCATGGTGACTTGAGCGAGTCCCACAGTTGGTGTGTGATAAGTAGTCCAGGAGTTTGCCATTTACCCCAGAAGGAACAGATCCATAAGGCTGAAAGGAGTGCTGTATTCATATGCCACCTGTGTAGAATCTGTTTTAACACTAGAGAAGGTTTGGGGATAAAACAATACTTAAACCCACAAGATTTTCAATAATGGAAAAAATTCAAAAAATATACAAGATGGGTCACTAGGATTATGTTTGTCAATAAAGTCCTTTCATAGCTGTTCCAACATCTCATCCAGCAGGAAGCTGACAGACTGATTAGTTTCTGCTGTCCACATCAGACTTGGCTCACTTAGAAAACTCGAGAGCTGCCTAGTGATAAAAAGGTTACTCAGAGTCTAGAATAGCTGTTCCAACCTGAAGCAGAATATCTTGTCACCTACCCCTGATAACACTTCCCTTTATCTCTTACAATAGGGCACTCAAATTAATGAAGGAGATAAGGTAATTACTGAACTCTGTAAAATGCCTTATTATCCTGTTGTACAGTTTAATTAGAACACATTCTTGGTTTCAGTTTTGAATTGGTTTTGATTTTGTTTGGGTTTGGTTTTTTTTTCTTTTACAGGTCCCTTCAGACAGGGTGATAATTTTTGCAAATCATAGGTTATAAATGTATAATGTGCAATTCATAAATAATAAATTATTATTATAATTCCATTTGAAAATGCTGATATTTGCTCATTTTTAGGAGCAAGGAGTTTAATGCAATTAAATTTTTAACAATTTATTGAAGATAAATGGATGGCAAAAATGGGAATTGAAGTTTCTGGAAAGATAGTTTCTAGGAACTTTTAAATTTCTAGGGCCTTTTTCCTCCTTAGCCCCTCACAACTCTGCTTAGCAGAGTGATGGGAGAGTTTAGGCATCAGCTATATTAAACACAACACTCAAGTGTTCTTTGGTTTTGTGTGCAGGGTTGTGTGTGGAAGTGTAGAGCCTTTACACCTCTGCTGTAACCTTTCTCAGGTGTTTTTACTTCGGCATGACTCTAAACCTGGTACAGAATAAACACGGTGTCAGCTTGGTGTGAAGCCCTGTAACACAGTCCTCCTTGCATTAACATTGCCTGTACCAGACATAACAGTACAAAGTTCAGGCAGCTTGTTGAAGGCTGAACTGGACTGTTCTGATATGATTTTCTTTATCTTATCAAAAGTCCCCCAATGAGCTGGTGAGTCCAGACTGCTTCTTGGTTTCTGGTTCCTTGGCTCAGTCTCTGTCTTCAGGCTGCATGAGTCAGTTTGCTGTTCTCTGGCTATTGTTTTCTAATTATCTGCCTATGTATTCTCTGGTCATTTTTATCTGTACCTATATGTTAGGAGTATTTTGGTTTACAAAACTCTGACTTGCTTTAATACATGTCAGAATAAAACATTTCTCTCTCACATTTTCCTAGTTCTGTCTCTGAACATAGCCACAAAAATTTTGATTGCGATGTGTACTTACCCTGGCCATTTCGAGTTCCCTGCCTCATTTTCTATGCACAAAATCATATTAAACTTGTTTGCTGCTTCCCCACTTACAACTTCTACATCCTCAAAATGATGATTGGATATTAATTAGCTATCGCATTTTCAAAGGGATAGTCAGAGCTGTGGTCAGCACCAGCAGCCTGAAGCAGTGGGTTGTAAACTTGGCCCATGACATTTATTACACCTCTCTGATCTGAGAAATATTCAAATCACAGTTTAAGACCATTACAGACAGTTTGTCCAGACTTAAGTGAGGCTGGTGGGTACATGTCAAATGCCAGCCTGGGACTACTACAAAAAAAAATCATTTTCATATGTTTAGTTCCAGTTTTATTTCTCATGATGTGTGGCTAGTGTCTCATTTCTTCTGAAAGGCCTGTCTTTGGCCACTTAGTTTCCAGCTGACCTTATAAGATTGCATTGCACGTCTGAAAAATCAATTTAAAAGGAACTGAAATACTCTTCTATTATATATTAACACGTGTCCTTGTAAAGAAAGGCCGTGATCTGAGTATGCAAAAGCTAATAATTGACCAACTTGTGGTGCCATACTGTTCGTTGTATTTATTTTCTTTGCAGAAAGCATGCAAACCCTTCGCAGGGACACAAAAAAAAATCTGCAGAATACCCACACCAAGTTTAAATAGGCACATTTTTAATGTTGAGCAATGATTATCAGTGTTTATCACCAAGGCTGCAAAACTCTTCTAACAAAAAAGAAAATTTAGATTTTATAGGTTAATAGTAGTGCATGAAAAATAGGTTTACTTTGGCTCATTGTAAGACTTAAAAAAAAAAAACCCAACTCAAGATCTAATGTGATAAAGGCACATGAAACGACAGGTTTGTGGTTTTGTGTTACAAGAAACAAGTTCAGCATTTGACTTCAGGAAGCTTCTGAGAGCTCCATGAGGTGTCCAGCATTTACTCAACTGTGATTGCAAACCACTCGAACACTGAAGCGCAGCAGTGACATTTGGCTCAGTGCAGAAAGCCCTTGTGGTCACTTGGGGGGACAAAGAGGACAATGCATTCCTGTGTCAGCTATAGTGGCAGAGGGGACATGGCCTGGAGCTATCGTGTCCAGTGGCAGCTGAGAACTGATTTGGCCTCCACCCTTGTTTGCCTGCTTTAACTTGTCTGCAGTCTTTTGTACTCCTTTTCCTCCAATGAGAATTGCCCTGTGCCCTGGAAATATTTCACTTCCACAGATTTTATACCACAGGACTATTTCTTCCCTAAGCTACTTTCACCTACAGTAATCTTTCATAGAATCGTCAGCATAGAATAATAAAATAGCCTGGGTTGAAAGGGATCTTAAAAAACACCCAGTTCAAACCTCTCTGTCATATGCAGGACACCTTCCACTAGACCAGGCTGCTCAGAGCTCCATCCAACCTGACCTTAAACACTTTCAGAGATGGGGAGTCCAAAACTTCTCTGGGCAACCTGTTCCAGTGCCTCAGCCCCCTCACAGTAAAGAAATTTTTCTCAGTTTTAGGCCATTCCTCCATGTCCTCAGTACATGCTCTTGTAAATAGTCTCTCTCCATATTTCTTGTGGGTTTCCTTCAGGTACTGGAGGGCTGCAATTAGGCCACCTCAAAGCCTTCTATTTTCCAGTCTAATTGGTATAAATTTGAGAATAATTTTGAGTTTCTATGTTAGTGGTGGTGCCACACCTTCTTTGGCTCCATGGTACTTCCATGTGATGCCAGAACCTCTGGAAAAGTCTCATAATGTTCAGAACTATCTCTCAGTCTGTAGGACTAAGGTTAAAATGAGTCACTCTTGCCCTTTCTCAGTAATTTTTGGGAGAACTCACCTTTCCTTCTGGGCAAGGATATATATTCTGGGAAAACATCAGAGGACTTGGAGCATTTGAGTAGTTAACTTTTATCCACATTGTTGTAGGGGAATAGTGGTCTTTCACCCAAATGAGTACATTCTTTAATTCAGTTTATAACTCGCAATGACCGTGAGAGATGAGCTAATCTGTGGTGCTTTCAATTCCAGCTTTGTAGCTGGAGAACACCAAGATTTAAGGGTTACATTTTTTTTCTAAGAGTTAAGCTGAGGCCTGTATTTGAACAATGTAATGAGAGGGCAGACCCAGCCCTGGTATCCAGCTGAGAATTGGACACTAATCTTTTGGTAGTCGTACCTTATTTGGCCTGATTCTGAGATTAACATTTACATTCTGGGTGGGAACATATTCCAATCACCTGTTATTACCCTGTTATCATATTGAATATAATAACTTTCATTAATATATTGCCATTATCTTTTTTGCCTGTTTCTCATTGAAAATCTATTCCAGAACTTATTTGCTCTTATACATAAGAAACTTCTTCCAATTCTAGATGTTTTTATGCCAGGGTTTTTTTTACATTTTTTGTTACTGCAACTTTAGATTTCAGCTTAATTGATTTGACCGAGAACACTCTCAGAGTCAAGCTGATGTTTTTTGAAAGAGCTTATAAATCTGTAATTCCCGTGCTCTCCAGTTTTCTTCAAGGAGAAAGTACATGTTTCCTCCTGCCCAGCACTCCTTTGATACCAAGAGCTATTTATTTGCTTAGAGCAATTCTTCGGTTTTGGGACTTTCTTTTAATTTTGCTTTTGTAGCTTGAAATATGTGGTCTCCCATAGTAGATATTAAAGAGAAAACCAGCACATACTACCCAGGAGCAACATTGCTACTAATTGCTTATCCAGAGGATAAATAATGAAGCAGCTTTGCTGTGAAAAGAATTAATGAAGGATATAATTTTTTTATGGATAAGAAAATTGCATCATTCACTCAACTTTACCATCGAAGCTGTATTTTTTTGTATGATTCAGGGATAAATATTTGTGTGACCTTTATGTGTACTTGTTTGGGTATTGGGATTCTCTCAGCTTCTCTTTTTAGTGTTAATGAGCAGAATGTACTAAAAATATTTTTCCTGAACTTGCCCTAATTTTATGGGACATCAGTGCTCTGGTGGGACTAAGCCTTTTGCTAAGGGATTACTGTCAGATTCTGCAGACATGAATGGCAAAAGTTGTTCCCTTATCTCCCAAAACCTTAAAATAAACTGAGTTTCCACTCCCAGGAGTAGAAGTCTTGCTGATGAGTTGAATGACAGCAAACCTCACAGATCTGAAGAATAGCATAAATGTTTGTCCAAATACCAAAAAGTAAATTCTGAGTATTAACTTCCTAAGAGTGGCGTTTGACTAATCCATTAAATCAACCACAAGTACTTTGTATTTTATTTTGGCAATGAGATAATATTTGTTGAATATGGATCCTCAAGTCTTGATGAAAACAAAACTTCCGTCATGATAAGATTGCAAGATTAGCCTCAGCTTTAGTAATTAATGGCCTGCTTCCAGCAAATTTCATATGGAATGCTTCAGACTGGTTTGAGATGTATATGCCACATATGTTTATGTCTGCATATCAGCAATTCTGTGTCTTTAATATAGTACCAAATTAGACCTGTTTATGGTGAGTTTTACATATGGGTGGTTCTCCTATATTCTTAATTAGTTATACATTATTTAATTACTCTTGTAGTGTATGCAGTCAAAATACAAATGTGTTACACATTTGAACACATACACATACACTGATTTGAAGTTCCCAAAAACAAAATGCCTGTCATGGTAATCTTCTAGATATTAAATATCAGTTCAGATATTCATAATTCTGATAATTCTGAATAACTGATAATTTTACTAGTTCAGATATAGTAGAATAATGCTCAGTAGAGCTTACTACTGTACAATAAAAATACCTTCCACATAATCAGCCTCATGCCATCAGGAGTAGTGTGGATGGGCATGAGGAAATTTGACAGGAGGATGACTGCTCTCTCCTTCCTTTCAACCAAGCTGTTGTGGTCCCAAACCATCTTACCAAGACACGCTGGAGTGCAGCAATGAGACTCTTGGGAGCACTCACCTCATGGCCAGCTCCCAGTGGAAATGGGTCTTGTGCGGACCACAGTAAGGCTGGGCGTAATGAACATGTTTCACTCAGCTTAGAGAGCCTCCCACATTTCCCAGCCGCATTTTTATGTACACCAGAAAACAAAAGAAAATAAATTTGGTTTCAGCTAGAAGACCATAAAGTCAAGATTATACACTTCCTGTTGTCTCTGAAGCTTGCAGAGATGCTTGCAGAAACAGATGCAGAAATCATTTGCATCTCACCTGATACAGGACTTTAAAATTTTTTCAATCATCCCCCTGCTCTTCAGTCTCCTCAGTATGTAAGTTCTGTGCCCCTTCTACACGTGACTTCTGATTTTACTCCCCATTCATCCAGCAGCAGCACTTTTTCACACTTTGTGGCAGACTTCCTCGGTCTGTAGAAGTGGATATGATCTAGACATCTGTTCTTTCCAAGCAGACCTTTGTATCCCATGTCTCATGATTCTAGCAGGCAATGGGACTGTATCGATGCTCACTTTCCCAGCACTTTGTGTGAGCTTTTGACTGTGTCCTCATTCGCTAAAACAAGAGATATTCCTGCTGGTTGCTTCTGTTTCTTTGGCTCTCTAAGCTGATTGTTGAAGAAGGAGTAAAGAGCACGAATAGGGAAGTCAATTTGACTTCAAATAACCTAAATTCAAGACTGTTCTCTGTGCTCTCCCTGCAGAGTTGAGTACCCAGAGAGCTGAGAGGAGTGGCTGCTTTCTGCTCGAAGTTACTGAGTTGGCCCAAAATGAGGACCTATCAGTTACTAATTACAAAGGTAAGAGCTACTTTCTTTCCATTTCATGGAGGATATTTAGTAGAAAATACTCTGATTGCATGGCCAGCATAACTCTGAGGATTCTGGTTAACTACCTTGTGTCTGTCATTTGTTAATTCATACCTATCTAGGAATATTACAACTATAACCTCTTCACCAGTAACAGAACACAATTAATAATTTTTTTTGTTCGTTTTGTCATCTGTCTTCAACACCTGGAAGTTCTCCTTGAGCCGTTGCTTTTCTTTAACTCACTTTTTACCTTCGCTGTATCCACTGAGCTTGCATGTCTCTCTAATGTTAACTTGTAATTTTTCATTTAAGGGCTCTAAAGTCAGGTACTTTGCATAATAAGATATAATTGAGAATAAAATAATAATCTTAATGAAGCTACACTGAATTACATTAACTATTTTTTGGGAACTCTTTGGATTCATTGTGGGGACCACTTTTATGTTCTAGGGTCATTTCTAGATATTTGTTGCTTCTAAAGCTCTTCTGATAGGATTTTAGACCCTTTTCTTAAGAAAAATGATAAAAATAATATTATTTTGAGGTATTTTGAAACAAAAGTTTTTCCTGACATGAAATGATGTTATTATAAACCTTTCCTTACTGTAATTTTCACCATTTTCTAGCACAGTTAGTCAGATTCAAAGCTATTCTCCTGGCTTTAGAATCTGACTGCGTGAAATTTGTTAAATCTGTACTTGCTATGTTATAAATATATACTTATTTTGTAATTACATTGATGCTATGTTAATGTACAATCTGCAGTCTTTAAATGGATATATCCATCACCATTCTTGTGTCAAAATGATTTGCCGATAATCACGACCCTTGGTACCTTCATCATTGTACATCTGAGGATTCCTCCGTGTATGGCTCATTTTCTGCCAAAAACAGGAGTAGTACAGTGGAAACTGTGTTGGCCTCTTCCTATGGAAGTAGTCTGCTGGCAGGCATTGAAAAGACTGAGGAACAACTTCAGTTTAGTTTGCAGAGAGCCCAGGCATACAGGGAAGCCTGGATCTAACATTTCCATCCTCTTGGCACAGGTCTGAGCTGCAGATCTCAGATGGTACAGCAAGGCTTTTAGGAAAACTCTTACCTCTCAGACAGAGCAGCCATGACCAAGCTTCCTACTGGCAGTGATCCCTGACTGGTGTTAATTCCTGAGCCATGCCTTGGCAGTGTCTTGGAGAGCTGCAGACAGCCTGAGCCAAAGCTCTGCAGGGACTGTGAACAGTTTAACAATCAGGACAGTTCCAGGACAGTGCTCAGGCCTGTGCCCTGGTGCTCTGGTTTGCTGGTGGAGATGACCGTTCTGAGCCCCCTTTCCAACATGTCACCTTTTGTCCTGAGGAGATGGCATCTTGTATCTGCATGAATGCACACTAAACACCTGCTCATCATGCTTGTTTGTGCCCATCGCACATGGAGAAGCATAAAAACAAATCCTGCAGCACCTCAGTTACACAGAATAGATACCTGGGATTAAAGAATGTGTTGGCATTGTTGCAAACAAGCCTAGTTTGGAAAGACTGTACTCTCAGTACAAAAGAAATACAGTTTATTTATGAAAACGAGGAGGAGTTGCCATTTACCTCTCGTGCTTGTTGGATGTTTGGTTCTTGTTGCACCATGTTGTGATATCCACAGGTCCTGGATACCAAGATGTGTAGCCAAACAAAGTTTCAGTGCATTCTGATCCTTTGGAAGCCATTGTGCAGAAGAGGTTTCGTATCATTCTGCTCTTTCTTCCTGTTTTTATTCAGTCCTCTGTCTCACCCATAAACTATCACCTTCTCGTTGATTCTTCACACATACTGTGATTTCTGGGGCTCTCCTGTTATTAGTTAATACCATGTGAGAGAACGTTTGGATTGTTTTACAACTCTTGCAACTTTGCTTTCCCTCAAGGAAGTCTTGCCACTGGCCTTGGCTGGAGGTCGAGTGGAGGACACTGCTACAGGTGTGTTCTGGGACACTGTGCCACCAGTACCTTGCAGCATAACAAATTTGAAGCTAAATATGCAAAATTTATATTCTTTGAGATTTTACAGACCATCCTGGAATTGACTGCTTATGATTGCTTTTGGAAACCTCACCTCTTCTTGCATCTGCACCACCAAGCAGTAACAGGCTGATGTTTTGCGGGGGTCTCATCCCCTTCACTCCAGAAGGAAAGTGGTGTTCCTGCCCACTCTCCTGTCTGAGGCCCAGCACACTCCATGCCAAGGAATAAACTCTGATATTACCACACAGAGAAGGCTCACAGAAAGTATGTTTGTAATTTTTCAGCTCTCTGAATTCTTCCCAGTTCATTGGGAAGAATATGGAAGTACTTTCAGATTCATGCTGCTGAAAACGCTTTTTGTTCTTATGCCCACACATATCTGGTAGAACCATGTCTCTGCCTCCTTTAAATGCTCTTTTAGCTAATGTACTGCATTATGCATATTGTTGGAAAAGAAAATGAAAAGCAGACTCCTCTTGAATTCTATCTGTAATTCTCTGTGTTAATTTGCACAATTGACAAAAATCACTTAATATGGGAAATGAATCTTTTTTCACTAGTTTTGCATATAATCTGTTATATTAAATTTTGATTGAAGTTATCTGTCTAACTTGTAGGCCTATATATGCAAATCAAAAGCTCCAAGTATTGTGTTTGGCTAACAGCCAGAAATTCTGACTCACAATTGGTAGAAAATACAAAAGAAATTTTCCTGTATCAGTAAGGAGGAAATTAGCTACTTTAAAAAGGCTTTGTCATTTCTTCTATGACTTTTAAGTACTAAGAAAACTTGAGGCTGAACAGCATCATTCCAGTTAATGGAATTTTTTTTATATATAGAAACAAATATAAAAAAATAATGTCTTATAAGGTACTTCAATCATTGGAAGGCTCTCCTGGCTCTCAGAACCAACAGAGGTTGTGTGAACGTTGAAAATTCAGCCTAAAGGTCTTTTATCAAGCTGTTGTGGTTCAAACAAGAAAATGTGTTTTTCATGTTTGTACCTAGTCAGGTCTCCCTGACACTTTCTAGCAGAGATGAGAGAGTATTATTCCTATTTTACTCTTACAGTGTAGTGATACAAATGAGAAATAGAACTTACCCATCAGCGTAGTCTACAGAACAGTGCTGTTCTAATGCGGCCACACCGCGGGGTTCAGGTCACAGCACCATGCACCCATCTGAATTCCTGTGCCTACATTTCCTGTGGAGTCAGTGCTGGGCAGCATGAGGGCAACCACATTGTGGCTCTGGAGCCATGAAGTGAGGGAAGCACTGCAGCTGCCAAACGGGGAGACTCCTGCCAATCCTTGCACTACTGCCCATGCCATGGCCTTCTGTGTATCAAATAAACCCATTCCATGGGCCTACTCATTTTGAATGAAGACTTCTGAAGCTTTTTGATACCCAGGATCCGTTGTCAAGATGGACAAGATCTGCAAGTGAAAAAGGAAGTAAACTCAAAAAACTGCCCCTTCCCTTGGCTGTTTGAGAGAAATTAGCAGTCGCATTAAATTAGAGAAACAGCCTAGAAAGTTGCTATGAAACTGCTTCTCTCTCACTTCCTCTCCTCCGCGTTGAGGTCTGGATGAGAAGGCACCCCAGTGACTGAGTGGATGAAGCAGTGCAGCAGCTCTGGAGGCAGTGACCAGCACCCAGCAGAAATGGTGTGACAGGAGGGAGGGAGCTGCAGGCCAGACTGTGCTGCTAGGCTTCAGGTGACAAGAGAATTCATTGCAGTAACCACTCACGTACCAGAAGGTGTCTGACAGCCTGCAGAGGAAGCACAGCCACCTGTCCACACAACCTCTCTTTCAGCATAGATATTTGTCAGTCTTTGCTGCCATTATGTTCCTGGGGACCTTCTGGGAATCAGAAGCTCCTCTCAACCTCATTATCTCACCTTGCTTCAGCCACTCAGGCTTTCCTGGCAGACTTGCAATTTCTCCTGCTAATTTCCCCACAGAAGGCAATTTTAACTGCAGTTTTGCTGCAAACAATGCAATTTAGCTGTCTACAGGAATTTCCTCATGTTGAGCCGATATTCTACTTGACTTGAAATCTGCTCCCTGCACTGTGCTGAGTGTCAGCAGGTAGCAGGTGAGTGTGGGTGTGGGCAGACAGATGTCGAGGCTGTGTCCTCTCTGGCCTCTACAGAAGGCTTGTGCAGGGACTACTGCATCCCAATACTGCATCAGATTAATTAGATTGCACTGGTAATTAAGTTAAGGAGCCCTATGCAGCAGGATCGAATTCAATCTAATAAATGGGTTGAACAGAAACCAAGCAATCGACTTCAAGCATGCTCAAGGAACTGAGTGGCAAATCAGAAAACAGAGAAAGATTGAGAACAAAGTCAGAAGGATGAGAGCAAGAGGTGAAATGTGAAAAGAAAGGGACAAGCAGAGGAGGAGGTGCAGAGACCAACATGGACAAATATTAATGTAAGAAGAGAATAAAGAGAAAAACTGCTGCAATGAAGCATAGATAGGTGCTGGGATATTGGATACCAGTAACAGGCAGACAAGGTCATGGGCATTCAGATTTCAAAATGTCTTGATTTTTAAGGATTTGTCTCTAAACCCTGGAAACATTTTTTAAAAGTTTGAAAGTCCCAAATAAGAATATAGGTATATGTATACTTAAGAAATAAAGTGCTTGACCTGAGAAATTACAATATTTATCCTGGTATGGAATACACACATTATTTGTGGTAGGAAATTTAGTCCCCCAAAATGGGACTTCTGCAGGGTTTTGTGCCTAAAATATACCTAGAGATTGCATGTGTGAAAAATCTACATTAAATGTTCACAGTAAGATTAACATGTTATCTGCAGAGAAAGAATAATAGCTTTTTTTCCACAGACAGCTTTTTTCTCTAATACAATATATATGATATTACTAACAACAAGCTTTAAAAAATTACCAAAAAATTCTGGTTTTAATAAAGATTTAAAACCCACCAGCAACTCACATAGCTCTCCCCATTCACCACTTTTTTTTTTTTATACGCTTTTTCAGTGAAATTTAAAGTCTTTAAAAAATCTCTGCATATCGCATGTGACATCTCAGCACAAAAGTTTGCTGGTGACATATTATTTTCCTTACAGGAACTATAATCGATACAACCAAGGCTCAAAGCAAAGTTTTATGGCTATTTTATATACTTAGGAATGTACTCGGGGAAATTTATTATGGAAAAACTGACTCAACCTGTATTTAAGGATTAACTAGGGCAAGTCCTGGGACAGGGTGTAGCCCAAAACGTGCTGCTTCTGCTGAGTTACAGGTAGGGCTGAGTTATAATGGGGAGCATTCAGGTGGTGTAGGGGAGAGGCAGAGTGTGGCTGGTGTGTTTGAAATGCTGTTCTGCTTTGCCCTCACTGAGGGGTCATGAAACCCCTAAGTACTCAGGGTGATGGATGTGCCTGCCCCATCCCTGGAAGTGTTCACAGCCAGGTTGGATGGAGCTCTGAGCAAGCTGCTCTAGTGGAAGGTGTCCCTGCCCATGGCAGGGGGGTTGGAACCAGATAATCTTTAAGGTCTCTTCCAACTCAAACCACTCTGTGATTCTATGATATTCTCCAAAGAGTTTTAGTACCCCTTTGTCTGTGATATTAGCAATTCAGATGTTTGCATGCATCTGAAAACATGGTTGTTGGTAGTCAGATTTATCAAAATAACTTTAAATCTCATTAAAAGTATTTACAATGTTGTTTGTTCATATGCTGCCTACATTTATCCATGAAAGATAAAAAGCAAAAAAAGGATAAAAACAGGGTGCCTTAATGTTTGAAATAATTGGTGATTATTTTATAGCAGGGCCTTATTAACACTTGATTTTACAAGGAGTCAGCTCCTGAAGTCTAGTAGCTCTAGGAGGATTTCAACTTTGTTTTGTTGCAAATTGTATTTTTTTGTGGTTTGTTTTGTTTTGTTTTGTTCTTTTTTTTTGTTTGTTTTGCTTTTTGGTTTTTTTAATGTGTCTCTAATCCTCAGAGCTGCAATGAAAAGTTTAAAAATATGACTGGAGGAGCAAAGGTCAGATTTGAGATCTTAGAAGGTCAAAGGAAAAAAAATAAGAATAACCCCTTATTGTGGTATCCTGGAAGTTATAAACATACTTAAGACAGTATCCTGAGGGGGGGAGCTTGATTTGTGGGGTTTTTTTAGGTTTGGGAGTTTGGTCATGCTGCCTTTATGTAACTTTCTGAAATTTCTTTTACAATAACCGCAATTATTCATACAAATAATCTAAAAGAAGAAGAATTAATTTAGATTTAAAATACTAAATGTAGAAAATAAATTATAATATTGTGGGAAAACAATTTTGCATAAGCAAGGGAAAGGACTTTTTATATGGTAGATCTTATTCCACTTTGAATGTTTGTTAATTTAATAAAGAATGGCCAGGAGATCTGCTTGCTTATGATACTCATTGCTAAAATCCTTCTAAAGAAATTCTACCTTTTCTTCCCTATTTTTTTAACTTTCAAGACCACAGTAGCTAGAAAAACGTTGGGACGGTTTTTTCATAGGCATGCTTATTAGTAATTTTTTCATTTCTTTATTCCAGTCATTCCCATATCCCTTGGAAACAGCATTTTATTGGCAGAGTTCATATAAATGCTGGGAGAAAGCAGGTGTTACACACCCGTTCACATCCCTTCCTGACCTGGTGTCAATGTTGTCAACCCCTGTCTCATTTCCGTGTCTGTTTCCTTCCATGGCATCCTGTAGGAACCTATAGGACACTTGTCTGTAACACTGAAGAAAAGGGGTCATATTTTTATTTAATTCTGTATGGTTTTAGAGATATGGCTACAGACTTTACACCTGACCGAGCTTTGCACCTGTTACAAGACTTCCATAAGGAGGGAAATAAATCTGAATTCTTGTATTTCTTGATGATAACCACTGCAACCCTGTATTTTTTCAGAAGATAAGATTTTTGAGGAAAGCTCTTCCCCCTTCTCTCCTCAGTCGTTGTTTTATAGAATCTCCTAAGATTTGTTGGGCGTGATTACAGTGCAGGCTTTGTGAATGCGTACACGCACAGCTTTGAACCCAGAGAAAATCTGAGTTTAAGTGCTGTGATCAAAGGTCTGTGGCTGTCACGGGCTTGGTCTTATCCTCAAATTCAGGCAGTGTAAAAAGGTGCAGAGACTGTCAAGGGAAGAAGAGCCACTTCTAAAGCAAACCCTCCTATTCCGATGCAGAATGTACGCTTGTTTCTATGCGTACAGAAACCACCTGCTGTTCTAAAGAAAAGACGCCTCTCTCTCCCTGCTGTCCCAGACTCTCAGCCCTGGTGGCAGCCTGGCAGCAGGGGTGTCACTGCCGTGGCTTTGCCCTGTGGCAGCAGCGCAGCCACAGGTGATGTTGGAAGCTGCTCCTTCTCTGAGACCCGGTGACGCCAAATCCATTCGCCCACGGGGGCTGAGCTGCCTCCTTCGCTCGGATGGATTTGCAAGCGCGTTGAAGGCTTTTTGGAGGGAAGGAGCGGAAAAATCTACGTTCAGGAGTGGACCGCGGCCCTCCTGGGCTTGGCACGCGTTCCCTGCCAGCCCGGGGGAGGGACGGCAGCCCGGGGTTTTGCCCAGCGGGAATGAGCCTGGCGGGGCCCCCTCCTTGCCCGGCGCCATCCCGGGGCGGGCTGCGGGGAGCGCGGGTGCGAAGCGGTGCCTCGGGGGAAAGAAATAACCCTCCCTAAGGGCACGGCCGGGAGAAATCCTGCGGGGAGGGAGGCGAGGAAACAGCCTGGGAGGTCGGGAGGGAGAGGAACCGCGCCGCCTTTGGGCGTTTTTGGCAAGGTGAAACCCAGCCTTTTCGCCCACCTCCGTGCTCCGGCAGCCCGGGGAATGCAGGCACGGCTCCAGCTCCTCTCCCCCCGCCAAGGGGCCGGCGAGGCGGCCCGGGGTGAGCGGCAGCCGGGGGAAGCGGCCAGACTGCGTGAAAGTTGCGTGGTGCTCGTTTTGCAGCTCCTGGGGACCCTGCCGGGGCTCTCGGAGCGCCCGGGCACCTCCTCCCATCCTCCTGCCCTCCTTCCCTCCCTCCCTACCCGGTCGGGCTCCCCGCGGGACGCCCCAGTCTGCCAGGAGCGTCGCCCGAGCGCCTTCCCCTTTTCGGATTTTGTGGCCTTTGGGTGTTTTGGGGTTTTTTTTTGTTGTTGTTGTTTTTCCTTTTTCCTTTTTGTATTTTTCTCTCTTTCTTTCGGTGAGAGTGCGGCCGGGCTGGGCGAGGGGAAGGAAACTTTCTCCCCCCCCTCCCCCAGGATGCTCCGGNATTAGGAAGGGGGGGAAAAAAAAAAAGAGAGAAAAGAAAAAAGAAAATAAGGAGCCTGGAATAACTGCGGCCCGTGGGACTGTGGGGAGAGGTGGAAGAGGAGCTTCCCTCTCCAGATCCATCGCTCAGCACCACGCTCGGGTGGAAGGCATGGGAAGCACTGCCATGGACAAGAAGAAAGATGCCTCCAACAGCAGCAGCAGCAGCAGGAAAAGCTCCAGCCAGAGGAAACTCATGTTGCGAGTGCACATCCCCGTAAGTGGCTCCTCGCTCTTCCTCCCCTTCGGCAGCTGGCGTGGCTTAGGCATGTTTTTCTCTGACATGGAGCGCAGCGAAAGGCAGGGAGAGGTGTTTCCTGCGCTGAGCTCTGGAGTTTGGGGCATGCTGGGCTGGGGTAGCACCCCCGCAACAGGCAAGTCCTCCACATCTGAGATGGGCTGAAGAGTGGGGTCTTGGCCCCCCGTGCAATGCTGGGAGCTCAGGATGCAGTGTCCGTGGCACGGAGGAGTATCCTCACTTTGGCAGTTTCAAAAGTGACTCTTCCTCCCTGCTGTACAAGTGCTCCTGTGCCCCGGGCTGTGGGTTTGGCTCAGTTCGTCTCACCCAGTTCCCTTCTCAGACTCGCAGCACGGTTTAGCAAAAGGTCTGTTAACCCCCAAAAGCTGGTCTCAACATTCCCAGATTTGGCACCGGGAACTGTCCCTGCCTGTGGCTGAAGCAGGGTTTAATCTGACTCTTCCCTCTCTCTCAAGACTAATCCACTTCTGAATTTCCCAGGGCTGGGGAACCCAGAGCTCCCTCAGATTTGGATCCAAGCAGTCTGGTCATTGCCGAAAGAGCAGGGCACTTGTATTCACCTTGGAGCAAACTAGCCGTGAACCATGCAGTCTGTTAACCAGCTCTGTTTTCTATATTCCACTGTAAAGTAACATGCAAGAAATTATAGATATAGATACAGAATAACCAGAGATCAAAAGTTTCTCTCTATTTCCGGTGAGTACTAAAAGGCTGACTGGCTCCGTCTTCAGAACTACATGCCTTTCAAAACTTAGGTTGTTGGTTTTCTTTACTATTAGGATGTTCTTGTGATCTATGTAGCTATTAGTTTTCTGTTCTCAGTCCTGATGTACTTTTGGTTTCAGTGCTTCGGGCAAGAAATGACAAAGTCCTTGTATCTTTTCTGTGCACTCTGTTGTTTTATTGATTATTGGTGTTTAGGGTTTTTTTTGTTTATTAGTTTGTTTTAAATCTCATTATATAAAAGTGAGAAACAGTTCTATCCGTGTTTCTGCCAGGCCACCAAGGAGCAAAAAGATATTTCTGTTTCTAAGTTTTTCCTTTGTTTTGGGAAAGAATAAGAAGTCAAACCAAATTTATTAGGTGTCTTGAGTGTGTGGAATAAAATGGAGGAAAAATACATGACTCTTCTGCAGATTTTATTTTTCTCTGGGGAGGAATGCAAGCCCAAGAGCCCAAGCCAAACTTCTGGAGTTCTGAGTGCATTCAGTACTAGAAGAAAAGGGTCTGTTTCTGCTAACATGGGTGTTGCCTATGTATTTGTGACAGAAAATTTAGGCAATAAACTTTACCATGTTGCCAGTAGTACTTCACAGTAGGGATGTAAAATACCAGCAAGTAAAATGTACCACACTAAAGCACCACTCCCCCTGTGCTCGTTATTCCATCCCACCCTGCCTGCAATATTGTCTCTGCCATCTCTTTTCCACTGCTCCCCCATCTCTGACTCAGTCTAGCCAGCCCCACTGCTGCTCTCAGGAGCTGCATTTTCTGCGTGCTGTGGAGCCATAGGTAGTTTTGGAGTTTTCCTGTGGCTGTTGCAGGATTTTACAGCATCCACTTGGTGTTTTTGAAATACCTGCTGACCACCAGATATCTCTGACCACACCAGAACTTAGAACAATTTTCCTCCTTTTGTGGTGTGAAGCTAACATCAAAAAAGTACCTAAGGAACTCATTTGCACTAAATCATTATTGACAGAGGAATGCTAATGCTTTTTCCTAATTTCCTCCCTAATCCATAGACAACCTTTCTTCATGAGTTTTGCCTTAGTTCTGTCTTGGATGGAACATTTTTAGTAGTGGATCATAATTTTTCATGTTCATCAATCTCTTGGCTTTTTGCTATGCAGTTTGTCACCTGGGTAATGGTAGTGACTCAGATATAAGCCTGCAAATGCCTGATGTTGCATTGAAATCAACATAAGTTTTGTTGTTCACCCAGTTGGAAGTGATTCAAGATTTGGTAACAAGATTACACCTTCCTCTTCATCCCCAAAATATGATCCTTCTCTTCCATTCTGCATAATTCTAACATTCCTAAAATGGACTAAGGGCCCATGGTCTTTCAGGTTGGAATCACATTTTTAGTGGTTTTCTGTAATCTGGCAGAGTTTGAACATGGCTGTGCTGTAAGAAAGAACATTTTTCACATTCTACTTACTTGACAGAGGAATCTGCATTTGAAAAGATCTGTTTAGACTGGGTTTTTTTCTCTTTCATAACGTTGTCTTGGCTGTTGTTTTGAAGCATCATTCCTATTATTTCAGTGGCGCCTGTCAGTGTAGCTGTAGTTGTCAAGGGAGCTTTCACCAGACAGTAATTTTTATTTTGTTCATCCTCTTCTTTGTGTTTCTGTGAGATCATGTTTATTGCTGAGGCACGTAATTCATGCTCATTTGGATCTTCAAATTAGGAACGAGAGAAGAACTAACAAGGTCTGAGTAGGAGAGGAGAGAGGAGTCAGTTCTGAAAGAGAAAGCAATAGGACAGAGAGGTACTGTTGTGATGCAGGCTGGCCTAAAACATATTTATTGGTCATGCAGAAATGCTGATTGAAAAAGTAATATATATTGGGGGAAAAAAAAGGTGAAGGATGGAAAATACACTGTAATTAGGTTAGAGGATTGTGGAATAATAAGGATTTCTGAAAAGAAAGTTGTATGCATTTCTTCCCTCTCCCACGTAGTTTTATTGTTTTGGGTTTTTCTGTGACGGTGGGAAAAAATGGATCCATTGAAGAAAGCAGGTTTGTGGCTTGCAACACTCCAGGGCATTTCTCAGGTACATCTTTCTCAAGCAAGAACAAGACATGATACAAAATATCTGGAAACACTCTATTTTCACCTTCTTCCTGTGCTCAATCTCCTTCGGCGCAGGTGGGTGGTGCCCTGCCTGGGCTTCTGGGAGTAGTGATGGATCACTAAGTTCCTGCAGGCTGGCTTTCCTCTCTGCTCTCAGCTTGTGTTCGGTAGCCATGAAAGTAGGGGCCTCTGTATTCTGTAGTGTGGCAGGGGAGTGTTTGCTGAATGGCTGGGATGATGGAACATCTTCTTATTTGGTTGTTGTGTTCTTTGTAAATACACAACTGACTGAAACTAGTAATTTAGAAGGACCATAATATAATTGCAGGAGCCCTTGTAAAGGTCATATCAGCCTCTGTCTGTCCCAGCAGCACATTCAGAAGTCTTGAAATTAGAGATGCTTAAATGGAAATTTTTGGTCCAAATATCTTTGAAAGCTGCTACAGATTTAAATAGAAACCTTTACTCTTTAGATGCATCATATCTGTAATATGAAGACATTAGCATTATAAAATTCCTTTTTAAGCCATTAGAAGTTAATGCTTGCACATTGCTTTGAACATTTTTAAAACTCTATTCTGAAATGGGCTGCAATTGTCTGCTGAGTAGGAGCTCACAGCAGTGAGATCAGAATGTTCTTCTGTCATCTTGCAAAATCGATCTGTTCTAATGTTAACATTGCCGTTGTAGGCCCCTGGTGCTGGAAAAAAAAAAAAAGAGAGAGAGAGAGAGAGATTCTGCTCTTGTTTACTTTGAATTTTATGTAGGATGGTTCAGTCAGTGCCAGTGTGTTGTATTTACATGAGCGCAACTGAGGGCAGAACCTGTCTCAAGAGCTTCACTATGCCAGGTGCCAAGCACCTGCTGCTCCCAGCAGGTGGGAATTGCAGGAGCTTGGCACTTCCTTGGATTTTTCCCAAATACATCGCAAGGTGACTTTTTATTCAAAAGAACAAAGAAATCTTTTCACAATAAGCACAAAAATAACAGCTGTGAATGAATATCAAAACACTTTTCAGTTCAGTGAGGTGGCTCTTGCCTCTGGTACTTCAGCCCTGACAGCAGAGTTGATGCACTAGAAGGATGTGCTTGGAGATCAGGATTCTTTATTTTCAATGCCACACGAAGAAACATCTCTGCACAATTTCTCCCTTTTCTTTGTCAACCTCTGTGATTTTGAAGAGACTCTTCAATGTCAAAATTTATTGCTGTTTCCAGGCTTGGTGTTATGCTGGAGTGCCGAGGTGAACATCAGATGGCTTAAATATTTCTAACCCGATAGCTGACAATGATGTTCTGACAGCTACTGTTGGCTCAGGCTCTGCCCCTCCGTCTTGCTTTCCACACTTGCAAAGTCATTAATGGCTGCATGCCTAATCAATCACTGTGAAATTATTTTGTTCTGTCACAGTTTTTGCAGGGTGTTTCTTGTCTCCCTGTAATTGCAGGGTGGGCTGATAAGAACAGCACGTCAGTCTAGGAGTCGCTTTAAGAAGCTGCAGATGGGGAATAATCTGGTGAATTCTTTCAAAGGTGAAAAGAAATCAGCTTCCAGTGTGATCTAGGAATGTAAGAAATGTTTGTTTTCTTGGAAAAAGGAGATGAAGGGAGAGAGAAACAGAGGAGAGAGAAATGTTTCCCTAAAATTAAATCTGCAACTGTTCTCCCTCTTGCTCTCACAGGGCAGGCTGAGTTGTCCTGAGCCTCTGTGGCCTTGAAGTTTAAATTTGGATTCCTCCCTCAAGAGCTGATATATTAAGACAGGAAAGGGCAAGAGGTATTTGCTCAGGAGTGTTGAGATGGCACTTCGAATTTATCTGAAGGATAAAAGAAAGGATTCATGTTTACAATCACAATAGCTGCCACTGCAATTAGGAAGCATTAGTCTTCTTGGTTCTAAAGCATAACACAAACAGACCGTCAGCTTATAGAAATGTGTTGTGTCTTACAAAACGTCACTTTTCCTGGTATGAGATTCTGCTCCTAAAGGGTCTCACCCAAAATCTTTTGTTTATACCTGAGCCTATGAGGACTGTGGGCTCAGAGGAATGTGAATTTCCTTGGAAAACTAAGTTGTGAATGTGGAAGGAACCTGACAGAAATGTGGACAGTGAGACTTCTGACCTCAGGGAAGTTTACACTGTGCTTGTATTGGGAATTAGTGGAACAGAAGAAAAGTCATGCTCCAGAGGAATCAGGAGAGAAGTGGAGGATACTGATCTCCACATAGGAGGTTCCAACACTGTCCACAGACACACAAGGTTCAGCTTATGCTGAGCTTCACCTGGGCACCACATTGCATTCAAGGGAGCTATTCAGATGTCACTGAAACTGGAATTTAACCCTCGTTTGTTGATGATATATGGACAGTCATGGAAGTAGGTTGGTGTGCCCAGGTGCTGGCTTGGCAGGGCTTATGGGAGCAGAAAGGAGCCAAAACTGAGTCAGCGTTGGTTGCCCAAATTATGGATATTCACCTTGAGTGAAGTAACACATGTACTTCTCATCTCTTTGAAGAAAAACTGAATTTCTGTCAAAAGGCATCTCATGCACAGGGAATAATGAAAGAGCAGAGTTGGTTACCAGAGAAATGAAGCATCAAGGAAGATATCAACAGCAGACAAGAGATGTCACAATGTGGGCTGTTTTACACTAGACTGATCACCGTGCATTGGGAATTGGCTCCAGGGCCTGATCTGGCTGCAGGGGGCCGCTGTCTCAATTTTCTACTGTTGTTTGCACTGTAGGCACACTGGAAAAAGTGTTACAGTCTCACAAACAGGGAAACCTTTGCATGTCTTCAAAGGCTAAAATAAAAAAGAAAAAGCAGCTTGAGTGTATGTTGAACGGAGTATGTTTTTTCTCCTAAAAAGGAAAACTTATGTACACACATGAATATAAGATGCCATCAATAAATATAAAATATTATTGGTTGTTTGGTGATACAGTGCTGTACTGCTACTGAACTATTTCTTGTACTAGTAGTGAGGTAAAACACCAATGTATGTGACAGTTTCTGCTGCAGAATGATTTTTGTGTTTATTCTTTATGTAGTTGTAGAAACTGGAGTATAATGCTTCAGTTTAGTGTTTGCTTCTGTAATACTGTCTCTCTTAAGTTGCTTGCATATAAATACATATGAAACCTTTAAAGCATGAAAGCATTATTTACACAGTAGAAAACCAAATCATAACACCGTGCTTCAGTTTTTGACACTGAGGATTCATAGAATGGTTTATAACATCCTTCAAATTTTCATAAAATTTAGCTTGACAGTAAATTACATTATGGAAGCATGACCCAGTGGGATGCAGAGCAAATGCATTGCAGTGTGAGTTTCATGGTTGTCATTTATTTCACACACTGTGACTCTTCAGACCTTATGGTCATTATTGCAAAGGGTGCCTGTGACCTTCTGCTCCAAAAACAGAACCTTTGTCATAAGCTGAAGACTTAATCTATTTTTGTGATCAGGGTGAGAGACCTATATGCCTTTTTTAAACTGCTGGAGAACACATTTGTACATCTGGGGATTCATTAGGAGGAAGTGTGTGCATTACAAGCATTGTCTGCCATGGTATGAAGCCTTTATCATCATTTAGTCACAACAGGCTTTGTGCAGTTTTCAGTCAACTTTTCATGTCAGTAATGCTGCTGGAACAATGAAAATAAAAAAATGCTCTGCTTCTGCAAGCTGAAGAAAGCAAACCTCTCTGAGTGGTCAGAGTGCTGCCTGACAACTTTACAAAACACAGGACTTGCCTGCTCAGTTGTGGACTTACCTGGTGTCTTTTATGAATGACTGAAGTCTGGGTCTGGTTTGTCGAAGCTACATGCCTGTTGATTCCTTTAGAAGAGGCTGGAAATGTGTTTTCCATGGAATTGGAGAAATCAGTACTTGGTGAGCTAGATTAGGGGTAAAATCTGAGTCCAAGCATGAAGAAACTTTTCAGTGAAGACAAGCTCTCCATAGAAATGGGATAGTTTTAGGAGTGTGGTGGACTAAACAGGTGCCATGAGCATTGCCTGTTGCCTGTCTGGTGGAAGAAATGGATTGTTACCTTCTTGCCACTTACTTTGAATGGACTGTACAAGGAAATCTGAAAAGAGGAATTATATAAAGATTGCTCAAGTGTGTCACAATGACTCTATTTTTTCTACCTAACCTTAATCCTTGACAAATTTCCACTGATACAGGACTGTTCTATGCCTTTAAATAGGTGTGCATTTAATGTGTTTGCTAAGCCTGTGTTGCCTTGCTTTTGGCCATGTGGCCTTTAACAGGTGTAAGTGCAAACAAGTGTTTTTACAGAATCATGGAATTGTTGAGGTTGGAAGAGAGAGATCTGGAGGTTCTCTAGTCCAGGTGTTATTGCTGACCCAGTGGTCAGCTAGAGCAGGTTGCTCAGGACTGTGCCCCACGAGATTTTGAATTTCCGCAAGGATGGAAACTCCAGAGTTTCACTGCTCTGATGGAACACATTTGAGCAAGTGAAAGTTCCTGGAGACAGACTATTGTTGAGCCACTACACAGGCACATGGAATTGAACTCCACAGTTGGTTGGATCTTGTTCCAAAAGCATAGAGCAAATCTGGGGAGTGAAACTGAATTTTGCTAGAAGGAATATAGTGTAGAGACTTCTGGGAAAAGGATTCTCTGAGATGGGTATTGAAACTGGAGGTGCAATAGTCCCAGCAAGACCTGAGAAAGGAAGGAAGAGTAAGGAAGAGGTAAAAAAGGGTGCTTAGTCACTATTACCATGCTGTGTATGAGTTTGCCAGGTTCTCAGTAGATCATTGCATCTTCTGGAATGTGGTTTTCATCATGCATTGTCATTCCTTTTGCATAAATTCATTAGAGGGGGATTTGCTGTTACTCACTATTAATCATGTGTTGGAAGTGTGATCTAAACCAAGAAGCATGAGGAAAGACAGTTCAGGGATAAGAGCACTAAATCCTCAGCAATCTGAGTCTCTATCTGCTGTATGGCCTGAGGGCAGAGGAGGCAAGTAAGCTGAGCATTGATGAATGGCTGAGGCTTGAGGTCCACAATGAACTTTAAAGTGTCAGTGTGCCACACTGAAACATCAAAACGGCTTGTGGGGTATTCTTTCTGTACATATGTTAGTAAAGACAAACTCTCTGAAGAATTTAAAGCCTTGACAGATTGTATGGGCTGGAGGAGGTGCAAAGAAACAACTTCATCCCTGCAGTGCTGATATTCAGGGAGATGGCTGGAGCATAAGCAACTTTTCCCATGTTGTATAGGAATGTGACAGTTGGACTCCTGAAGTTTTCAGACTTAGTTCCCTTACCTTAACCATAAGCCAAACCTTCTTCCTAAAGTATTTGTTCCATAAGGATCCATGTACAGGTTCAACAGATCCATGTGTAACATTAACCTAAGTCAGCAGTCATGGGAAGTATTTTTCCTTTTGCTTTTTGAAAATATGTGTGAAGTGAAAGGATTCCACTCTAATGTCTACAGACAGCCAGGCCATGTCTTAAAATAACATTATTAGGACTCTTGGCAGCCTGATCAGGAAGACCAAGGATTGAGGATGTCAGATAAATTAGAGGAGACTATTTTAATTTCCAGCATCAAAAGCGGTACCAATGAGTGTGCCTAATTATCACACCCTCCATGTGGTTCATGTAGTTGTTGAAAGCTGTGAAATGTTACTCTTTTCTGTATAGCTGGTGGCACATCAGTTGTAGAATTCTTGAAACGAGGCATCTACAGCCATTTCACATGTAGTCATCTACATTGTCAAGAAAATGGGGTTTGGGTACATCTGAAACAGCTCTTTACCAGCCACGTTCAATCTACAGCAGTCTCCAAAGAGTTTGCAGGCATTGTGTCTCGCTTCCTGAACTCCACTGACTTGTCCTTCCAGTTGCTGGAGCTGGGCATTCTCTAGTGCTGCTGCCAGCTAGAGCAGGAGAGAGAATACCAGCATGGTTTCAACACCATTCTTAGATACTCCTTCCACTAATTGTAGATCAACTCTACATTTTTATGGGAAAATAGGGAGATTCTGCCACTTGAAAAGTTGAGCCAACATTATTCATAAACATAAAATTTATAGCCTGAAAAGAATGGGAGGTAGAAGATGTTATTCAGCTGTTCTCTTTGCTCTTTATTTAGTGAGTTGATGTTAAAGGTAAATACTAATTTAAGAGACTTCTTTTGGTTTGAGTGATGATTAATTATACATTTTCCTTATATTTTTATGTGTTTTAGAATGACTCTACATGCTTTAAGCTACGCAGAGGCAGGAGAGTACATGCCAGCATTTTTCTCTATAAAGTAAATTCAGTAATTCAAAAAGTGCAATTACTTGAATTCCTTTTTTTCTGTTTTGTACTAAGAGTTCTGGCTCTTTTCACTGCTGCAGACCTGTGGACGTGTCATCAGTTGGCATCCAAAAGTTGCTGTTAAAGGAACTCTTCTGATTTTCAGCTGTAAGACACTGGAGTCAGTAAAAGAGGAAACGTCTTCCTTAACCATGTACAGGGTGAGCTCATCTCTGTCACTTAGTCAGACAAAACTGTTCTTCACCCGGCATTCTTCAGCTGTCCTGGTGGACCTCAACCTGTTACTAAGGCAAGGGAAGCTGCTGTTCCCCTTCTGGATTTCCCAACAGACTCTGTGCATCCTCTCGTCCTCCCGCAATGCTGAACAAAGCATGTTGCCTTACAATGCCTTCCTACTCAGCCAAGATGTTTTATTTTCATTGTCAGATAGAACGAGTGGTAACTTGGTAAGCCTTGGTAACTCATTTGCTTTTGATGCCCATCTGTCTGTAGTCTCAGATCCAAAAATCTGCAAACAACAGTTGACTCAAGTTTACTCGAAATGCCATTCACAAGATTAAGCCTTGAGAAAAGAAAATAGGTGCTAAGAAGGCTAGTAGCTCAAAGAGATGGGATTTTCAAAGCAATTTAGGCATCTTAGGTTCCTTTACAGTATTTGAAGATCGTGCCAGTCCATTTGCATCAGGATATCCTTAATTACATTTGGAAGTTAGACTTTACATCTTTCAGATGCCGTTCTTCCCTCTTTGCTATTTATACCTGCATTACAAACAGAAGCCACTTTCCTACTTTTGCACTTCCAGTAACATTCTCTTGTGCCTGCTAGCTAAAATGGAAAAAACAAACAAAAAACCAAAAAATATAACAACAGCAACAACAACAAAAAAACAAGTCAGAAATTGCTTTTTTTCAATGGAACAGAGATTGAAAGTAATACTAGGAAGTAATTTGGGAAGAGATAAATAGCAGCTGCTCTCTTGATGATAAAGACTGAAACTAATACTGGTACTTGGTGCGTTGCAATCCGTTGTGACACACAAGTCTGTGTATATTTGTGTTATATTTGACTGAGAGGGACCAACTATTACATGTGATAAAAACTTCAGAAAGAAGTTTCTTTTCAATGTAACTTGAGAAAAGGCTGCAATCATTTAAAATTGTGAGAGGATTTTTAATTTATATTTTTTTTTACCTGGGTAAACTTCAAAAGTTTTATGAACTACTGTAGGCATTTAATGTGTTCAGACTCCCTGTGGGTAGTTATTTCAAATTTACTTTCAAATATAAATGTTTTAAAATGAAAAAAAAAATATTTCACTGCCATAATCTGCATATACCTTTTTGTCAGCATGTTTATGAAGCAGAAGTATTTGGGTTGAAGTAACCAAAGAAGAGACACACTCATGAAAGCAAAGGCTGTAAGATAAATGGCATTGATCAGTATATGCACTTAAATGGATGAGAATCGGGACATACAGGCTGAAATCTGGGAATATGTGTCTGGGGATCGATCACCTTCTCTTGGAGGAATGGTAAAATCAAATTTCTTGACTTCAGCAACAAAGTGAGAGAAGATATTAACTACACAGTCTATACATTTCTGAAAGTTCATTTTCAGAGGACAATAGGTTCCTTTGTTTGTGTTTTATGGTCTTGAATGTGCTGTGCACCTGACTAGATTAATTTAAAAAACGGATGAGGACACAAGTCCTTACTGACCATAAGAAGTTCAACAAGAGAAAGTGCCAGGTTCTGCACCTGGGATGGGGCAGCCCTGGATGTACGGAATGAGAGGCTGGAAAGCAGTGCCGCGGAGAGGGACCTGGGGGTCCTGGTCAGTGGCAAGCTGAATGTGAGTCCGCAGTGCCCTGGAGCCAGGAGTGCCAACAGAGTCATGGGGAATATCAGGCATTGCCAGCTGGGCAAGGGAGGGGATTGTCCCCCTCTGCTCTGGGCTGGGGCGGCCTCACCTCGAGTGCTGGGGGCAGTTTTGGTCACCACATAACAAGAAAGACATTAAACCATAAGAGACCATCCAAAGGAGGGCAACGAAGATGGTGAAGGGCCTTGAGGAGAAGCCGTGTGAGGAGTGGCTGAGGGCACTTGGTCTGTTCAGCCTGGAGAAGACTGAGGGGAGACCTCCTTGCAGTTACAACTTCCTCGTGAGGGGAAGAGGAGGGGCAGACACTGATCTCTTCTCTGTGGTGACCAGTGACAAGAACTGAGGGAATGGCCTGAGGCTGTGTCAGGGAAGGTTTAGGTTGGATAGCAGAAAGAGGTTTTTCACCCAGAGGGTGGCTGGGCACTGGAACAGGCTCCCCAGGACAGTGTTCACAGCACCAAACCTGACGGAGTTCAAGAAGTGTTTGGACAACGCTCTTGGTCACATGGTGGGCTTCTTGGGGATGGTCCTGTGCAGGGCCAGGATGATGATCCTTGTAGGTCCCTTCCAACTCAGCATGTTTTGTGATTCTGCGATGAGCAGAGCCTGTGCGTGTGGAGGGAAGCTGCCCTGCGTGCAGCTGTTTGCTCTAACCTGAATACATTCAGTGTGTATAGACAAGGTGGCAAATTGCTCACGTGTCAGAGAAATGAGCTGTGATGGAAAATACAATAGATATTTAATTATTTCAGGGGAAAACCCCACGTCGTGAATATCCTGTGTTTTCATGTCACAAAACAAACAGAGCAATGAGCTTGACCTTTAGGTTGTTTTTATTTCTGATGGTTTTTGGTTTACAAGACTTAAGTAATTTAAAGTTCAGTCACCTGGGCTATTGGGCTAAGGGATTAACACATAGTGACTTGCATCCTACTGTCCCAGATGTAACCAGGACTAATTTCTTCCTTGCCTCTGTCTGCTTCCCTGCATACAGTCGTTGCTGCAGAAGGCCTCCAAGTCATGTCATGTCAAATAATGCATGGTCTTCAGAGCTCACTGGGGGAGAGAAAAGTCTGGGAACAATGTGAACAGGCACAGCCAGGCACTTCCACTAATTGTTGATGTGAACGATGGAACACAAAAGCAGAAGAAGGGAGGGGGGAATGGAAATGTGTCTTGGTGTGGAAACAACTGTGTAAAAACAAATATGCCTGGACTTGCTCATTGGGCATGTAGATGTAGCACAGGAGAACTCCCACGACAGGAATCCTCTGCTTTAGTCTGCCCCTGCCAGATAATTTTAGAAGGTTTCTTTTTTTATTTATTTACCTCTAGAGACTTTTTTGGTTATTTGGGGTTGTGAACTTCAGCAACCTTGAATTGTAACAGGTAGTTGCATTTTACTGCCGAGCTAGCTTGAAATTATCTGTTACTTTTGGGTTCTGGTTATTTGATATTGCCTAAATATTGGAAACGGAAAACTTGAATTACTTAATTATTAATGTAACATGGCAGTGGCATTTCAAAATATATCCTGCTGAAGTGGAGTTAAATATCTAAGTAACTCTCTTCCATACTGTGTACTCTAACGTAAAGCAGGGTGGAGTGATTTCCAGATCAACTGTACAAAATAAGTAAAATAAAACTACATATTTGGATGTATGTGGGGGGATTATTCATAATGACAAAACAGAATTGCCTCTCGAGAACTGTTATGCTGAGATACCTGTAATGTATTTTCCTTAAACTCAGAAACAAAACAGGTAAAGACAAGGATGAAGAGATGACCATTTGGTAGGATGAACCTGAAAATGGCACATTTATCCTGAAAATGGCACATTTATCCTATAGAATGGGAGTTATATGGAATTATGAGCAATTATGAGCAATTATGAAAATGAAGTTAGTAAATTTAGTGAGATTCATGAAGTAAAATTAGTAGATTTATGTTTCACTACACAGTGGAAATTTTTGTACATTTATGTACATTTGTGTTTTAGCTGGTAAGTTACCAGCCCATGCTGGGCTTCCTTATCCCCTGGAGATGGAAAGGTTTTTTACATCAAGGAAGCAGAAAACACAAGTGATGCACAGGGCACTTGCACGTTCACCTGTGCCTGAAGGATCATCCTATCTATGCTGAAAAGTAGATATTTGTGCAGTGAAATGCAACAGCTGCAATTAGTAATCAGCACAATGCAACACAACTGGTAAAAATCCAAATGCTTACTTTGTCCATTTACTAAATGAATTGCAAATGTCTGACTGAACCGAGAACTATTATGGAGGCAAGAGGAAAGGGAATAGCCAGCAGAAACACCAATTTGTTGATTATATAATGGATCTGTCATTAGTAACTTGATCATGCCAATGCAATTGCTTTTTCCCCTAGACAGATACTTGTTCTTACCAGGACTGATTGAAAAGCACTCTGATTATGCCAAAGTGTGTTTTTAATGGAAAGAAGGAGATGGAAAACTATTTAACAGTAGAAATATGATTGCTGATAGCATCGCAAAAAAATGAGAATGCAGAAAGATAGCATGGTTTTATCCAAGCAGTTAGATTGATCCCTTTTTAGTTAAAAATATGTAAATTCAGTGCTGTGAAAGTTATCACAAGGACAGCTGTAAAGACTGATCGTGGGTCAGAGTGAAAATTGAGTTCATCCTATGAAACTCATCACAACAGTCCATCGTGCAACTTCTATTTCGACAGGCACGATTGGCCTCTGAGCACTTACCATTGAAAATATTTATCATTGTAGTGTGGAAATCTGACTTCCTGGCACTGGGCTGGGAACTTCATTTCACAGTCATCTCCTGAACGTCTTTGCTGGCTAAGACTTATTCTGAGCATGTTGCCAGAAGATCTCAGTTTCTCCACCTTCTTCCCAGTCTTCCAGTTTTCACATCAGATTTCTCTTTATTATGTGCTCCTATTTTTGTAATCCTGTGATTTCCAACAGCCACTCTAACCTCTACACAAGTAATATTCTTTACTTAAACTTCTTTATTGTGGGGGTGACCACACACTGGGACAGATTGTCCAGAGAGGGTATGGAGTCTCCCTTGCTGGAGATATTCCGGAACCATCTGGACATAATCCTGTACCACGTGCTCTGGGACAACCCTGCTTGAGCAGGGAGGTTGGACCAGATGTCCTTCTGTGGTGCCTTCCAACCTGACCTGTTCTGTGATTCTGTGAATTTTCCCTTAGCAGTATTCTCCGAGCCAAAAGCACTAGCTGCTATCTCTAGAGTTTCCAAAACCTACCACGAAATACGAACAAAAAATCAGGATCACAGAATTACAAACTTTAAGGTTGAATATCTTGTTTTATAGAATTTTGGTGACTTTGTCTGCTCGCAGGTGGGGTACTGAACGCCAGTGTGTGCCACAAGGCTCCTGCTGTTTCATGGAGTATACCCACAATTAGCATTTTAGGGGATTTAAAAATTATTTTCTATGGCTTAGGTAACCTGTCCAGCACAGAGCATGGAGCACCTGAACCCCCTGGAGAAAGATTTCCAGATTTCTGAGCTGCTCATCACTAGATAGGCTGAGTGCCATTCTGGTGTTATTTGCCTTAGCAGGAACCTTTTCCCTGTCCCTGGAGCTGCTGTGGACAGTGGGGTTGGAACTGGATGCTCTATTTCTGCACAGGATGGAAGTGTTAGGATTTCGTTATGGCTCTGTGCAGCTTAGAGGGATGGGAGAAGGAGCCACCTAAAGCTTGTGAGTGTAGAAAGTATAAATGAGGAAAATATGGTATACCAGAAATATCTCATGAATGGATACCAAAATATCAGTATTTTTGGTTTTGATTTTGCAATAATTCCATTTGACAAGCAATCAGGTTTCTTCTAGTTGTTCTGCTGAGAGCTTCCTCTCCTTGCAGACAAATTTTACAGCTCTGCTTACCACAAGTCTTACCACATGTGATAGGATTGTGCAAAGTGTCTGATATAAGAGAGCTGTGATGGAGATGGGTGAGTGAAACTGGGGTACAGTGGTAATATTTATGGCTATTGCTATGATGCACCCTCTCTGCTATTCTGATTGCATTACAGCTGTAATTCTGTAGCTGTGGTCTAAACGGGGAGACAGGTAAGAGGCTGAACTCACTGTGAGCCAGGAAACCTCAAATATCTCTTTTACTTTTGGCCAGATGCCCAGACCAGAATAAATACATTCAGTCTTTCTCTTTCACATCCCCATTGTAGAGACAAAATACAAAAAGGCCAAGCAGAAATCTAATAGACCATATTTTGTTTATGTAGAGGCTTGGTAACTATATGAGATGAAGAGACAGTTATCAAGCTAAGTCCTGTACTTGATATGGATTTATGACAGCCATTTCAATAAAGTATGCTTTTGTGCTTAGGCTGAGCATTTGTAAATTCAAACTGCTTTATGCATGTTTTCATAATATATGAGGGGATTTTATGTGTAGTACATGTACGTGGCTAGATGTTTTTGTTGTTAGAATGATCACGGTGATTTAGTTAATGTTGTCTTCTTTTCTAAGCATCATCTCAGAATTTATCACTATTTCATTAATAGAAAAAAACCCCTTCTTTTATATGTCCTAATTTGTACACAAGGCCAGTTTGAGGGAAAGGTTGACTTTTCCGAGAAGCTTCCAGAAGTTCCAAGAAAGGTTTATTTCCATCTGGTAATTAATTAAAAATAGGCCTTAAAAAGTTCATATTTTCCTTTCTAGGATATTCTGTTTCTCAGGCCTTTCAGCTCTGCTGTCCATGAGTCTGATAGTGTGTCACTTTACAGAACTGCTCAGAAAAAGATCTGTGGGACCAGTGGAGAGACAGGACTTTCCTCTGATGGCTGGAGCTGGAGTTCTTGGTCTGGCACATTGGTTGGGCTGCACAGGAAGTTTATGGCTTTGGAAAGGAAATTTAATTATATGTTCTGGCAATAGCCTTAACATTTTCTTGCTCTTTTTATTGTTGGGAAATTACATGTAAAGCAACTGCAACTGATGCAACATATTTCTGTATTTTATGTGTAACTTCAAAGCAGAGTGAGCACAAATGTTTATCTCAGCTAAGTCTTTTCCAAGTACATTTATTCATTAAGCTGACCATAGAAATTCAGTCAAACATAAGCTCAGCTATTGCTGGTAATTCATTAACGGATTCATCTAAAACTCTGTCCAAAGCTTTAGTTTCTGAATCAGGTCATGAATGCCTCATTTCCTCACCAGTCCAAAAATACACAGTCAATTTGCTGGTTAAAGCCAAATTTAGCCAGACTGAGCAACAGCATAACCTCCTAACCACAAACTTGCTTTATCTTGGATCCAGCTGTGCTTCTCCTTCCATGTGTCAGGGCTGAGGAGGAAGAGGATATCCCTGAAGTGTGAAACATGGCAGTCTTGACCCTGACACCCTGATGGCTTTGTTCTTCATCTTGAAGGCAGTGTGTAGCCCAAACCAAGCTCTCGCTCCACCGATCTTTGGGTGGTTCATTACTTGGCTGGGAACAGAGTGTGTGGAGTAAACTCTGGAGCTGATACAAACTTTTGCATATGAAAAGCCCTAAAGTGCTTTAGGAGGTATGTTTTGTCATACATGACTGACATGTAGATAGCTGTCGTAGATATCTGGGGCAGCGATCACGAAGTGCTTTGCTGGTATTTAGCAGTGCTAGGAACATTTATGCTGGAATTCAAGGAAGTTACTTCATCTGGAATACATAATACGGAGGACTTTGCCAAAAATTGCCAAGTGTGGAACAGAGTTTAGAGTAAAAATTCATTTTCTGAATGAAACTGTTGTGAGACCCTGAATGAACACAAGAAGTTTACTTCTCTGTGTCTAGAGAAAAACATGTTTTTGTTCATTCCATGTAAACTCAAGTTCCTGTGTAGCACTTAGCCTGCCTACACTGGCGCTGGTTTGGAGAGCTTCCTGGTGAACCCGGTAACATCAGTGCCCTAACTAATCTGGATCAGGAGTGTAAAGTATCGCCAATCATTGAACTGTCAATTCTTGGATACATGCAAGATCCTGGTTTTCCCCAGTCTTATCTTGTTATCCCTATGGTATTCAGTTTATCCTCTGTGGATTGTAGCTCTTATCAGACAAGTGTGCCTTCTAATATCAACCTCCTGTGCACTCAAGGTTTCACTTACACCTTAAACACTGGCAGACCTGCTTTATTTGCTCTCGCTAAATAAGTGGACTCTTGGAGGATATCCAGGTTTGTATTGATGGGGTATTTGATCCAAGCATTTCTTTTAAAACTCTCCTCGAAAGAAAGCGTGGGGAAGAGCCAACATAATAACCCTAATGCACTGCCCCCCTCCATGTCCTTCCTTCTGCAAATTTCTAAATGTTTAGAAGAAATGGTTGAGTTAGTGTTGCCCTGGAAGTATCATTATTTCTGATGTGAAGCTTGGAAAGCAAAACTTTAAGAAGCAATTTGCCCAAGACTATAGCATGCTGGAAAGTAAAGCTCAATGGCTCCCTGGTTTTATATGTAAGCTGAAAACCCATCATGCTTAAAGCCAGACCATTGTAGGTAATTCAGCACTGCAGATGTCTTGGCCCACTCTACTCCTATTCTGCACTGGCTCTGTGTGGAGCTTTCTCTATATAAGATCATGGCTCCCTTTGGCTTCAGGAGTTTACCTGTGATGAGGTCTGTTGCCAGACTCCTGTGTCAATACATTTACTGCCTTTAGTTGTGGACAAAGTCAATTTAACTCACTTGAAGTAAAATCAAAGAGCACCGTGAGCCTATGGCTCTCCATAGAACACCCCTTCCCTGCCCTTCACTGTTGTTACGGCTGATGGAAATAAGCCAGTGTTAAATAAGGGGTGGGAAAGCATTGCCCTGCCTTAAACTGAGTACAGCTGCGCTTTTGTTACTCGAGTTATATGCAAGGGCAAGCAGTGTTTTGGCATGCTCTGGGCTCCTAAAAGCACTGCTGGGGCAGCAACGGAAGTTACTCCCACTATTTTAAAAGGCAGGTCACCAGACTCCCAAAGTTCCAGCAGCTGAAGCCTCTGGAGAGCTGTCTGTTCCCTAAGCCCTGGGGAGAGCTGAGGAAGAGCCTGTGCTGCGAAGGACGCCCACACCGTGGGAACTGTGGTTTGAACCTGCAAGGACGGTGACAAATCGGTTCAGAGCTCCCCCAATGAGGGTCTGTTTTTCCTAATTGTGATAAAAGAAATCGACCAGGTGGCTGAGACAGATGAAAGTTGGGACTGGGGTGGTGGCTGGTCAAATGCTGGAAATACCAATGCTGTATATTTCTAGGTGGCCTTTCCCATCCATTTTCAGGAAGTTGGTTTTTTTTCTTTTCTTTCTCTGTCCTTGTTTACTTGTAATTTCACTTTTGAAGCTCTTCCTTCCTCTTTCTGGGCTTCTCTTTCAAATCTGTTAAAAAGAAATTTCTTTCCGATTCACAGAAATAGTGTTTGCTTGCTTGTTTGTTTTCCCAGGTTGTTCAGTAGGTTACAAAGATAATTTCTGTTTGTTGGTTAGTTTACATAGGTAGGATCCTCTTGATTCCCTCTTGGAGTCATTATCCAGCTCTTCATCAAAACTTGGGGCATGTGAAACTCTAAAATAAGCATACATTTTTATGAGCAGTATCCCATGTTTGTCATGTATATCTGTACGTGGGTGTACCTGCACACACCCATATTTCCATGTGTACTTTTTGCATATAATCCTTGGCACATCTGATCTGAGGCTTTTGAGAAGGACCGGAACCACGGCACTAGGGAACAAGGATTTCTTGTGGTGAGTCTGGTATGCTTTGATGCAGGTGTAGCCAAAGAAGATGGTTGTCACAGCCTGAACATGGAAAAGGTCACATTCTGACAGCCTGTAGCCACAGGTTGTGTACCCGGCTCTTTCCAGATTCGGAAAACAGTTCAGAATTAACCTTTCTGCATCATCATATATTTTTATGTTGACCCTCATATTATACACAGAATGACTCCTTTCTCCATGTCTGCAGCCCTTCCTCATCTTTCAGTCATTAGATATCAGAGCTGTTTTTCTTCTGTAGATCAGTCAGTTATTGGGTCTCAACAGGAGGATCAGAATTTCTTGAGCCTAGAAAAAAAAGTGCTAAAAATAATTATTATTTATTTCCCTTCTTTGTCTAGAGGATGCATAAAGCTAGAAGGAGCCTTCTTTATCCTGCTATTTATTACCTGCTCCTGTAGGGAAACCCTTTAGGCAATGCCATCATATCTTCCCCGCAATAAACTTCTTCAGTCTGCAAAGTGGTGATGTTTCTTGCTCTCATTAGAGCCTTCCTCCAGAACGTCACTCTTTTTTCCCTTCCTAATTCCCAACCTCAATTTATGCAGAATAATTTTCCATTTTCTAATTACACCCACAAAGTGTCCTTTATCTCTTCTCCCTTGTTGATGTTTATGCACCTTATGTAACTGTGGGGAAGGATCACATACACTATCAGCTGTCAACTGCGGAACCAAGCGAGCCAAGCTCCTTTAGTCACGTCCCACGAGAGACTCTCTGTTCCTCTCATCGTCAAAACAGCCTTGTGGTGCACCTGTTGCCAGCTGAATTAACCTTTCCTGAGCAGATGACCAGAACTGTACACATTATTCCAGATGAGCTTTCACACTGCTTATATATATCAATATGGGATTAAAGCTTTTTATCTGTTCTAGAGGCCTCCTGATGCCTGTTCTGATCACATGTGCTTTATCCATAGCAACATAACCATGACAGCTCCCAGTTAACCTTTTGAGACAGGTACACTTCAGTTTGTCTCTATCCAGCTGTTGAATGCTCAAGTTTTAGACAAAATTATAGTCCTTGAATATATAATTGAGGGAATAAGGGCTAAACTAAAATAATTCAATTGAATTGATTAAATTAACCTGATTTCTGTTCCTCCACTTGTTCATGTTATCCAGTCCTTCCCGTGAGAGATCCTCATGTTTCTCTTAGGGAGTAGCCCAGTATCTTGGTATCATCACCAGGGTGCCTGGCTTAACTTAAACACACTGTTGTTGTTTACCCAGGTTTCAGGAAATTGTTTCATGGAAAGATTATTGCTTCTCTTTGCACTGGGGACTTGAAATTCCTTGTTGTCCTCCAAGCTGCCCAGGATGCCAGCAAGAGAGAGCACAAGAGACTTCTCCTTTTCCTCAGCAATGTTAGCTGGCACTTGAGTGGCAAAGAAAAACAGCAAGAGGATGTAAAGGGGGTAACAAGGGTTTTCTGGGTGCAAACTAAATCTTGGCAGAATTTAGTAAGAAACTGAGATGTCTCCCACAGCTGTCTGGTTTGTTGCTAGGCCAGAGTTGGGCAGAGTCTCACAGAGATGGCACAAGACAGACCAGGAGACCCTACCAGATTTCATGGTCGTAGTGACAGTGACAGATCTTTGGGATACAATATTATATTTTTTTTTAATTTGACAAATAATATGTTTTTCTAAATTTTCCTTTTTAATCTTAATTTTAGCTGAAACTTAGGTTGAAAAAATTTATATCGTAAGGGAACATCTGTCAAAGTTTGTTGAATTACAGCCCTGTAAGACAGAAGGTATTTTCTAAGTATTTGTGTAGCTAAAGGTTATATAGCCTATAGACCTCTTGTTGCAGAACTCTGAGTGAAAATAGATCAGTTTTGTGCAGGAAGGCAAAATAATTATCTGACCAAGTTGTTAAGACAGTATTTAACATGTTTACAGGTTTAGTTAGGACTACATCTGTCATCCTTGCAGCAGTAGTAGCTCTCTAGATCTTAAATTTACAGTAGAGGGAGTGATTAAAGCAAGTGGATGGAGTAGATGTTGGGTATTTTGGCTAAAACAACGTGACCTTTGGAGCTAAACCTGCTTACACTTTGTCTCCCTCTGTTTAGGGTAACCTGCTTTCCACACTTTTTTTATTGGTGGGTTGCATACTTCTTGAAAGAAACTCTACTCATGTAAAGTAGAAGTGGCTGAGATTCTTTTTCGGGGTCTTCTTCAGCTGGCTTGAGAGGCTGATAATGCTTGGCATAATTTTTTAAGTTTTGTTTCTTTTTTTTTAATGCTACACTTTATAATCTTCCGTTATTCTCTGTTTCCCTGACCTATCTCCTTATTTTTTTTAAATTTTATTGTTGCTATCTGTTTTTTCTGGTCTCTTTGAAGGATGTGAGCTGTCTTTTTTCAGTGGTGATATTCAAGGGAAATAAAAGGTTAATACAAGATCTGGGCAAATAATGATTCATTTCCAACAGTGCTACCAGCAGAATTGGCTTTCAGCTGCATTGTGTGCTGAAAACTGATGACTTACAATTGGCTAAAAGCTGACGGTGGGGCTGGAACTGCTGTGGTACAGCAGGGCAGCAGAAACTTGCAGAAACAACTGGTTTTGTTCAAGCTGAAAAAGAATGTCGTTTTCATCCCCTCTTGTGTAAGTAGGTGCTCCGAATGTTTTCTCATGCTAAATACCTGCTGAGAAACAGCAAGATTTCAAGAACGAAGCCATTTGCATGTATGTAAACTTACATGGTGAAATGTTTAGATAATTGGTTTGGTAATGCTTAAGCTTTAGTAAAATTTGGTGGTTTTTCTATTCCTATGGATTTAGTGCTTGTGGTAGAATTGCTGGATGAACAGCCCTGTAGTACTCCATTTATCCAGGGAGCAGGTACTGCCCAGCCCCTGGCCTGGCACTTCCTTTGGCTTACCTGCCAATATTCCCTGGAGAGGCAATCTGTCTGTCCACCCTACCACCACCCTGTGGAGGTTGGAGAAGTTAAGCTTTACTGAAAGCTGGGATAGTTTTGTGTTGCAGACTCTGAACCATGTGAAATTCAACCAAGTACAAATTCATTTTGTGGCAGTGAAGCTGATTTATGAGGGCACTGTCAGGGAGGGCATGTGCTGTGCCAAGGGAATTGTGTCTGTGTGGCTAGTGATTCTGGAGAGAAACCAGCTGCTGCTCCTGCCTGTTATTCCTACCAGCTCCTCTCTCTGCTCTGCTTCTATTAGGACCAATGTTCTACCAGAGAGATAGAATTCTTCTTCTGAGAAAAAATTTTTTCCTCTGGGAAAATGCATTGGTTTGGTTTTGTTTTGTTTTTAGCACTACCTAGAGTCCTTTCGTCTGTGCTGGTGATGTTACTGCTGCTCCCCCCAGGGCTGCAGCACGCACCCTGAAATGCGTCAGTGTGTTGCCATAAATGCTGAGCGCTTCGTTGTTTCCTTAATCCGTGCTGACTCCATCGTTTCTGGGTATTATCAGGAAAGTGCTCACCTCGGTAGCAATTACACATGGTCCACTAGACTTCATGTTCTTGCCTGCGTCACCACATGAAGTGTTGTTAGAACTGGCGAGACCTTCCCTCCAAAGAGAGAAGAAAACACAGGGGAAGGAAGAGCGTAAGTGGCTCTTCTTATCAGCAAAAAAAGAGGATTTGTTTTCGAGGGCTAAGCTGCTAATGCTGAATGACATAAAGAAAGAGATAAGAGAGCTGCTAAGTCTTTGAGGAGGGTCGTGGGGACAAAGTACGCTCTCCAAGGAGGATACAAAATACAAAACAAAGCAAAACCAATACGGTTATGGAAAGAAAAAGTAAGCACCTCCAAGAGGAAGCTTAGCAGGGAAGATGGGCAGCAGTCAGGAAAGTTGTGATGTCTACATCAAAGAAGCCAGGGCTGATAGAGGCTGGTGAAGATCATCCTCCACGTAACAGAGATAAGATCCATAAGCAGCAGGAGAGAAATTTAAAAGGTAAGGGCCCTAATTTTTCTCACCTTCTTCCAAACTATTTTACTTCAGCTACACTGTTTGGAAGAGTTACTACATCAGGATAGGTTGTTCCCATATAAACTCCCTTGGCTTCCATTGATTGGTAACAAATAAGCTTCCAAGACCAAAGGTAAAAAATGTCTTCTACTGTTGTAATTATTTCCTGAAACAGAAAGAAGTATATGAAATAGAAGAGAATGATATCCAAAACAGAACGCCTTTCTCAAGGGAAGGTAGTGAAGAACCAATACACGGGTTTGAGTATTTAGCCGGGAAGCCTAAATTACCTTCAGAAAACATTATAAGAAAGAAAAAAAAATTGCAGTGTGATGGGATTAGATGAACAGCCTGAAGCAGAGGTGGCAGAAAATCTCACCTTTGCTCTTGGTTAAGTACCCACCAGATTATCCATGGAAAGAGAAGCTTCTAGTAAAGGCTGTGATGAGATACCTTTGTGTTTCTGACAAGCTTGAGAACTTTGTCAGAGTCATACAGGATGTCCTGAGTATTGTCCAGATCTTTGATGTTGTTCTGAGTAGGACATGGAGAAAAGAAATGGTGGAAAAATCAAGACCAGCTGACTTGAGGATTTCACCAGGATTTCTGGAGCTGGTGATGTCTGTTACTGAGCCATTTTGCCTCATTTCCTAACGATACCTAGTAATACTGGAAATGGAGGTCTGACACAGAACACCCATACACAGCCTTGTGTATTTTGGTATTTCCCCCAGATTAAGTTTATTTTAGCAGACTGAAATTTTGACATGGGCATGATCTATCCTTACTTCTTGCCATGGATTTTTGCTATATTTGCCATCTGAGCTTCTTGTGTGCTGGACAACACAAAGCAGGGCTGCTTCAAAACAAAATAGTCGACTTGTTATTAGTAGCTTGTTTGTTTGTCCTCAGGCCTATTTATAAAAACAGCCCCAGGCAGGGAATTCTGCCAGCAGCCCAACCACTGAACAATTACAGATCTTTTCTCGGAGCTGTGTTTTCCAATCTATGCAATAATTCAGCAGCAAACCATAGTCACTGCTCACATGTGTATGAAAGTAGCCATTTTTCTGTGTGGTACTGTTTTTGTTGGTTTTTAAAAAATGAAAATAGAGTCTCAAAAGGTATCCCTGTTAATGCTAAAAAAATACAAAATTTAACTTACAGGTATTGGTACCAGGTTAGTAAAACCAGGCCCAGCACGATATGCAGAACTCAAAAGTAAGTCAAAGTGGTCAAATGGATATTAATCAAAAACTATACCTAGGCTGAGAACTTGGACAAGGAATTCAAGTAACTGGTGCTCATAAAGAACCAGGCTTTCCAGCTCCCTCCTGCTAGGTTTAAGAAAAACAAACAAAAAAAAACGAAACCAAAAAAACTCCACCACCACCAAAACCTAAAAACAACGCAGAGGAAGAAGATTCATTTAATTTTGAACGGACGGTGTTATATCTGGTTTTATTGGTGCTGCGATACTTCATAGATTTCAGTTCACAAGTGTGACAGGTGCTTGATTGGGTTTGCAATGTTAGTGGTGCAATGCAGATGAGATGCACTCTTTATTTAGTGGATATGAAACTATAGGGAGCAAATGATATTCCCTTGGTGGCCATAATGGGATAAAAGGAGGCTTGAACCTTTGGACCTGCCTTTTGGTTTTGTTCAGACTGCTGTAACAGCATAGCAAGAGTATTTTGTGAAAATAGTCTGATAAAAAAGTCAATAAATGAGTCTGGTAAGTCTTAAGAAAGGTGGGAATGGTCAATTGAGACTTTGGGGGGAAGTCCTCTCCAATGCAGATAACTTTGCACAAGGCTGGATCACTTCTCTGTACAAAGTTCACAAGTCATGAACCAGAACATCTCTGCTCAGAGAATGTGGGTTTGTTCACCAGATTGGTTGTGTTTCAAGGGTTTGAAATGTTCTTTCTGCACTTGAAATATGTGTCTGTGTTTGCTAGATATGACGCAAGGTTTTGGCAGTTTTGCACTTGATTTATAATTTAAGCCTTAAGGAAGACCTAGAATTTGGGATTTAACCCCAAATCACCATGAAGCTTGTTAGGTATTCAGATACTGGGTTTTAAAAACCTGTTATTTTATTATTATTATTTTACTTTATTCTTTCTTAGAGGGAAAACAAAGCTAATCTGCCTGGCTGCTGCCACGGAGAGGTGTGGCAGGGACAATTTGTTCCTTAGATAACTTAGGCCTGCCTTATATAAATACACCCTTGAAACATTCGATCCCTCTATTGATGTCTGAAGATTGAGGCAAATCATGAAGTGGCTTAAAAATCAACAGCTGTGCAGAGGACAGGGGTCGGAAATGCAGAAACCCTATGTTTTCCTGTATATATGTGAAAACATGATCTGTTAAAGGTATGACAGAAGCAGAGCCACTGCATCTCCAGGCTGTGCAGCAAATTGTAGGGATATGGAGCTTGGATGGTGGAAACTCAGCATTGTCTGCTCCTTCTCTCTCACAGCAGCCTGAGAATGTGGTTGAGAAGGGTTGTATTTTAAGAAGCAAATTCTGTCCCTGTTCACTCCTCAGATTAATGAAAAAAACACCAAATATGTCATGTTTTGGATGTCATGGCTCAAAATCAAAGTCAACCAGTAGTGGAAAGTGTCTATGAAGTGTCTTGAACTAGGAGGTATGAGAGAGGGAGGATTCCTGTAGCATTTGTAGAGGCTTTTCTCCTATGACTCGTTTGCTTTCTCAAATGAAAACTAGTATATAATATCGTATTAAGGAGCAGATGCAGCCTTTAACAATAAAGTTTAAAGTTCTGCAAAGTTAGCAACCTTTTATCTTTTTTTTTTCCTTCCCATCCCCTCCCCCCTGCTTTTTGCCTTGTCTTCTTTAGAGTTTAAAAATGGGGAGCAGCGGAATTGTAGCTTTCAGTCTCAGTTCCTCCTTTTTGCACAAAGCCCTTGTTGGATTGCCCTGATCTCCCTCCCTACAGATTATTCAGCCACTCTTCTTATAAAAGGTTAAGATCTGATGGTGTTGAAACCTCTTGTTTACAATCATTGCAGAACTGTAGTATGGAAATTTCCATCTGCAGCAAGATCTTAAAAAAAAAAAAAAAAAAAAAAAAAACCCCCTNAAAAAAAAAAAAAAGTCCCTGCTGCTTTTGTGAACATTTGGATCCAAATAAAGAAATAGTGGCTGAATCAAGCATGTTAATTCTGATTAGCACGTAGTGTGTTCAGCCAAAGAGGTCTAAGCTAATATTCCCCATCCTCTGAAGAAATTACCTTGCTCTCCTCCTCCATGAACCACGGGCTCGCTTGCAGAGGTATCTAAACTGTTCTGATAATCTTTGTATTGAGGTCCTCTAAAGTGCAGCGCTGCCTTCCTTAGGGAGATGTGATCAAGGTAAAAAATTACTGACTTTGTTGCCAGCAGTGGGTTGATTTTTCTTGTTATTTAGCTCTTTCACCTGTTTGGGCAATGACATGTGCAAGAATGTCAGTACTTTTGAAGAGTAGTGTCCATAATGCAAGATGCCTGTGACAGATTTAAGTCTACGATTTGATTGTTTCGGGAAGGAAAAAAAAAAATCCCTGTGGATCCTACAGGCCTTTTGGAGAAACCAGTCTGTTAACGTCTCTAAAAGCAATATCAATGCTGCCTGTATTTCACACACTGTGTTCTATGCATTTCCAGTATGACAAGGAGTGTAATTTCACAGAGAACTTGGATTTTCCATATCAGTTCAGAGCACACACAAATAAAGCACCCGTTGCCCTGCAGCCTCAGCTGCCTCTCCTGCTCCTTCCGCAGCACAGCAGGGCAGCAGTTGTGTAATGTTTACATTAGGCGCAGAAGGGTACACTGCTTGCATTTAAAACTTGCTCTGAAGGCTGTGATATTTTCTCTTAACACAGCAACAATAATTTAAATTCTGGGGTTAAGTTCCTGGCAGAAGCAGACGACAAAAAGCAAACTTTATGACAAAATGCAGGGTTGTGGTTTTGGGAAGAGGTTCTTTCTTAAGTTGATGCTTTTCAGTTGTGTACATGTTAAGGTTTGTCACTGGGCCAGTCTGAGAAGGAGCATTTGATACGTTTGTGAAGCTGGGCCATGTACCACTGATCCCTTTCTTGTGGGCTGAGTGCTCAGGGCTCACTTGAGCACCCTTGGCTGCTGCCTAACGAGCTCAGTGATCTCAGCATCCTCAGGCTGCTCTAAGTGACTGTGTTTTTGTGTGAGAGCAAAACTGAGGGTGTTCCACTTCCTCCTATTTTGCTTTTGGGACAGGTTATAATTAATCTCCTCTTGCCTTTGAGAGCCCTAACCCAAAGCACTGCATAAGCAATAGTAATCAAGGTTAATAATTCAACACCATAGTGATTTATATTTTCAGAGGCCTTTACCAGCATTACTCAGTTAACTGTCGCAACGCTTCTGCTGTAAACGAGTGTTAGGCTCATTTTTTATGTGGGGGAACCTTTTGCTGAAGTGCAGGGCTGCGTTGAAAGCGTGAGGGAAGCAAAAGGTGGTATTGGGATGGATTCCAACAATGCCTTTTGCCAGAATAAGGCAGGATGCCTTGGGTTTACGTGGCAAGGGAGAATATATGATAATGCATAACCTCTATAGCTGCTGGGAAGAGCAGGCGTCTCCCCACAGCATCCGAGGGGGCTGTGCCGTGCATGTTTTCAGCTGCGCACTGACAGCTGCAGGTGATTTCCTGTCGGATGGCACGGAAGGTGCCTGGCTGGCTCTCTGCTGCTGTATTGGTCACTTGCAGAGGTGTTGGCCTTGCACTCATTAACTTACTGGTGCAGGGCATGCTGGAACCATCAGGCAGGATTTGTCTGGGGGAATGAGGAAACATTGTAAAAATCGGGATCAGAATTTACTTTTAATCTGACTGCCCTTGGGCTGTCAGTCTCCACGTGAAACATTATCTGTGGCACAAGGAACACTCCACTGATTGCTTTTAGACTGTTTTGGGGTTTTTTTTCAGTCATGGAGTTGCTCCCCTGGCGGCATCCCTGTGGTAAAGGCAGGTGGACATTAAAAAGGAGAATGTGGATATGCAGATGAAATGCCAGTGTGAACAATATTCCCACCTCAGCACTCAGGATCTGGATCTCTGGATCAGGTCTGCCCTGTCTCCTTTTCTAAAAGATGCTCTGCAAGCTCCTGTGTGTCAGGATACCACCCTTGTGCCACTATTGAAGTTGGACCATGGTCACTCCAGCTTCACCGATAGTGGAAAAAGCAGTGAAGTGGGAGAAAGGCTTCTGCATTCCTTGGTATTCCTAAAGCCATGGCTTGAAAGAACAGAAAAATCCATTTCACAGCCTTTTTTTCCAGACAGTTCCATAGCTTTTGCTTACATCCACAGTCTTCCTAGTTTGCATAGAAAGAAAACTCTACAGTGGAAGAGAGAAAATCTTTAAAGGACAAAAACCCCCACACAGCTCTGGGGGAGATCACAAAAAGTTTTCCGAGTTTAATTGTTTCAGAGAGATGTACTTGTAAGGTACACCTGGGCCTGGATGTGTGGCTTTGCCTGGTAAAATGGAGGCATGTTAGAGGCAGAATCCTGGCAGTGGTCAAGCCAGTGGGATTTTTGCCAGTGATTTTAATCAGAGCCAGAATTTCACCCTAGGTCTATAATCTTCTGTAATCTCCCTTTGAAGTCACATGGATTTTTAACCAATGTCTTATATAACACCAAAACAATTTACTATCCACCCGATAATGTCTGTTTTCTTGCGTAACCAAAATGAAATGTTCCAAATGTGTTTTTCAAAACCTGAGATGAGATTGAATTAAAAACCTTTTTTCCTTCATTTTTCTGAAATATTTGGTGTTTCTAGAGTCACTTTGATGCTGTGGGTGTAGTCTTCTTTTAAATTCCTGGTCTGACCTTATAGCTAACCACATTTAAAGCTTGATGTTTGGGATAAAGATTTATGTAGTTCCATTCCAACCTGAACTATTCTCTGATCTTACAGTCCTGCTTTGGATCTTAGAGAAATGCCTTTTAGGCTTATATGCTGGTTAAGAAACTGATAGGCTTCTGAAAACACAGTTTGTCCCATTAAGATGAATATAATCATCAACCCTAGTAATTCCCTGTAAGAATTTGAGTTTGGGGTTTTTTCTCTGCATATTTGGGCTCCTGTAGCCAGTGACTGGCTCTACTGAAACCTGAGGAAATTGCATTTCCATCTTACACAGGCCCAGAATTTTACTCTATCATCAATGCAACATCTGGGATTTTTAAGACTGCAGGTGTGTCTTGAGCCTGCTGAACGAAAAGAGAGAAAGTGATATGAAAATACATTCAGTACAGTAATAAAATGCTTCCATGTCAGAGACAATTAGAGGAGTATAACTCAAAACCACTATTTTGGGGCAAGAACTCCTGTGTGATTTTGAAAGGAGTTGTTTCTTTCAGATCTTAAAGATTATGATTATTTGGAGGTTTTCAAGACAAGACTGGCTAAAGCCCTGTGCACCCTGTTTGAAGTTCCCTGTTGACCCTACTTTCAGTAGGAGCTGGGTCTAAAGACTTAGAGATTCCTTCCCCTTTGAATTTTTTTATGATCTTGAATCATGCGTAAGTCTCCTTAAATAAGCATTAGTAAATCCTTGTCTAACACAGACTCTAAATTATCAGGTGACAGTACACAGGTTGTCTTTCCCGTGCATTTTGGTTTTAAATTCTGTATTTACACAGGACTGAAAGCTGGATTTTTGCTTTGCTTTAATAAAAGTCAGAAGGTATATCAGTGGCAGAGACAACTCTTAATTCCTGACCTGATGGCCTGATAATACAGTCTTCCAGGAGTGAGGAATTGTAACCTACATCTGGGAAGATTTTATACTCCCTAACAACAGCATCTTAATTCACAAGTAAAATTTCAGTTGACCTGGTTTATATACACATATTTTAATTTAAAAACATTTAAGGAAAAATTTCTGGCCATATTAATCTATTTTTATTGTCAGTTTAATGAGTTACCTTTTTTACCTTATAGCAATTCTTTGGTGGTTTGGGTTTTGTTAAAAATAACCAGCTGACAGTTCCTGTTTCTTTGTGGCTTTTTAATTTGTGTGATTTTTATCTTAATAATTTTTTTTTAACAGTTCGTTTCCTTTCAGTTCTTTTCTTAAAAGAAAAGCCTCTGCCTTTGCAGATCAGTCAGGTTTGAATGAACTTGCAAGTATCTGACTCAAGCTAAATTTTCTGTAGAGCACATCTTTGTAAAACCATTCATTTTCTCTGTTGAGGGTTAACTTTATATTACTTTGATTTGAAAGCTTCAGCCTGGGAATTGTTTCAAGTGGCAGATTAAGAGGTTTGTCTAAAGTACTTAGGAATGCAGGATTTGCAATAGCAGGTGAAATAATTTGTCAGTTATGTCTGGTAACCTGCCTCCAGCAGTTGTCAGTCTCTGTGGCCATGGTGAGAATTTGTTCTCTTTTTCTCAGCATCCTTTGTACAGTTGGGCTGGTTACTTGTATAATGCAGAATAAGATAACTATGGGAAAACACATTGTGTTTTTAAAGAATAATTAAGCTCCTTACACTGCAAATCTGACCCATAAAATTTCGAATTTGGTACAGAAAGTTTCAGACTGTAAACCTGGATTTTGTTCCCCTCCCTGCAAAAATGGACAGAAGGCTTTACCCGGTTTTCTAACTCTTCTGAAGTAATGTGTTTCTTCTATAGGAGTCAATATATTTCAGAGCAAAAGAATGCATTAGGCTTAGTCATGTACCCAAAAACTACTTTAAAACAATAACTGGTAATCAAGAGATGACCAGAATCAGAAATCAGTGAATCAAAGTTTGTTTGGTTGAAATAAAGCCGCATTTCTAAATGAGAAGATGACCATGGGCTCAGTACCGCATTTTGGGGTCCATCACTGGTAACCTGAGAGTTAAAATCTGCATCTGATATTTGAGAGTTGGGGGCCAAAGGAAGCATGTCCTGCTCTCATGCCTGCCAGCCCTGACCTGTCGCCACAGTGGCCTTTCCTTATTGTCATCCTGAGGAATGTTTTCATCAGCCTGGGACAGTAAGATGGACGTGTAACAGTCTAATCTCTCTGTCTAGCTCCCAAATGACAGCCAAACAGGAAGGTTTGGGGATTTTTTTCCCCATTTCTCTTTTATTTTGTCTTTTCAGAGAGTGCAGGCTGGAATCAGTCACATGGCTTTTCTTTTGCAACATGACTGTCAGCACCTGAAGGAAAATCTTAAATTGCCAAGCACTGCTATAAATTGGACAGGTTGCTGCATGGCTGGTTGGGCATTGTACCGTGCCTTTGTTTCTCCAGCTAAAAGAAAAGGAATAAAGAATTGCGTTGAAATGAAAGCTTTACGTTTTTGGCTGCTTTGAATTCTCTTTCTTCACTTCTACATTTGTAACAAAACTCTTTTGAAGACAGGGTTTACTACTTTGATACTAATCAGGGCAGTGTTTCTGTATCTTGAAACTCAAAACTTGCTTAATTATTAAATGTCATACAATGCCAGGGTCGTATTTCACCCTTGCACTCTCAGCAACTCTTTGTTATATAAATATTTTCACAGCAAGCCCACTATGGTGGAACAGGGCTTTCCTCAGTGTTACCCAGACAGCACGTGAATGAAAATCCATAAGCAGCAAAGCAGATGAGGACAGTGCTGGGACTTGGTGTGACAGTACAGTGACAGCCAGTTCATCTCTTCCAACTCCAGCCTTCAGCCAGTTCTGTAGCCCATGAGAAGATGAAGAAGGGTGTGTTGGCTGAGGAACATTAATGAGTCAGGAAGCTTTTTGCTCTCGAGCTTTGAGCCAAATTGACTTTATGGGCACCCTTTGTGCTGTGTTCTTACTAAACAAAATGGAAAGTGCTTTTGTGGCTTTGCAAGAATGCTTAGAGGTAGCTGAAGTGTTTGGTGAACAGCCCAGGTGGGATCTTAGCCTGTTTGGAGCATTTTGCAGTGTAAACATAGCACAAAAAAAGAGATCTGATCAGAAAATCTGCTTGACCTGTTTATGAGTTGAACTTTGCACTTTTTCTGGAGCTCTCTTTCCTTCAAGTGGTCCCTGGGTCTTGCTGAAGGGAAGGTACAGTTTCTGCTAAAATAATGCCACGTTTCTGGTGCCAAACAAGAGGACTTGAGACACAAAGGTTGGCACCTGCAGGACCTTGCCCATTCACTGTGGGAGTGGAGGATGGCCTAACCCCTTCTGTCCACCAATCTCACCTGAAGTTCTGAGTGCACAGGGAAAATGGAGTTGATGTGGTTGAAGGAACAAAAATGGCCATCAGTATGTACGTGGTTGCTCATGTGCTTCAGGGGTTGTTTTCTTTGTTAATTATATTATTTATTGAAAACTATAGACCTCGCATAGAATCCTGTTTGTGGAATGTTGTTCTGTACCACAAATAATTCAAATACCCAAACACTGAATGAAATGCAAGAAAATTATTACAAATTTTGTTCTTATAAGAGTATGTTGAAGACTGTAGCATGTGAGAGAGCTAATGGGACACTTAAAACCAGGACTATTCAAATACATATTTTTATTTCCATTTGTTATATGGGGTGAAGGGAATCAGATCTGATGTTACAAAAATTGCATTTCATTCCTGCTATGAATCATCAGATATCTCATAATTGTCTGTTGTGGGAGAAAACAATTGAAACTAGAATGGATTCAGCCTCTATGAAATCAAAGCCATGGTCTGAAGCACCATTGGTGTGACACACCCTCTGGAAGCATTGGTTTCCCGTTCTGGATCTTAGGAGATCACTCAGTCCAGGCTCTTGCATTAAAGCAGGATGGATGTAGCTGGACTGGACTGAGGCCATGGGTGGCCAATATGTCACAAAAATCCAGCAGGATGAATGCAAAGAGGGAATGCCTGCTTAAGCAGCAGATGGTGCTTCCATAACCAACTCTCCCATCCTGGCCCTGCACACACACAGATGTTCAGGTTGAAGCTCTGCCTCTGCTGAATCCAGATGGGAGGAGGAGATAATGCTGCGATTTCCCTTATCCAAAACAACCCTTTCCATGAAAATGGAGTGCGTGGGGTGCTACAAAACTAAAATGCAGCCCTCAAAGCTTCCAGACCATCTCTAGCTAAGCTCTTTTTGATAGAAACTCCTACTAGAAAGACTTACAGTACCTTCCAAAGCAGCAGGTTCTCCAGCATCCCTTGGCTGCCTCTTAAACTTTGAGGTCATATTGACAGGAAATTATCCCGGCTGTCCAACCTAAATCTTCCTTCCTGCTAATTGAGTTAATTTATCTTTGTTCTTGCCTTAGTGACCATGGAGAGTATTTGACCACTGACACGTTTATTTCTTGTCTTCTCTTTCCTAGTTTGGAAACCCCAGTTCTATCAGCATATAGACCATATGTGATAATCCTCCTCTGGTTCTCTGGACTGCTCCATTTCAGAGCACTGTGTTTTGAAGACGCTCTGGACAAACAAGATCTAAAATTAGACTCACAGAAGTCTTATGGATTGGGAAAATTGCCTGTAATGCTGTCTGACAGCTCTCCTAATGTACCCATTTAGATACATTTGGGGTTTTTTTGCAGTTTCATGTCACTGGCTCATCCTTGAGTAGTTCTTCCTTTTAGCATCCTGGCTAATAGCCAGCTGTCTCCTGCTTCATATGTAGGTGTTGTCTGTGTTGTCTCCCTTCTTTCTCTCACCTGTTGTAGTTTACAGTGTTTCATTTCATGGATGAGGATCTTTTCTCGGTTTGCAAGTCATACTGGGTACTTTCACTGTCCCTAAAACAGCTCAGAAACCTCGTACAGTCTAAATAAAATCATTTCATCATTATTATGAAGTATCTTCTCAAATCAGTTATCCAGGTGATAAATAAGGCATTGCCTGCAACCAGACCAACAGTGATGCTATGCAGGAGACTTACAGCCTTATTGGCAAGTTACTAATTCCTGTTTTGAGGGCTTTTTGAGAGGGGACACTCTCACACTGATTTTTATCTGTACCTTGTTTCTCAGATTTGGTTATGAGAGTGTCCAGTGTGGGAATGTAAGAAGTTTTACAGAATTCAAGGCATATCACATCTACTCTTCCTTCTTGATTCACAGGCTGTTTGCTGCTTCAGATTTTATTAGATTAGTTTGTAGGATTTGTTATTTGTAGATTTATTCATAACCTGCCTACGTAAGAGATTTATCTTACTGTCATATGGCAACAATTCATTGGTCCCCCCAAATAATCCTAAATTACAGAATAATTTTGTGCCTCCTACTCTGTAATTCCATCATTTGGATAATCAAAAGTACCAGTCCAAGAGAAGAAAACTTCAGTGCGGTAAATTTTTTTTTTTCATATATATTTTTGGAAGCATTTGTTTACTGCCTGTATATAAATTGAGAAAAAAAATTAAAGATTTTCTCTGCAGACCTCAGTGGTCACATCGGTGACAGTATGGCTGTTATTTGAGTAGGCACAAAATGCTTCTCAGGCTGGTGGACAGCAAAGCATCCTTTGGAAAAAGGAACATTTGAGAAGCTTCTATGCACCTTTTTTTTTCTCTTTCTGTGCTTAAAAATAAGCAAGCTTTGTATTATTTATTATTATTTTGTATTATTGTTGCCAATCTAAGACTGTTCTGTCATGTAACACTTCGTACATCTCTAGAAATACTCTCTGCTCTGACAGAGCATCTGTGTGTAGACAATGTTTTTATGACTAGCTTTATTTTTTAAGGCTTGAGTAAAACAAATGTGGCATTTTTAAGTTTTCACTGGGTCCAGGTAAACACAGTAAGGGTCTTGAAAAGACCCTGTTGATTTGTGACCTGGAGGATCTGGGTTGGAAACAAACCTAGGAAGGGGCTCTGGTGAGCAAAAGAGAGGAGAGTAGTCCTGTGCTAAGCAGGTAGGAAAAGTAGGGTTTGTGGAGCCAGAAAGTCACTGTGCAGTCCTTCCCTGGGTTGATTCAAGCAATTTTTGGTTTAAAAATAAAACCAAAACAAGCACAGTGCTTGGCTGTTAGTTTGAACAATAGTTTGAATAATGCTTGTGTGTGTGTGAGATATAAACTGCAGAGCTATGCTGAAAGCAGTGTCTTGCTAATCAAGAAGATTCCCAGGAAGCCATTTCCCAAAATCTGCTGGTGCGTTCTTGCTGTGTTAAACAAAGAAATAAGGAGCGTGAGTATGTATTCATCCCTCTGGGCAGTTTCTCAGCCTTCACTGAATTAAGAGCTATTATTTTGGGGTTTTTTAAAGTCCTTAATTCTGTAATGGTCCCTAATCCTCACCTTCCCAATTATCCAGGTGTGACCATTTTTACTTATAGAAAATGTAAGTACAAATAAACTTCCTTGGGAAAGCAGAATCAGCGTGGGCAGTAAAGAAGTTGTTGAAGTGGAACAATGTGGCAAACCCGATGTTGATTGGATTTAAGGCTCTAATCACTTTCCCTTGCACATGAGTCTCATATCTGTTGTTAACTTTAATGAGACTTATGTGCCAAGCCTGCAAGGAGAATTGGCCCTTAATTCTCCTCGCTGCTGCACTTTCATTAGGAAGAATTTCCATGTCTTCCTGTTGAAGTTTCAGTCAGCAGTACCGACACAGACACAGTCCTGGCGATGAGGAATTCTCCTCAGATCTGGGAGCTGTGGTGAGAGAAGAGCTCAGGTAGGTCCGACACTTGTGCCAACGAGTGTGTGACTGAAAATCTAAAGCTTGTTACCTCCTGCTTGCTCCTGCAGTGACTCTGGAGGAATGACTTTCTCTGCTTTTACTTTCCTTAGTTTCTAAAAAGGAGAAGCATTTTTCCCTATCTCCTTGATGGAGCTACTGGGAGGATGAATTAGGACATGTTCATAGAATTCTGGGCGTGAGAAGTTTTATTTGAATGTTACTCCGTATTAACCCCACCAGCATTTCTCTGAACTTTGATGTTAATCTCTGGCCTACAAATATTGTATGTGATTCCATAAAGATGAATACCAGGTGAGCAGCTTCACCACATTTTGCTGTGGCTTAATGAGTATGTTTAAAGTAATGATCTAGTAAACACAGAGTAATTGAACAACAAGCCAAATCAGTCGCAGCCTAGAAAATCCGAATTTGGGACCACTTTCTGCCTAACATTCTGCATAACATTTTGAATTTGTTGCTCTTCACTTTCCTGCTAGTTTACCCTGTGTGTTTCAAAGACTACTTCAGCCTGTTGGCAGCTCAGGAATGGGAGCAGACCTGCTGCTGCTTGGCAGCAGGTGAATGCCTTGGCCCTTGAAGAGCCGTCCAGATTCACGTTTCCCCAGCAGTTGGCAGTTCAGCCAGGCCTCTTCACTGCAGAGCTTTTCTGGGGGAAATTCCTAACTTATTTTCAAACTTCTGAATATAATTTTGGCTTCAGAATTTCTTTCTGCTCCCAGCACCCTGAGGGTTTGTCTGCTGGGCTGCCTTGGCTCCAGAATTCAGATCTTTTTGGCTTGAAGGTGGCATTATTTAGGTGTTACTCAAAAACCTTTCAACCATGTAGGACAAACAAAGAGAGCAAAATTACCATTTTAAGGTGTTGAGGTACTACAGGAAGGTAAGATATTTTTCCCGGAGTTGTTCTTCGTTGCTGTAGCTGATGCAAATATTCCTTTAGTTTTATGTAATACTATTTGTGGTCAAAAATATTCATGGATATCAGTAGGGAAACATGACCTGTGGAGCTTGCTGTTGTTGGCAGTGAGATCTGGGTTGCTATTGATATTAATATATGATATTTGTTAGCAAACAGTATTTGAGGGTTGTCAGTCATTGGGAGGTCTGCTGTGGGTCATTTTGGGTTTTCTTGGCTCCTTCACTAGCAAAGCTCAGTGTCATTTTGGATAACATTAAACTGAGTTCTCTAAACTAACCCTGCACTCTTTCAAACTGAAAATGCAATTCCTGTGAGTTGAGCTGGTGACAGCTCTTCGGCAAACACATGTATTTTGTTTTTCACTAATTACAATGCTCTAAGATCTCCTAAGTGAAACATATTGAGTTATATGTGGGCTGTCAATCATGTTTTCCTGTGCTCATGCTGCATTCCTACATAGAAAAATAAGCTAAATTATAGATTGTCACTTCCTTTAGTAGTTCTTACGAGAAATGTGCACATCTCAGTTGCTCAACCTCTGGCCAGTAATGACGCCTATAAAGCTTTACGCGGGTATCTGACGTGTTTTTCTCACCTTGTTTTTGTGGATATGGATGGTAACTTTGGGATTTTGCCTTGTTTTTCTCATATACAACTTTACTGGGCTGTTTGGCTTACTTCAGCCCCTGAAGAACAAAATTTACTTCATAGGCTTGATCTGCATGGCAACAACACTCACACTGAGAAGAGATGTAAACAAGCCGGAATATGTGCATTTTAGCATGTGTTTGTATCCTATACGTGAAACTGGAGCGTGAGCCTAAGAGATGGGGAACAGATATCTAATGAGGATGGAAGTTAATGGGGAACAGATTTCTGATGAGGATGAAGGTTAAAGACTGTATTTTATATGTGTTGTTAGTTGGCCAAGCAAAATTGTGAGAAGGCAGAAATAAGAGGAAGCAAAAGAAGCAGCAGTTAGAAATGCAGGCAAATGTGTTATTGCCAAAAATCAGCCAGCTGAATTGATTGCAGTGTATCAGTAGTTTGGCTAAATAAAATTAAGTGCTCCCTAAAGTTACATGATTTAGTAAGCTACAGTGCATCATAACCAGATGAAGCCAGTTTTTACATACCCACTGCTCGTTAAGGCAAGAATGGAATTGCTGAGATAAGTTTCTTTCGTATCTGAAAAAATTCCTGTATGATGCTGCTTGGAGACATCTGCTTTTGCACTGGAGATAAAACTGTGTGCTTGCAAATGGAGTAACCTAGAAGAGAAGACGTGTTCCCAAAGCAACAATACAATTTCTTGAATAATTGAGAAATACAAAAAAAAAAAAAATTAAACATTTATTCTGTACTGTTCCTTTTATGAGTTTGTAAGAACTATGATAGATTCATAAGACAACTGAAATATGGGAGGGAAAAAAAAAGGAGAGAAGAGACGAGAATCAAAGCAAATTTATTCCTGTTTTGTCTGGGGATGCCATACTTCTCTCTTCTGTTGCCTGTTTTTTTATCTCATCTTGTTCCTTCAGTGAAAGCAACAAATTGAAAAGTTTTGGTTTGAAGAAATAGAAACAGAATATCAAAATCAGTTGAAATATATTAGATGTTAGTACAGTTTCGGGATGACACACTGGTATTATCCTAGGGATACTGTGGATTTTCTTCTGCAAGGGCATCTGTGCATTCTCACTTAGGGGATCTGGTGTGGAGCTGTGAGCTTCTTATTGAAATGTTGTACAGCTACAAAACTGGGCCTAAAAACCTGAGGTTGCTGAGATGGCTTTAATTTAACCTTTCCGTGTGTATGATAGAAATCCTGATCCCCTGAGTGTGGAGGTCATTTCAGTGCTCACTGTGAGAGCTTGGGATGTGTCTGACACATGAAGAAGCACCCAGGTAGTGCTGCTCACTGTGATGGGCTGAGGGAGAGGGGCTGGGACAGGCTGCCCTGTAGTGCCTCTGTGAAGATCCACACAGCCCATCCCTGCTGAAAAAATACTGTGACCCCTTGAAGGGGGAAATTACAGCTTCCATTTCCTTTCACAGTTAGTCTGATAGGCTCATGGTTGTTGAGATTTTTTCTGAGGTAAACTGGTAAGCGATAAAGCATCTGCATTTTTTTTCTGTTTTTTTAAGCTAGCTGACATCTGATTTCCTTCCTCTTTCTCTTTGAAGATCTGAACTCTTCTTTTGTAGTTGTTTGTTGAACTGCTGGCCCAAGGTCTGGTGCAGTTCTCAAACCTTTGCAGCTCTGTGGTTACAGAACTTATTCTAAGACCTCAGGAACTGCGAACTCACGCCAGAAAGTAAACGGCTCTAACAGCAGTACAAAGAGCAGGGTTTTCTTTATTCTTTTGCACACAGACTGATGATTGCCAAATATCCACATCAGGTTTGGGGCCTGAATTGCTTGAGCTTGTGTTTGAGATTTCAAACAAAAACTGTTCATGATTAACATAGTGCAAAGCATGTATCTGTTTCCAGTTGTTGTCTTCACTAACCTTTTTGCAGTGCTTTGAGCTTCCTCTTTGGTCTTCACGAGTTACACAAGGACTTCTCAGTTTGAATTCCTCAAGGAGAGATAAACAGGAGGCAAAGAAATCAAACTAGACTGGCCTTGCTCTCGGTGCCTTGCTATTGGATTTCATAAACCATTTGTTTAAGCATATTTGTCTTTAGTGGTTAGGAAAACTATCTCTGGGGTTGCTGTAGTTGGCAAAGGTACCTATCTGTAGAGAACATGCTGTGCATTATGTGTGCCTAGTGCAGTTTTATGGACTATCACAAATCAAAGAAGATTTGTTTGAATTTCATCAGATGCTTCTGGCTACCCCAGTCCAAATTCATATGTAAGGCCTTTATATGAGAATATGCAAGAAGTGTTGAAAGAATATTGGTAGGGTTACAAAGTCAGTGCCTCAAAAGCTGGGAAATGTTTGGACACAAGTAGCTTGTCCAACTTTAACTCCGTTCTTTCCTGCAGATCCATTACGATGCCCATTTTTAAGCCTGTAACCTACCACTGGAGCTGTGCTAAGCTACCCTGCCAGGCCTTCAGCTTTCCTCGTTGACACTGGGATACTGCTGCTGTCCTCTCTCTGGAGAGGTTATGTCAGTCACAAACAGTAATATATTTTCTGCCAAACGACTCCAGGCAAACTGGTGAAGTGTTCTCCCCTAGAGTGCAGGCCACGTGTAGATGCTGTGGCAGATGCCAGCCTTGTGTCCTCACCTGTGCTGTCTCAGATGGCAATAAGAACCTCTGTTTTGGCTGCTGAATGCCACCTTTTGTGTCTATTTACTATCCTGGGAATGTAAACACTAGGTCATATGCAGGCACTTGTGGTGAGACACCTGAGCTTAGGTGTCTCAGTCTTAGTTGACTCCTGCCCATAGTGTCAGTTTACCCAGTCCTGTTGCTTTCTTCAGGAGGAATTGATTCTGTTTAATCTTTAGGAGGTGGGCAGGAAGTGAAGTTTCTTTTCCCCATTCCCAAGAAAGCTGTCTCACTCACATCCTAGGCCTTCAGCCACTCTGCACTGTCTCTACTTCATGTCTGCTTCTTAATCCCAGTTTCTACTCTGTGGATGTCTGAACTTAATTTCAGTCTCCTTGTCCAGTAAGTATTAGATTCTGTCCTCTACCTCTCAATCCCTTGCTCTTTTTGAGATATTCCCAGACACCACAGCTGCTTACTAGTGAGTCTGGCCATATTATCTCCCATATTTCCTCTCCTCTTATTTCAAGGAGGTCAGTTTTTCAGTCCCACCGCTGCCAGTGCTTGTCCAATGTAAGTGTGAAAGTCCCTGTATAAAGTGGTTTAATTTAGGTCCATTTTTGTATAGAGAACAGAAATGTTTGCCTCATGCAGTTTGTCCTGCCAAGTCATAACTCTCAGACCCAAACCAAGGAGGAACTAGAAATCTCCCTCTAAAATGCATCAGAAAATTTTTTCTTATACAGAAACATTGTCTGCAACATTTTTTAGGAATTGCTTAAATATTTTGGCTGAAGGTTTCTCAGATAGTTCCTCTTTGGGCAGACGCGGCTTTGGAAAATTTCTGCTCTTTCTCATTACAGTTTGGCAAGGCTTGGAGGCAGCTTAAAACAGGTTGTTAAAATAGCAATTGCAAAATACTAGGTTCAGATGCAATCCTTGTTTTGAGCATGTGGCTGTAGCTGAAGCCATACATCAAGCTTATGACTTTACAACTAGTTTTGTAATGTATTAGAGGCACTGACCTGCTGTGCAGCTTCCTGAGTAGCTGGCACAGAAACTACCTTCATAAACTGAAGAAATTTAGTAGTGGGGTAAGATCAATATGGACTGCTCTGCATTGTCCTGTTACCTCATTTCCTCAATTAAAAAAAAAAAAAAATACATGAAATTGGCCAGAGAGCTTAAGCTGCTGAATGTTTGTGGTTACATCTGGAGGAACAAGCCGATCTGGTGGTTGCTTAGGACAACAAATTGAATGTCTCAAAAAATCTGTGTGCAGTGCCGCTGGTTGCCATGAGCATGTTGGTGTGGGTGTGTACGGGGATGTTTGTGAGAGACAGAAACTTGGGGGTACATCCCTGAAGTGCTGTGTTTGCTTTTTCTTCCATGACCGATGCCAGTTCTTTCCAAGAGGTGCTCATCTGTCAGCGTTGGAAGTTGCCATCTCCAAAGGTTTCATGCTACAAGGATCTACAGAACATTTGTTACATCCTATATGCAGGGGCCCCCTACAGTCCTGAGCACGTCACAGTTTCCAGCAGGGTGTCACTGAAACCAAAAGCCACCACCATAATGTGCTGCAGGAAAGGGGCTGGAGTAATCAAGAGTGCCAGCAGCTTTTTATTCTGAAATTTACTTTCCGAGCAGGAAGAATTTGTTAGATAATTTTCCGAAGTGCCCCTGGAAATGGGACCACACATGAAGAGATGAAAACCAACCACACAAAGCACTTCCGTGCTGGAGCAAGAAGGAAGGAAGAAGAGGAAATCCTTTCTATCCCAAACACCTCCATTTGTTTTAACCTCGAGCATGTGAATCACCTTTTCTTCTCCCAGTGATCCAATAATCAGTTTATACAAGAACATTATGCTTGTCCTTTCAGTACACGAAGCTCAAACTCTAGCACTAAGTTAGATTAACCTCTTAATTTTTTGTAAAATTGAAGTGAGGAATGGATTCAGAAAGGTTAGCCGTGTCATAAACTAGTGGATGTTGCTGGTGCTCACTTTTCTCTAGGTGGTTCTGAAACACTTGTTTGGGCAAGCTCTGGCTTGGAAGGCCACAGCTAAAATTATCACAAACAGGTTACGGCTAAGACATTTTGAGGGATACTGGCTGGACTGCCTTTCAGCTGGGATGTAATCTAGAGTCTGACATGACATATGGATCATCATTGACTGGAGTCGATGTCAGACTTGGACCTGAGGAAGGAAACTCTATCCTGGAAATGCACTGCTAATATCTCTGTTGTGGTAGGAAAAAATAAATGTTCCTGTAGGCAGCCATATAGCCCCATACTGTGCTCCTGTCAGTGTTAGGAGTTGCCCTGGATCAGTCTTTGGACAGGATGCCTGCTAGGAATAAGTTTGTACAGAAGAAAGGGGAATAGTTATTATTCTTGCCTAAAAATAAGCACAGTATTGAGCTTCATAGTGCACTTAAATATAGTCCAGTCAGTGGTCACTTCCTTCCGTGACCTTGAAATCTAGCATTTTAAATGGTGTTTTCCAGGTTGTTGTAGGGGTTTAATTTTCTTCTTCTAGATGCTTTCTGCTTCCCTTCTTCCTGCCCTAGAGCAAATAAACCAAATTAGCTCCATATCTACTGATGCTTGAGATGTTCTCCATGTATTACACAAAAATCTGTCTTCACAGCGTAGCTTCCAAAGGCAGTGAAAGGCTGCACTGCAAAGTTCAAGTTAGATCTATTTCTCTTATTCCTTTCCCAGAAGCAGTGTCTGCTGATAAACTTTCACTGGAAATCTGTACTGATGCTCCTGAGAGACCTAATCAGACTCTTAACACCAAGGAATGAATTCTGGATGGAAAAACCTTTCGTAAAAAATCTTTAGCTGAGGTGGGAGCCAGTTTATTAGACATGTCTGTGTGCTGTCAGAGTTTCAGCAGGAGGTCCCTGAGGCCCTCCTGCAACTTGTAAAATGGGCATATTTCAGAAGCATTAGAGTGGAAAGCTGAGGGACTGAGAAATCTGTTTTCAAAAGCTGCTTTGCAATCAAGAGAGGCAGTGGTCCTGGAGAAACAAATATCTTGAGCTGTACGTGGATGGAAATGTTTGTTGTATTTTAGGACATTGTAACTGGTATATTATGCCACACTCATCATGTTCTCATTTCAAGTGCTAGGAGAGGGTAAACCCAGGAGTATTTTGTAGCTGCAATTCCTCCCTTTTTTAGTTCCAAAATAGCTGACAACTTATGCATTCTTAAGAAATTGCTGCTAATAACACACACAAATAGTAATTAACATATCCTAAAGAAAATAAAATTCTCTTTTCAGAAGACATTACTGGACTGTAGGGGAAAATTATCTTTGGCAGGAGCACTACAGAGGTATCCAACAAGGACAAGGTTGAAAGCCTTTCTGGAGTTGTTTGCAAACCCTTAACCACTGGCTGTTTGTTGATCAAGATCCAAAGCTGCTGTTTGTCATACTTAGTGCTGGTGTTGTGGCCAAATGATTTCTCAGATTTCTTGGTGCTTCCTTATTTAATGCCATATTATTATCTTTATATCAGAATTTCACTAAACAATACTTGTTACTGTATGTTCTGTTAAAAGGTGGTACCTCTGAATAGAGTGTAGTCCAAAAAAACAACAAAGAACAGCCAGGATGGGAGAAATGAAAACAGAAAAGTTTTTAGAACGGCCATTAATGATTTTTCATTTCCATGATAAATAAAGAAGAGTTGTGGTTGTACCTGCTTGTTCTAAACTGATACACCTGCATTTTGCAAATGTGGCTGCACAGCCTGGTGTGGAAGAGTGATTCTTACTGATAAATCAGTGGAAGTATTATTAGATCTTATATTAGGTCTATCAGATCTCATTAGACTTGCCATAGCAAAGCACAGTTTTGCCCAGGACCATGTGGGGAGTCACCTCAGACTGGGACTGGGACCCATGTCCACCACCCCTGTTTCCACTGGAAAACATGTATAGGCCCTAAAGTACTGGAAAAGGAAGAAAAAGACATTTTATGACACGCATAAGAATGTGCTTTGAATTACTGAATGTTGCCAAAAAGCAAGATTTCAGTCTCCAACCTTCAAAACAGATGATCCTGCTGTTTATGGGACGTGTACCTGTTCAGAAGCTGCTCTGGTGCTGACAGCTGGAGGGAGGTGGTTGGGCCCTCGCAGGGGAATTTCTGTCAGCTCAACAGCCTTTGGACTTAAGTTACCCAACATAGCACTGTAACATAGTGATTAAAACAAACATTATAGAAAAATAGTATTTTGAGGTATGGAATTGGTCTTTCCAGGAGGTCTTCAAGATGAGACTGGACAGGATGCTAGATAATCTCATCTAGGTTCCCCTTTCACTAAAGGTTGGTCTGGATGATCTTTTGATGTCTTTTCCAACTTGGGTTATTCTATGACTTGGATCAAATTGGTTGATCTCTTGAATTGATATGACATAATTAATATTATGATTGCAATCTTCAGCATTTGTGCAGCGTAATTCATAGAATCTCCCCAAAACAGGTTTGGGGCTTGTGGTGCTGTCCCCCGTGGAATCTGGGGCTTTTGGGGCAGGTTTGGAAGCCCGGGTGTCTGTGGAAGACAACTTCAGTGTGAGGAATCAAACAAGTGGTGCTTTGTTGTAGGTTGTAGTTGTTGCTGCTATTTTATTTGTGGATTTAGGTCAATATTGTGTCAAATGTACAAAGTTTAAAAAAAAAAATCATTGCTTTTTCTTCCAGTTCTACAAAATGCTGAAAGTATGTTTGAAAAAAAGTAATATTTAACTCTTTCTAAACAAACCTAGTCAAGATCTCATTGAGAGAAAAGACCCATCAGCCTTCAGGGCTTGTTCGAATATATCTATCTGAGAATAGAATGTGGGTACCCTGCCAACCTCAACCACAAAGTCGTCCTTCATCATTTACAGTATAGACGTAACAGGGAGGCCATGGAAGGTGGGAAGAACTAAAAATATTCACCTGCAATGGTAGTTTTCATGCATGTGTCTGTATTTATATATACACGTGTGTGTGTGTTTTTTTCGGATAGGTATACCTGTATTCACACTATTACTCCTATTAATCAGGGTCAGGGTATGAGTAAATTAATTGAGTGATACTTTGCACCCTTTTTTGTAAGGTGTAAAGGTTACAGCCTTTAAAAGACTTCCCCTTTTAAATTATTTCATGAACCTCTTAAGCGAAAAAAACCTGTTTTATATACATGCCTTAGTGATTGCTTTGTGTGCAACTTGTTTTACTTTTAAAAAACCCAACCCAATAAAACAAAAAACCAAATTAAAATCAGAATACTGAAGAAATGGACATCTTCTGACATGATCATTTGTACTTTTATTTGATTTTTTTACAATTTTGTTGGTTCTTTGTTAGCTGGCTTATTTAAAATCAAATTGCATTCACTTTTCTTTAGGCAAATTTTGTGTCCAGGATGTATTTAAAGTGCTGTTGTCTGTGGTGAGATACTTTGTGAGCACACTTCTTTTTCCAGTGTGGGTAGATTATTTTAAATTATTATTTACATGACCGAATTAGGAAGTAAAACCTAAACTTGTGTATGCTCTTACTTGTGTTTTTTTGTTTGTTTGTTTGGTATTCTGGGGGTTTTTTTGTAAATAAGTCTCTGTGGTGGTAATCAAATATTTGATCTTAAAAAAACTGCACTCTCACTGGGTGCATCCTATATCCAGAACTGCCTCTGGCAGTTAAATAAACACTGAACTTTTATCATAGATGGCATCTATTTCAGAGCTCATCACCACAGGGCTCCCACTGTGCTTGTGGATGCCACAATGGAACACTGGGGCTTTGCTTCTGAGCGTTTTGCATCCTTTTGGGGAAGGGATGTGGCTCTGCTGGGAGGGTCCCTGAGCTGCAGCACCGGCAGAGGGAAGCCACTGCCATGGCCACCAGCCCTGTGTGACGTGTCTGCTCTGACACCAGCCTGGTGGGGCATCTTCCCTGGGAGCTGGGCAGCTGCTGGTGCTGTGGGAGTGGATGAACCAGCTCTCAGGGAAATGGTCCATCTGTATTCCAGCAATCCCCGTGATCATCTCTAGTTGCAGTCTGAAAGTCTGGCTGCTCATTCCTATAGGAACCAGCATAATTCCGTGGATGTAACTATTCCTAGGGCATTCATGCCAGTGTGCAAATGTTGATGTGGCTCGTGCCCATTACAGTCAGCCCCAACTGCTGCACGTCTCTAAATTAAATTGAGCGGATAAACTCGTTTACTTCTTTTTTGGTTAAGCTGACAAATTCTTTCTGGTGAATTTGTAACTCCATGTCAGGTTTCTGCATCACGATGTATTTAAAAGTATTTCTTTTCTGGCAATGCTGACCTACTTTAAATGCTGCAAGGTGCTCTTACCTCCTTTTCTTTTTTTTAACAGCCAGTTGATACCAGCAGAGATCTTTGTACTTCAGCTTCTAAACCTTTGATGACATTTTAACTGTTCATTCCTGTATGTAGGCAGCCACTTTTTCCTTTTCTAGGTGGGCCCTTGCTTCAATTCAGAGTTAATGGTTACTATTTATTGCACACCTACAAAAGGTAAAACCTACATACAACAAAGTTGCTACGTGCACAGAGTGCCTTAGAAAGCCCAGAATCCCTGACCTGAAGAACATACTGTCCCTAGCCAGGCTGTGCAAAGATGTGAGGACGTGGGTAATTCACCTGGGCCCTGCAGGCACAGGGACAACTTCAATGGAATAATTCAAAATCCAGCATAACAGTTGAACATAAGTCATGAGGTTCAAAGAAAATAAAACGTGCTGTGAACGTGCAAGAGCACCTTAATTCCTGGATGGGTGTGCTGTGATGTTATTGTAGCGGGATGTTTTCTTTTGGGTAAATAATTAGTGCTCTCCTGAGACCTGCAGATGTGCTGTAGCATTATATGTTCTCCACCACAATCTCTAAGCCAGTCTTAAAATGTTACAGACTGCTCAGGTGTGGCTGGGTTTATGTGCAGCTAATTACCATCACCTTTTTCTCCTTCCTGCCGCAATTTTCCACCCTATTCCCCGGCTTTTTTGGCACTGACTCCCCGATCCCTTTTGTGGCCACAGCCCCCAGGAGCAGTGCATGTTGCCAAGGGAGGGAGCACAGAGCACCCCAAAGGCAGAGAGATCGAGGAGGCAGCAAAGCTGAGGCATCTCCATTCATCCATGTTGCCACTGCTGTGTCCTCGTGGAACTGGTCCTTAGAGATCCCACTCTGTGACCAGAAAAGCTGAAAGTAATATTGCAGAATTCACATTTTTGTAGATCCCAGTAGCCTTCGCACACAGCTATGAAAGGATTTTATGCTGAAGCCTCTGGCTGGAGTTCTTACACACAACCCACCAGATCCTACTTCCCTGTGGTTTTCTCCCATTTCTACATGCTGCACTATCATTCTTCTGTTGTCTTGTGGGACTGTTTCTGGCCCACAAAGGGTGTTTCTCATCCAAGCCCTTAAGGGATACAGTAGAAGCAAGGCAAGACCCATTTTGTTTCTTTCAAAACTGAAAATTTAGTTCCTCTGTTAGAGAACGAAGGCTGTAGGGGCTCTGAGCTGGCTGATGGTGTATAAATCAGATTGTCCTCAATCACCAATTGTGGCTGATTCAAAACCTCCCAGATCATCACTGATATCAGTGTGGCAGCCCCTCTGAATGTCTCAAGCAAAGCTGAATGAGGAGCCACCAAGTCACCACCAAGTCCCTGACATTAATTTTGCTCTCTGTTTTATTCTTCCTCAGAGACCAGGACATCTCTGAGGGGTTTCACCCACACCACAGAGGATTATAATCCAAAGTGTTGGTCCTTCACTCACTGAGTTATTGACCATCGCGTCCTAGCTCAGACTTTGTAATTCTCCCCAGGCACCCAGAGACCTCCACCGACCCCAGACACAGCACAGCTCTGCACTGGCACCTCTCCAGAAGTGTCTCCACCCTCCCCCTCCCCAGCACAATGCAGGAAAGAGGCTCCATCCCTCCATCTGCGACCTCTAGACAGGGGCACAGGTGGGAAGGGCAGCGTTGTCCGTGTCACAAGGCTGCTGTTGTTCAGCCTCCAGTACTGTCTTTGCATGAACACCTGATCATTTCAATGTCGTTTGCATTTGGGTATATATGCAAATACAGAGGGAAAAACCCCTCTGTGTGAGTCCTTCTGAAGAACAAGATTTGAGAATGCAGCTATCCTGCTTTTGGTACCTGAGCTGGCTGAGGCATCCGTGGTGCAGTGTGATCCATCTTCATTGCAGAGGCTGGCAGGGTGCTCCCTCCCCCGGGAGAGATGGGTGATTGCTCACTGGGGTTTGATGTTTCTCACGTGGATGTTCTCCTTCTGGCTTGTCAGCAGTGAGTCAGGAATCCCAGCTACTTGGTTCATTGCTTGGTAGATCATGCTGAAAAATTGCAAGGGAAAAACTGTGGCTGTTTGAGATTAAAAAAGGAGTAAACTGTGGATTTTGTTTGTCATGGGATATTTTTCTATGCTCCTCTCTCTTTCCATTTTGTGCCATCTCCATCACCCTGCTATGCAGTTTTGCCTGATTTGGGGGGGTGGATTTTGCAGTTCATCCCTACCTCTTACTCTTCGGGCTAAAGGTTTTGGGTTTTTCTCTTGTACTCCCTTTTCCAGCTCTTGCAGATCACAGCCCTTCGCCAGACATCAACTCTTGAGAGACTACTTTGGGTGTTCTACTAAGAGCTGGTGTGTTTTATGGTGCAGTTTAGGATTTTTTTCCCCCTATTTTACCTTCCCCTTGGGCTCTGCTGGTCTCCCAGCTTCTGCTGTGGCTTTCCCTGCCCTTCAAGGAGTTGCTTCTCTCATCTGAGCATTCCCCAGGTGTTTCGGCTTCTTGGCTGGAGGCTGCACGTCTGTATTGCATGCTGCTTTTGGTTGCTGCTCAAGCTCACTGGGAGTGGGGATAGGGCAGCCATGAACATGACGGCTGTGTTGGCTGTCAAAATACGAAAAATTCTTCTTAATTACACACTGGACAAAAGCCCTGCCCTGCCATGAAGATCTCTGGCTCACTATGCACTTCCATAATTGCTGTATCTGCTGTGTTCTGAAGTGATATCTTCACAGACAGAAGCTCCATTGATTTCAAGGGACTGTTTGCCTCATAAGATAACGGAAACTATAATGGAAGCTGGCCCCAAGAACTCATCTAATTTATGTAGTACTTACAAAACCACCATATCTTTGTGGAAAATTATGGACTATAAATAACAACAACCAATAGCCAGACATTTTCAGTCCCCTTTTGGGAAACTGTGGAAGATTGCTGTACTGCTAGTTAGAAATTTATAATACTTTAGGCTTGTACTTGGACCAAAAAGATGAAATAGAGTTGGTGTTTTGGAACAGTTCAAGGAAATTGTGCAGGAATTATGTGCAGTCAAATCTGAAGCTGATTGAGGGGTCTGGCTCTGAATTTTTGAAAACCAGGATCATTAAACTCTTCAAAAGGAAAAATAAACCAGTACAACAATGCCTGTTTCAGTTGGGCAAGCAATTCTGCAGCTTTATGCTGGTGCAAATGGGACAGTCATAAATCTGCTTTGCTCAGAGTTTGGTCTTTGGGCCATAAGTGAGTGTGTGATTCACAGTCCAAGGCACAAGCAGGTTTTGGTGATTTGTTTTCCCTCCAGCGTTACTGCCTGCTAAAGTGTGAGAACCCTACAGTCACTCCAAAAATGTGAGTGATCTAGAAGTGCTCTAAAAGGAACTTTTTTTTTAAAGGCATGTATTTATAAAATGAATAATGATTGCTGAGCTTGAGATGCAAGGGCTTAAGAATTGGGGGAAAAAATTGGAAACATCTGAAAAATCTATTGTCATGGAAAGTTGATTATATAAAGCATTTTCTGGAACCTCCTGAATTGTCCTTAGTATATAAGGAAGCAAAGAAATGGCTGGAATTTTTGATCCCTGTTCACAGAAACTCCTAGAACTTGTCGATAAAATATGGTTGGAAACATCATTAAGTAACTTCATTTGTGTGATTTCCAATATTGCACCATCTTGTGCACTCACTCTCTGCTGCTTTTGGTCTCTGAGTCTCAGCATCTCTGACAGAGCAGAGGCACTTGAAATCCCAATTTGAAACAAGGTATTTATTCAGAAATTAGGTGGTCTCTCTCAGATCTTTACTACTTGCTTACACAGACACATACGAGCCCAGGTATTCAGTATGGGAATATTTAATAAAGAATATATAAATATTTACATAAATGTGATTTGGACACCTCAGGCCTGTAGATTCAAAAATCACTTGGGCTTCTTTGGCAGGACACATCAACATAAATATGAGTAGTCATTAAATGATGGTAAGAAATGATAGCAATAAAACCTCCCTGCCTATTTTTCATCCCAGAAGGGTGAAAGAAAATGGCAAATTATTCAATGTTTTTAATGGTTGTCAGAAGCTGGACAGAATCCAAAAACTATTTCAGCAAATATTTATGAAATGGTATCTAAACCATTAACTGTTCTGCTTATCTGAGATGTAGTTGTGCAATCTGCTTCATACTCCTTATCCAAAGGTGGAGGAGGAAAAGGCATGTTTTTGGTGTAGAATTTGTGCCAATCAGACTCTGAGACCAGAAACAGTTTTAAGATTAATTTTTTAAAAAAACACTTTAATAGGTCTGGATCATTCTTAAAATTGGCTACATCAAACTGAGCCCTGTGAGTGATTTGAAAGGGATGATTTAGGGATATGGGACATTTTCTTGGCTGTTAATGCCCCTTTTTATCTGATCTGATCACTAATCAAAATAATCCTTAGAAGTTGCCTATAGAGAGAAGCATTTGACCTGAACTGTGCTTTGCAGGAGAACCCTTTTTATTCCACTGTGAATCCAATCTTCCCTTTTACCCTCTCTAGGTCAGACACAGATTCCTTCCTTTCTCCTACAGCTCAAGGAGGAGAGACAAAATGTGTTTTGCTTGCTCCAGCTGGTTGACTGGTTTCTCTTGTACCCCTTAAACAGAATTTAAGAGGAAGTTTGTTTATTTTTCTAAACTATTTGTACATTCTGCATGCATAAAATATTTATTTAGGTGGGGAAAAACCTTCTAAACACTAAATATTTGTTCATTTCATTGTTAAAAAGGGCTGACAGTGATCTTGTCTTGAAACGATTCAAGTAATAGCTGCCATTTGTGAGTGAACACTATGTACCATTTTCAGCTTTTTTGCTCCCAAGGGGCTTGTGTTATTAGAGGCACTCAGGACACTGAAGGAAGAGAGAGCAGTGGATGGTTCCCGGGATGTGCTCTCTGCCTGGCACACGAGGGGTGTCAGCTGGACCTCATCTCTTTTGCTGCTGAAGAAAAGGTCCTGCCCAGCCTCAGTGATATTTGTTATTTGATGTAGACAGAATGTGGGTCCGTGTTGGCTGCACTCACTTGCAAAAGGGTGCAGCATCCTCCAAGGAATGGGATAAATAGACTGAGAGTGATGTGTAAGCCAAGTCCATTTCACTGATTTAATGATTTATTGACCAAGAGTCATTGATTAAAGCAAACCTTCCATCTCATAGAGTTTTTCAATAGATCATCACAAATGGTATTTTGAGATGACCAAGAAAGGATTGGCAATGCTCAGGATCTGGCCACCTGTTTCTCCAGAGAGGTGTTGGTTCATTGCATAGTATTTTGATGTCTCTGTTCAAGTACTGGAAGCTGCAGGGATGAACTTTCTGCCTTTTGCTTTCTTTTGCTTTGTTCTAGCAGAGGTGTCCTCGTCTGAGCCAGCCTTCGATAGCATCTTGGCCAAGGATATGTCCCCATTGTCTGGGGAACAATTTCATTGCCAGTAAAGGACACTGCAAGACTGGTCGGTGGAGTAATCAAAGCTGAACGTGGTTATAAAAGAGGGATTTATCTTGATGAAGAAGAAAACTCACCCCCACCATCCCTCAGCTCCTACTGGGAGAGTTTGCATTGCTCTGCTAAGCACTTGCTCATGTGGTGGCCTTTCAAAATATCTATTATCTGGGGATTTTTTTTGATGGTGATACTCTGGATGGTTATACTTTGTGCTCAGGTATTTTATTTTCCCAGTGAGGTCTTTGTAATAAATTAAAAAGTCAGCCAAGTCATCCCTTGTTCGTGCTGCAGATGGGAAAACTTAAGCCCAGAGAAATAATGTGACTTTTGTGCAGCTACAAAGTGGAGCTGTGGTTAAGTGGGGAATAGAGCTGTTGTGGAGCAGCAGAGACTCCAGCCTTGAAAATGCATTTGCTGCTCCGTGCTGCCTTCCCCCAGGTATTCGATACTGATGCAGACGCAGCTTCAGTCATCTGAAACTTCTGCTATTGAAAACGGGATCTATTTTTTCCCCCTTCAGATCGCATTAAAAAACCCCTGCGGTTATTTGAACCCTCCGACTTCCCCTGTGCACCCTGAACATCTCGCTAATGCATCCAAAACGGTGCTTAATTACCTGCCCGCCGTGTCCGAGCGCCGCCGGCCCCCGCCCGAGTTAATGTGGCAGGTTCTGCAGCCGGGGAATCGAACCTTGCCGTGATGCCCGAAGCGCTTTTGGCAGGGAGCCCGCAGCCGGCGAGAAACCCGCCCGCCTGCCTTCTCCTGCGGTACCCGCCGCTCCTGCCATCCCCTCGCCGTGCCGCGATGGGAGGCACGAACACACCCAGCCCTGGTCCCCATCTGTTGCAGCACCGGCTCCAGTAGCAGAGCCCGAGATGTTTAAATGCGCTTGCCTTTAGGGAAAAGCTTTCAATGCAGTTCTTCGATGGACGTTTCCAGCCAGACTGCAGGATTTTTCAGAGCTGTAAGTCAGAGCGGGGGCTCGATTGTCTCTGTGTTTCTCTGGATGCGATTTTTTTTTATTATTAAATTTATTTATCTTAGCAGGGGAAAATAGGTTTTGCATTCATTTAGGTGGATGCCCGAGTGCACTGCAGGAGTCTGCCGAGAGGCAGGAATTCTTCAGGCTGTGTAAGAAATGCATGATTCTTGGGTATTTTGGTTTTTTCGTCGTGTTTTGTCTCTTTTGTATGCATGACTGGCACGGGGCTGTTGTCCTGTTTTTAGAGCATTTAATTACAATAGATACTCCAAGGCTGAACAAAATGTTCTTTTATCTAGTTAAAGAATGTAGCTTGGGTTTGGGGTTGTTATTTTTTTTTTTTCCCTTGCATAACTTTTCGTTAATGTTTTGGAAAGGGAGATTATCATTTGGGGGGTGTTCATTTATTTTCAGCCTAAAACCATCTGGTCTCTGCATCCTGCAATGCCTGGTTTCTCCTACTGCTCATCTCAGAGCCTCCTGAACTGCTGAGCAACTAATTGCCATGGCTAGTCACTGCAACCCCAAATCACAGGTTTTCAGGAACTGCTGTTTCACCTAATGATTTTAATTTGATATTTGATGAGGTTTGTCAAGACAAATAGGTGTATTACTGGCTTCATGTGGTCCTCCTTGCATTTTTCCCTTTTCACTACCAGAATTAATGCTGAACACATGCAATTTGCACCGCAATTAATGGATCTGTGAGATAATGAATGTCCAAACCGGATGAGGCGGCTCCATCCTGGGATCAGAGCCTGAAGGGTTTCAAGACCTTCTGTTAGTGGGGTGATGGTGAATAGCAAATGAAATTTAATCCAGTATAAGATGCAGGGTATTTTGCCAGCATCTTGTGTGTTTTGCTTGTTGTTCACTGCGTTGTGGGCCACAGGAGGGATGAGGGTGTCAGCCTTTGGGGAAAGGATTTCACCCTCAGCTCTGTCCCCTGTCCTGAGTTCAGGAGAGGCTGGAGAGCAGAGGCGGCGCTGACTTTGAGCAGCCCTGGGAGGTGTGAGGAAACCGGAGCTGCTGCAGTTGGGAGCCTGGGGGGCAGGATTATCTGATGGAAGAGGGAATGATGGGCAGCAGGATGAAACGGATCCTGCTGACAAGGGGCCAGCCCTCAATTCAATGGGAGGCAGTGGGAAACCCAGCAAAAGAAGACTTGGTTGTACTTCAGTTTAGTCCATTATTATTACTGGTAGTGGAATACAAATGTATTTATTTTTAAAAAATGCCCCAGTTTGAAATAAACAAAAAAACTCACCCACCCCCCAAATCCACGCCATCAATCTGTACAAGCACTCCTGACATTCATCAAGAAGATTAAATGCAATATTGTTGCAAATCCTTAAAGGCAAAACACAGAGTTGATGAAAATCACCTGTAACCAGAGTTTGCTTCAGGCAGCCAAGAGCCATCGGGTTTCCATCAGGAGGGGAAAATCCTCCTGTCATCTCAGCCTGTTTGGCCACCCAAGTAGGGGCAGTGGCAAGCTGATTTGAAGACAAGAAATATTTAATCATCTTAAATTTAAAATAAATGGTAATTAAAAAGCTGTAAGAGCTTGTTACCATGTCTGTATGCACATACGATTATATATGTTTCCCATACGCATTGCCCTATATGAGAGCATATTTTATATGTGTGTAAAAATAGTGATGCCCTGTGAGTTGAACTCTGTCACATCTACATCTGGGAGGACATAGTCACCAGGGGAGTTTGTTTCTGCTTCTCAGTGTAGGTGCCAGTGCCTTCGCTTTTAGAACTGCTGTATATTTTGATAAAGTTACCCCTTCTGTGCTGATGTAAGAGATACTTTCCTAATAGATATTTGATGACTTCTAGTGCCTGATTGTGGTTCTAAGTCCAATTTCCATTTCTAATAGACCTCCAAATCAATGTTAATAAAACTTGGATGTAAATGTATACTAATAGTTGTTCAGCTGTTCAGTACACATAGGTAAAAATTAATGTTCCTGATGAGAGAAAAATACGCAATATTTTTTAGGGCCGTGTTACTGGCATGAACTTAATTTTTGGTAGTAAAGCAAAAATAAAATTGTTATTCTGAATCAAAATTTCTTGCTTGTGGATTTAATTTGTCTTGAGAGGGGAAAAAAGGTTTGGTTGTGATTTGCTTAGTTTTGTTTCCTTCTTGGGTGCTCATTCATTTCACGGGAGGTTTTCAGTGATGCTCCTTGGCAGGGTGGGTGTCCGTGCCAGGCTGAGCTGCAGGCAGGGGCTCTCCCTGAGCCTTGGTTTGGTAATTCCAGTGTGAGCTTTATTTTTTTTGTGACAAACGGGTTTGGACTGTCTGCCACATGGCTTGGAGCAACAGCCAGTTCTAAAATGGCCTCTCCCACGCCAGGCTCGTACTCTGCCCATCTGTCACCACATCCAGGGTGTCCTGCTAAGTTGGAAATATTTCCCACACTCTCCAAGCAGGATCAAATGCTTCTCGACACATTTTGATGCACAAACTGTCAGCCAAATCTAATGCAGATTTGCCTGTTTCAGCTCACCAGTGCCTGCTGCGTTTCAAAGCCATTGCAGAGGGCAGAAATGACTTTTGGCGTATGTGGATAACGAGCTTAAGTTTTCAGTTGGGTTTCCCTGAGTGTGTGTTTGCTTGTCCTTTCTCCACAGCATGTTCGGGTTGGTCCATTGTAATTGTGGTGCTTAAATGGACTCATAAAGAATAAGAACAAGGCTAAAATCAGAGGCCTTCTGCTAAAGGAGTCAGAATTTGATATGGCCATCTTGTAAGGTTTTCTTCCCTGCACTGGAACTAGGCACAATTTCTGGAAAAAAAAAAAAAAAGAAAAAAAAATATTAATTAAATCATAGTCCTTGAAAGAAGCCTGAAGTTTACTTGGGTAGATATCTTCCTCAAAATTTTAGTACTGCATGTACAATAATTAGCAAAAAACCCTGGGAATGTGTCATTTCTTCCCTTCCCTTTCTGTATGAGGATTATTTCCAAACTGGACCCACTGCTAAAATTTATTTTCAGTGGTGGCTATTTCTAGTGTGAGTGAGTAATCCTTTTGTTGTGTTCTTCTGTTTGTCTCATTGTTCACAAGATTTTCCAGATGGGCAAGTATTTTATGCATATTTCTTCCAGAGATGGTCACTGGTGTCTTCTAATACCTTCTTCCGAGCAGAACTGTGATGCTTTTTGAAGGACATCCCTTGAGAAGAACTTTAACAAGTGACCAGGGATTGGCGTGGGTAGGCCTGGAAGTGTGAGATTTACTCTCCCTTGGACATTGCCAATTCTCTTAGCAAACATGCTTTTTCTCAGAAGTTGTATAGCTGGCCTGTTTTCTTAAAATTTAAATTCCGGGTTTTTTTTTTTAGTTGGACACAGTGGTTCCTTCATCTCCACTCCACTGGGCACTCACCTTGTCAGGGATGTAACCCTGTTTTCCATGCAGCCAAAGCTGTGCAAAGAAAATGTCATCTTAGTAACACTTGGAAGTGCCCCCAGAGCTTGGGGCCTCGTCATGCTCCCTCCCGCCGCAGGGATGCCTGGCGTGTGTCTCGACAGCGAGCAAAGCCGTGATTGAAACTGGGCTGAAATTCCCCCGGCTGGGCCGTGCCAGCCCAACAGCGGAGCTGGGAGCTCGCTCTGCTGCCCGAGAGTTTGCTCAGCCTCCTGCGGGGATGCAGCAGCCTCCCCAACCCGAGCGTTGCCATGGCTACGCTGGTACCGGCGTGTGGAGCTGGGGAAGGAGCTGGAGTAAAAACCACGCTCGGCATCGCCGTGCACGCCGTAGTAAGAGGCAGTCCCTCGTTCGGACAGCTTGGGTTCTAAATAAAGGGGGGAAATGAAAAAAACAAACAAACTTGATTCCCACTTTATAGGCAGTAAAGAGGGAGAGGTGAGATGCAGGGTTCATTTATCCTATGTTGAATCCTCCAAAGTTTAAGCCAGTTGTCCAGCCTCTCCCATACCAGGGAAACAGGAGCACATTGCCCATTGGAGATGCTGGCTTTCCCTTCTTCCTAGGCTGGACAGAAAGTGTGGGGTAGATAACTAGTGACAGATATCCTTAATGCCTTCCCAGAGCTAATCTGGAAGGCAGGAGCAGGCAATGAAAGTCTTGTCGCTGAAGTCCACTCATGAAGCTGCTCTGGTCTGGATATGCCGTTTGTAAAGAGCTTTGGATTCCCACAGGATGAGTGATGTATTGTAATTTATTAGTGTTGCGTGGCACTGCTGACTGAAAACCTAGAGATGGCACAAAATCTCAGCATCTCTTAGCTCAAAGTCAGGGATGGGACCAAAAGGACACGCAGGCTGGGTTTGGGCAGAATACCGTACTATGAGTGTGATAAAGTTTTCTGGGTTGTCTCTGAGAATCTGAGCTTTCTTCTGTCCTTGAGGGCATTTTATGTTGCCAGCATCAGCAAAATGCACCTTTAAATAAAGAGTTCAGAGCATGATGAATGAAAACATCCATTCTTTTGGGAAAAGAAAAATCTAGTTTATCTTATGAAATAAAGCATATTGTATTTATTGGTGTCTTTTTGCATGTGGTGCTAAAGGTATAAGAAAAGCTGTAGCAAAGTGACTGTAGACTTCATAGATGCAAAGCTGCTCTCTGCAGCTGCAGAGTGATGTGGGAAAATGTGCCAGGAAAGCACCAAGAGGGGAATCTTTCCTCATCATGGACGCCATGTGCTGTCCCCCTTTGACCTCCCATTCAGGTCTTCAGCACACAAAGAATCATCTTATTCTTCCTTTCCTTCCCTAATTTCCTCTTTACTTCTGCTTTTTTTTGCTTTCTTTTTTTTTCAGTTGAGGGACTATTAGATCAGAGCAGGTCCCTCACTTGCCTGGCTTTCCAGCCATAAGCTTTCTTCTAATTGTCAAGATTATTCACGGTTATTGACTAGCAAGAATGGAAAGAGGAGGCAACAGGCAGCTGTCTTCCTAAATGCAGTGAACTTGAAAAAATAATTGCAGTTCAAGTATTTATGGCAGAGATCTTTTGTCTGGTGTGAATGTCACCTTTTTTAGTCATATATATGCAAGGGAGAACCCTGCAAGTCCTTCTCAGATAAGGCCATCAGTTGGGGGTTTTCAGTTCTGATTCTGTTTTGTTTTACTCTTCCTTGATGAAATGGTTTTTGAAGAGATTTGGCCAGTAGAGAGCGGGGAAAAACATAAAAAATGCAAAACACAGTGACTTTTAAAGTAGCTGAAGTGTGGTGATGACTTAGTAAGCCTCAGGATGATCCTTGCATTGAATCCTCTTCAGATTGTTTGCTCCTGTGCTGCAGCGGCTCAAGTGTTTTCATTACATTATGGCAAAATCATCTTTTGTTTCCGGCAGTTCTGCCATTTCACTGTGGCTGAAGTTGTGTTTTGTAGAAAATGCTGGCTTTTCTCTGCAAATACATTGGGATTCTGTGTCTCATTTATGTAAGACAAACTCATAAGTATTGGAAAGCACTTTTATTGGCACTGAGTATGTGCCATCCGAAGGGTAGCACTTCCAGTCTCCTGCAATCCTTCCTGAGAGCTGTGTGTCTCGGTTTCTTAATTCCCTCATCACGCACCTAACCACATTTTCCAGGACTGAGGTGTGTTATCTTCTGCTTTCACCTTGTGTTTCTAAACTTTGGGTGCTTCTTGAATGAAATGTCTCACTGGAGAAAGGTTGTCTTTGGCTGAGCACCCAGGAATAGCACTTAATAATGGGTTTGTATGTGCATCGTGGTGGTGTCACAGGGACTATTGAGAATTTTGGTTTCCTCCCTGGCATGCTTTCTCTGCTGTTCTCTCACTTTCTCTCTTTCTCTCTCCTTTTTTTTAAGCGACATTTCGTTATTTGCACGTTCGCTAGGTTGTCCATCTGCTGTTGTAATAAACACGCTGCCAGTCACTGCTGTGTGGTTCGTGGTGTGAGGGAGCTGACAAACCAGGCTGTCGTGCGCTTGGGGATCGTAGTCGGGCTTTGTCAGAGTGCCTCTGTGGTGGTCTGTGACTTACTGGTGAGCTGGAGAGCAGCACCCTCCACCACAGCATTTCCACACAGACCTGAGCTCTCTGCACATTATAAACAGGATGGGGCTCCAGGCAGGAGGGATTCCATCCCAGCCCAGGCTGTCTGTGCTCAGCTCATCTGCAAAGGCTGAATCACCGATGAGATACGGTGGGGTTTCCTGGCAGGAGAGCACAAGGCTTGAAAGAAAACTTCATTTTTTCTGTAAACAGCATAGGAATGTGTTCTAGTGATTCAAGTCTGAGATTGAGAACAACACAAAAAACAATCTATGCTCTCTTGAAAGTTTTTTTGATGGATCTTGTCTACAGCCTAGGAAACAAAAAAGGTGAATTTGCTGTAGACTGCTGGAGATTAATGCCTGTCAGGATCAGTCAAGAATTTCAGAAATTAAGAAGGGTGTGTGCTGGATGCCGCCAGTATCCCATGATCAGGATAACTCAGGAAGAACAGCTTGGAAGACAGCTGTTTTCAGGGAAATGTCAAGGACTTATTGGTTTCATGGCTCTCTTTAATCCCTTCCCTTTGAAATTCGTAGTTTCAGCAAGTGGTGGCAATCCAAGCTGGAGGACCTGTGGTGAGAACAGGGGCAAAGTGGCTTCAGTAGCTCTTTAGGACCATATCCATTCCTTGTTGCAGCTGAAAGAAATGCCTTTAACTTGCACAAAGGCTGGTTTTCTTATGCCAAGTTTTCATATGTGAGTTTTTTTACATAGAACATTGAATAATCACCTGATGGATGGGGATTTTCACATACTGAGATCTGGATTAGATTTCAGTCAGCCATTACTCCCTAACCTTTTGGATAGTGCCTCTTTTGGACTGAATATTTCCCATTTGTTCCAAACATGTCATTTAGGGGAACTTACCCTCTGTTTTTTTAAATCTGATGCTGTATCCACCCTGAAGTGCACACAGCTGGTCCTGCACAGTCACCCAGTAACCCCTGGACCATGCTGCCTCTGGAATCTTCATGCTGTGGACAAAATCATAGAATCATTAAAGTTGGAAAAGGCCTCTAAGATCACTGAGTTCACTGCTAACTTGCCATCTCCACCATTTCCCCTTGTTCTCTTGCTTGTTTTGGGAGAAGAGACCAACCCCCACCTGGCTACATCCTCCTTTCAGGAGCTGTGGAGAGTGGCAAGGTCTCCCCTGGGCCTCTTTTTCTCCAGGCTAAACTTCCCCAGCTCCCTCATCTGCTCCTTATAGGACTTGTGCTCCAGACTCTTCCCCATCTCCCTTCCCCTTTTCTGGACACTCTCCAGCACCTCAATGTCTTTCTTGTATTGAGGGGGCCCAGAACTGAGTGCAGAATTCAAGGTACAGCCTCACCAATCAAGTGTCTGTATCTCATTTCCACCATCTCAAACTCTCCAGACCTACATATTTGTTCTTTCTTTTTCTTTCTTTTTTTTTTTTTTTTTTAATACAAATAGCCTTAAAAGTAATGGCAAACAAATAAATTGGAATAGCCTTGTGCAGTACAAAGCTGGCTTGCACAAATCCAACCAGCTTTGTACATCTGTTCCTGCCCACTCCCATTGAGTCATACCGAGACTTAGTCACCAGCATCCTCAGTCTCACAGTACAACTTATATATTTCTCTCCAAAACACATGCTACAGTCTAGATGGCATGGGGGAGTGAGAAAAGCAAAGCAATGAGCAACCTACCCCTAAAGGAATAAAGGAATGTAGCAAGTCTTATTATACTTTACTATCACCGGTATATCAAAACAACAATAACAAAAGGACAGAAATTCCCATGTATGTCAGTTTTGAATCTTTCCTTGTGCAGTAATGGAGAGATTTGTTATAAATCTCCAAAGGCTTCTAGATAGGATTGTTCTCAGAAAAAGAGAATTTTCTATTCAAGCAGAGTTACCAAGCTATGCCCTCTATTCCACGGAGATCAAACTGTGGATTCTGCTCACAGGCTATTAGCAAATGTAGCATATTTGCTATTCAGAGTTTTACATAGGCTTGTAATAGGTACGAATTCAAGGTTGATCTAAAAAAAATCTGCTGGTGTGCAGAGTGCAGTGAAAGAAACTGTTCACAGCTGATGTTAATAAAAATCCCGACCTTCTTTGTCCTTGGTAGGATACTTGAAGTACTCACAGCTCAGTAATATCAGCAGAGGAGGAGACTTTAAGGTGTGATGCTAACGAGTGCAGCTTTTAGCAATTGTTTGTGAGATCAGAGCTCTTGTCATCACTCAGCTTAATTCCTCTGTATGTTGTTTTCTTTATTTTATTAAAGGAGCTGTCTCCCCATATTGAAAAGCTGCCTTAGTAAAGTGTCACCTTCTGCTTGAGTTATGTTGTAAAAAGAAACTGTAATGTCTGGCAGGCATTTCACATCCTTAAATTTGGTGCAATCCTAGCACATATATATTACTTAGTGAGGCAGAAAAATAATGCCTCAAAGGTGACACCATCCGTAGTCAGGACTGCATGATGCTACCCACACTAGGACTCTGAAGTTGTTTATAGCTGAGGAACCCAGTCTTTCAGCACAGGTTGGTTATGGGGCTACCAAGAAGCTCTTCTGACCTGAGTCACCTCTGGAACGTGGCCAAAGAGTTGATCATGTTTGTGGGGACCCACCACCGTGGGCGCAGATTTCATATCCCCATGTTGTTCGCAGTCATTGCTCGTGTTTGAATAGACGGTTGCAAAAGATGCCAGCAGGGAGCTGTTTGTGAAATATTCTTTTGATACACAGCCCTGAAATTTTGGACCACTGTCGAGCAGGGCCGTAAAAAGGTCCTATTTCCACCCAAAATACACTGGAAATTGGTCTCTGGCCTGTCAGTCACGGCATGCCCCAGCCCTCGCTGGCTCTTTGGCCTCAGCCCTTGCAGAAAGGCTTTATCAGCCTGGCTGCCAAAGCAGCCTTGAAACGAAACCATAATACAACAGGAATCCTGTTTATTCTGTGTTGTTTACTGGCTTTAGTGGTCTGTTATTTAAGTGTGCAGCCTCTGCAACAGAATTGCTGGAAGCCCTCTTCTGACACCAAGGTCTCCAACTGCAGCAACCTCCAGACCAGCGTGTCTGGGCAAGCCTTTTTGGCAGGAATTCTCCCCAGTAAGGAAAGAAACAGTGAAACTGGCTGGAAAAGGTGAGAAATGGTTTGGCTAACCAGATCTTGCTCTTGCTATTAGACTATGCTATGCCAGCCAATATATCTGCTTTCTGCATCCTCAAATGTGGTTTTCTTTCCTATTCTCGAAAACAGTTCTGAGAAAAGCTTCTTTGTTTTCCCATGATATCAAAGAACAAAAATTTTATTTTTACTTCTTTTCACATAATCCCAAGCATTCTGATATAAGAGATGTCGAAGGACAAGGAGCTGGAATTAAAAAGGATCACCCTCTAGATGCAGGGGTAACCCAGACCAGAATCATCCTAGAGTTAGTCTCACCTTTCGTGGAGATATTTGTGTGAAGAATCTGTAACCTTCCAGATATCTGCTGTTTCCCCAGAGGAAATAGGGAAAGAAGTTGAACAGATGATAAGTGCAAATGCAGACAGAATAATCCAGATTTTCACTGGAAAATCACCTGTTGAGTAGGTGTTGTGGGAGACTTCCCTGCCCAGGAGGGAGCCTGACTGGTAACAGGAGCACTGAGCTGTGGTACTGCTGTGTCACGGCTCTGCTGTCCTCCAGAAAAAGCTTTGCTGTCCCTGGGGCTGTGTTCTTCACCGCATAATAACAGGAGCTGCCATGACAACCTCTTGTAAATAAAATTGGATTGAAAACAAAATAAATCTGAGGTGGCTTTGTGGCTGTAAAGTAAATCTAAAGTGCTCAAGAGGTCATTTTTTCAAATGGGATGGCAGGAGTGTTGTCTGGCTGTCAGATGGTGCAGAGCGATGGGAGGACTGACTAAGGAACACAAGCATTGACAGGAAAGCCAATGAAACTTCCAAAACAGGCTTTTCATACTCTTAATTCCAGGTTAGCAGCACTAGGACCTGGTTTTGCTCCTTATGGGGGTGATCACAAACTGTGGTCTCTGCAGAAGCTGTCTGTCCAAGGATACATTGCAGGACTGATGGATACAGGGCGCGATGCCGTTCTTCAGCCGGGCTCTGCAGTCTGAAGGACTCCTCCTCCTACCAGGACATCATTGTGCGCATTTGATGGAAGTTTTGAATCCCTCTGTGGAACCATGTGGTTGTCCAGGGCACTTATTCCAAGTGGAGTAAAACGGAGCTGGAGAGCAGGAAAGCTGTCTAAGAACAGCTTCAGTCCCCAGTTAGTGGCAGAGCGAGCCTTCAGTGTGTATCTGTTGGCATCAGATCAGAGCAGTCACATCTGTGACAAGGGCAAGGGCTGAACCATTGGTCTGTCAAGAGTTCCGCAGTGTTTTGCAACACTTTTGGAGCAGTTTTTTTGTTTGTTTGATTGGTTTTTTTAAGAGTTACTGTATCGTCAACTGCATTGTCAAATGTGTTTCTGGATGAAGAGGAAAACATGACAGAAATTGGTATCTGTCTGTATTCTGCAGAAATATTCATAAAGGGAAAATAAATACCTAATATTTCCTTGCTTAACCAACAGATTGGAATTGAGAGAGCAGCATTTGTAGCCTGGTATTTGATATATGTATTTTTTTTCTTCTGTGAATGGATGCCTTCATATATAGAATCCCAAGAAAGATGAAAAAATTGCTGGGTAGCAGTTACAATTACAGACTTTTTCACAGGACTAAAAGTACAGTTATTACCCACTTTGAAATGTTCTGCAGCACTGTATTAACAAAGAAAGGTCTCATGCTGCCCAGAAAGCTCCAGCTCCAGTTATTTCTGCTTACAGGTAGAGATTTGTTCTGGATGTAAAGACAGGTGAAGTCACAATACCTCCATGATATCTGAGGGTTACAAATCAGAATAGAGTCATCATTTGGGCTTCATTATACTTGTAGACTTTAGAATTTAATATATACATAGTTTTAAACTTGAAATTGTAAATGATAACTGAAATTTGGCTCCTAGAAAAACAGTTGTATCTACCTACCCCCTCCTGGTTTTGAAGGTTTCTGCTCAAATAAGAAGTTTTGGTTTTGTTCCTAGCAGTTCCAGATTTTCTGAACAGCTTTTTCAACCCTGATTACAAGATACGTGTCCCCTCAAACCCAATTTCTTGCATCCAGTCTCCTGCAAACCTAAACACTTGGTTTTCTCCCTGGAAGTTACACCAGGCAGTAATATAAGCGTGCTAATATGTGGACCTCAAAAGAGGTTATTTTCTTGATTTATTCCATGGAAAATGACTTAGCAAACATCAGATTCCAGCTCCAGCACAACTGAAGATGGGTGGAGGAAAATGTTGGTAAATCCTGTGGCTAAATTAAAATAAACATGAGGGGTATATTTTTGTATAACTTTCACCAGGCTCTTACATATCTTCACAGAGATTCTTCACTTAAGTCCTGCAGTAGCATATGAAGCAGTAATAATAATGATGATGATAATCTATATATTGATGGTGTTTATAAATGCCATTTATGGCTGAGTAATTTTTATATGCAGTAAGTCGTTTTGATCTTAACTGCAGTGCCTGGTTCAGCTTCAGCCAAATTGGTTTTGAGACGTTTCCTCACATTTTTATTTGGACACAAAGGTGATGTGAAACACAGATGCCCAGGCAAGAGGGAGATGTTACATAGTTGAGCTTTGTAGATAGCTCCCACTGAATGTGCATTGATAGGGCTGGGAGCAGACGGATTTGTCAGGAATACATTTGTTTGGGGCCTAATGATTTGGGGACAGCTTGGCCAAGCCTGGCTGCTGCTTTTTTTTTTCCCTTTTCAACTTGGCATGAATTACTCCCATGTGTTTCGGTTCCAGTAATTCAATATTTTGTTCCTTATTTTTGTTGCTCGTTATGTAACCAGAATATTTTCAAACACTTGTAAGAATTATGCCTGAGTTATACACAATTTTTGAGCATATTTTGAATTTAGTACGATTACACAAAGCGATGTGATTAGACCTGTGGCTGCTCTGAATTCCGAAGACAAGCAAGCCCTGCAGACTTCATGGATGCTGCTAATTTTCAATTAAGCTCTGTTTGATCACAAATTAGGTTTACATGAAATTGCTATTTATTTATATTTTGAACTCTTTTAAATGGATACAGATGTGGTGGTTGAGAAGCACTGGATCGTTGCATGGAAAGGGTGATGCCTCGCATCTGGGAGGTTCTGTGTTGGGGAGGTGTTCCTGACATTTAGAACACCATTTAGGACCCAAGACTCAGTTCTTCAGCACACAGAATTAGGCAACCTCATGTTTCTGGTCACGGAATTGCTCATTATGTACTTTTCTGATCAAGCAGATGCTAAACTTGACACTAACATAATTTCCTTATGCATGTAGAAAGGCGCTCTAAAAACCCTGTGGCTGGAACATGAAGTATCGTAAACAGAACAGACGGCAGGAGGTGGAATATAATTGCAGTTTGTTTTTGTTAGTTAAAAATGAACATGTGTGCTTTTCTTATGGCTTTATTGTCTTTAGTCCTGCAGAATTGGGTGCTCCTCTCTCATTTGTGCTAGTGAATCGGTTTTTTCCTCCCTGAGCACCGTGTCAGTTTTCTCTGTCATTTTTTTAGAAGTGACATATTTCTCAGAATGCTGACATACTTTCATTCAGGTTGTGTTTATTGCCATAAATACTCTTTAAGATCATACCTCCCACTAAAAGGCAAGATAGGCATTTGCTGAGCAAGTGAGTCTGTTTAGACTATAATTTCCTATCAGTTTTTCTATGGGATTTCGGTACCTCCCGTTGAAAGTTTTAACACAGGAGTATTGACTTTGGCTGTGCAGGTGGTTTTTGATGGTGATGTGGTGCAAGTGCTGCTGAGGGCTCCCTGTTCACTTGTAACTCACCTCTGGCATTGTTTCATAGCCGAGGAGAACCATCAGAATCTGTGTTATTGCTTGTCAGCAATTGCTGTGGGTAAAGCAGTGGGCACTCTGGGAATAGATCCGTGGGCTTCGGTCATGGGATGTTCTGATGGAAGGAAGAAGGCATTAATAAGAGACATCAATTTTCCTTCTCTGTCTTTGCAGGATCTCAGCTCATTTGCCATGCCATTCTTGGACGGTGATGTGGAGAGCACAGACAAAAATGCTTCTCGCAAGGTAGGATATATCCAAAGCTTCCCCTTCTTTGCAGTGCTTGAATCCCTTGTGGTAAGCACAATTTGTTAGGCTTAAAAAAACCTGGGGTTTTCATCTTCGCTGCCATACCATTAACCTGTTGAGAGTGGTGCACTAAAGCAAATCCAGTGACTTTTGCAGACCTTACTGTGACGGTGCCTGTGCCTTTACAACCTGTAAAGGATGCAAGCTGCTGGTGGTATTGTCGTAAATTCTGCAGATGTGTGTAACACAGCTGTAAATCACTGAGGTGGTGTTGCATAGCTGTATTCTCAGGAACATCATTAGCTTACAAGAGGTGCTGCCGCAGAAATATACACTGCCCAAAGAGGTATCTGTGGCTGTTCATAGGTTTTCCTGGAATTGCCTCCTCATGGTTGCTCTCTCTCTATGAGGCTTTAACTTTTCACTGTCTCTGATATCTCTGTCCTTGGCACTGGAAAAATGAACTGCCTTCATTTGCTGAAGCCATAGTGGTAGAGCCTTCCCGTGAACAAAGTAGAAAGGTTCCTCCTCGATGTGGGATTAACTCAAGGTTATCCTTCTGGAGGCATCGATTTGTTTTTCTATTGCTATTAAATTAAGCCAATATAGTCACAGAGTTGGCTTGCTTTAAAGAGGATCAGGGGAGCACACTCAGTGAATGACATTAGGGATGGTTATACAGCGCCTACACAATCTTCAAAGCAATAAAAATGGTGGGTGGGATCTGTCATCTTCTGGTCCTGGCCTCCTCATTTTCACAAAGCATTGAAGTACAAGCTGGTCTGCTAAATGGAAGTCTCCTACCAGCCACGTTCCAGGCTTGGCAAAGAGGGATTCTCCTCCGACCCATAGACAACCCCAAAAGCTGATCTTCAGCTACACAGCAGACCAGTTTCACTTGTCACGGTATTTACAAGGCTGTGGACCTCCAAGACCATCAAACCTGCTACAAGCCATGTGGCAGACAGTCTGCAGATCTAGTTTAAGGCAGGCAAAGCAATAAATATCTCTTTAGTGAAGCTGATCTGCATCTAGAACAATAACAACTTAGCTCTGTTGAGAGCATGAGTTTCTATTCCTTTGCACTGCACAGGTGAGGACAGATGTTTTAAGAATTTCTGCGGTCCATCAGTAATTGAATATGTTTATAACATTGGCCTTGTTCTTTTCTGTGTTGGATCTTTTAGACTGAGGTAGGAGTTGCTGATGCTGAGGAACTCTTGTAGATGCCAGGGAAGCTAAAATATATAGTGCTACCAAAAAGGTGCCTGTTTGGAGGGTTTGGATAAAGTGAACAATGTGATGTTTTTGGAAGGGATAGTCATGCTGGAAGAAGGCAGGGCTTTCTGGCTAAAACTTGATTTTTCCCTTTCTCACCTTCTTTCCACAAAGAAAGGTGAGAAAGATGCATGGATCTCAGCCATGAGGAAATAATGTGCCAAGGCTAATTGCCCTGATGTGCAGAATTACATGATATCATTTAATGACTTCCACTCTACCATTCCTGAATCCTATCATTTTCTTCTAACTGGTCTCAGGACTCTCTTTTCACAAAAGCACAGAATCATTTTGGTTGGAAAAGACCTCTGAGATTATCTAGTCCAACCTTTGACTGATCACCACCTGACCTTTGACGAGTTCCTGTCTTGGGAGAACTGGAAAAACATTTCAATAGTTGCCCTTTTTTTGTAGCATTGGTAAATTCTGGGGCAAGTTCCACTTATGGAAGTGAAACTTATTTTGGAATAACCACAGAGCTAAGGCTTTATATCTGAAATTGTATTTTTAACTGACCTTTTTGACTGAGTGTGTAAGACCCAGAAATTTTTTCTATTATTATACTTGGATCTCTGTTCAACACACGCAACAAAATGGTGAGAAGGGAGCTGGCAGTGCCCCACTTCTGATAACAAAACAGATCATCTTTTAAAATCCATTGCCACACATACCATCCTATATATTGTTTTCCTCAATGTGAAGTATGAGATTTTTGCTGGTAGCAAATGAGTAGCATCAGACTGCAGTAATTATTTAATTCTAACTAAAAGTTTGCCAGTCCCTACTGCTGATATGTAAAAAAGTCCCCAAGTTACTCTTCAAGGAGGAAGGATTTTCTTAGTTCAAGTTTGAAATCATTGTATGGCGTGTAACTTTTGTCTATTAAAAGTCAGTATTTCATCAGTAGTTTGGCTTTTCCCATACACTCATCATGCTGGAGACAGGCAATTCATCAGGGATGTCTCTCTTCCTGCACTTAACTCTTCTGTCACCTGGGCTATAGATCAAGAGTAGCTCACAACCCATCTTTCCAATGTGCCATTAATTTAATTATCTGTTCTTTTTGAAAGGTTTTTGGAAACTGAATTAACGTTTTTCACAGAAACTCTCAGCAGTTTACCGTGCAAGTGTCTCTTAATCATTATCCTGTGACAACACTCCTCATTACACAGCTAGGAAATTCAAGTCTAGAATTATTTGTTCAGGTTCACGTAGGAATTTTTTGGCAGCGGTGGTAAAGTGACACACATTTCCTGAAGTTCAACCTTAATCACTTCTCATTAATATGTCTACTATTATAAATGATGTATTCTTCTTTCCTTTACGGCTAATGGCAGGAAGAGGATAGGGTTAGTTTTCAACCTCCTCTTTTGAAGATGGAGAATATAATACTGTGAAGGATCTTGTGTAGAAGTGTTTGGCATGGTGTGATGGAGAAAGGTGCCTGTGACAGATGTTTTTGCCCTTCTTATTGCCAGACAAAATGCCTTAACACTTGTGTGAGTGGCTTTGTCTAAACCAACTGGTATTGCTGACTGCCCCGTGCTCAAAGGTGGGACTCTCCAGAAATGGCTTAAATCCTTCCTACACAGAGACCTTAGAGGATCATTAAAGACAGAAATACAGACAAGGACAACTGGGAGCTGAAAAGCAATCAGATTTACTGCATTTCCTCAGCCTGGGAAAAGACAGTGGAAGAGGGGGAGTTTAGAGACCTGGAAAATCATGAGTGATTGGGAGCATCATTCAGAAGATAATTCTGGTGCAGGGCAGCAGCCAGGGATGAGTGCCCCTCTGCACCCAAATGGCTCTACCAGTTTTAGAGGTCTTAGTATCTTGAATGTTTACAGATCTTCCATCTCAAATGCAGGTTAAAGGATAAGGTGTGGAAATTACAGGAAACTGATAGCCATTGCCTTCAGCTGAAAGCCCAGGGTTATGAATGATCAGAAAGAAGAAAATGACACAGGAAACTTGTCCATGGGGAGCCAGCTAGAAAGAGATGGAGGAGGGAGGAGGTGGGAGAAAAGACGTTTGAAGAATAATATTGATCCATTTCTTTATGGAAATAACAGAATTGTCACAAAAATATAGACAAAAGCTTGGAAAAGAAGTGTGCATTAAAAATTGTTTTCTCTATGTGGGGAGAAAGCTGGTGAGATGTTTGTCTTAGATGACAAAGGTGGATGTATCTTATTAATAGCTTAAGTGTCTTTAAAGCACAAGCTGTTAAAGTAAGATATTTTGAAATTAAATCCAAACAACTCTGATAAAACACTCTTGAATGAAGTGGCAGAGCGTTCTCTGCCAAGTGTTGATTGTGAATAAATCATGGAGCAGAGATGAAGTTTCAAAAGACTGCAAAAAAGGCAATTACTGTGTTAATATTTATGATGTTTGCAATTAGGATAATGTATAGGTTTGTCAAACATTAGTCCTGAGCAAAACAATGAAATAGCTAATGTTGGCTAGTTAATGATGCTTTTATAATAGACTTGTTTGGATTAAAATTAATTGTAAATGGTTCTTATTGAACAAATGTGGAGGTTTAAATGAATTATAAATTTGGTTGAGAAATGTCATAGCGTTGGTGTCATGTATATAGAAAAGTAGCACAAGTCATTTTGATTTAGGAAACTGGAATGAGACTGAATAAACATGGAGCCTAGTAAATGAATAAAAACCTGGCTGCTAAAATAAATGGAAACTCACTAGTGGAAAATTTTGTTTCTAGGCAGACAAAACATTCTATACTATATCATACCTTATCAGTGGCTTGAAAGATAGACAGGCTCATTACTGGTACAATTCGTGGTTCATACAAAAATGAGAGAGGAGAGAGTGGTAAATTCTGAGCAAGAGACTCTGATGCAGAATGACATGACTCACTTAGAACACATTTTGCAAACAAACGGCCCATTTCAATTTAACCACCTTGTAATCAGTTGCACCTAGGAGCATCCAATGCAGGCTTTTTGGGAAGTCTGTCATGAAGCCTGGGTTAGATTTCGAGAATAGCTGTAGGTAATCAGCTGTTGTGGATTCTGGATGTGACTCAGTGGTTAAAGGATTAGTTTGGGTTCTGGAGGTACAAATGAAGAAATAGAGTGAAAGTACAGGTTTTGTTATGACTGTGTTTGGCACTAACTCACTGTTCTGCTATCAGCAATGCAGGGAAGTGTTGGTGAACTAGAATCAGACTATTGGAGGAGTCACTCCAATACTGAAGGATTCCAAGGAGTGTTTTGTCCTGCCACTGGTCCCAGAATTGTTTTTGTTTTGTCCAGTGACTCATGGGAATGGCAGGAGCAACCCCTGGAACAGGGAGGAGAAGAAAAAAAAAAAAACACATTTTCAGCCCCTCCTTCCTCCTTCGCCGGAAAATAAATCTTTGGATCTATTTTTTTCACAGTCTTTTAATTGTCCATTTTTTATGAGCAGTGAAGATGGGGAGCAAGTCCTGGATAGTGCCACAGCCTTGGCATAGGGCACCTGTAGTGGATGCAGGGAGCCCTCAGGGCAAGGGCATGTAGGACAACCAGTGCACTGTGATGTGCATGGCTCCTCCCAATCAACTGCTTTAAAATAAATGTAGTTAGGGATTAGGAATTGGACAGGCAGCCAGCCCTGCTCTCCCCTTTCCTAATGCCTGCTTCTGTCTTTGAGCAGCCCTGCTCACTGCTGGAAACCTGCCCCTGACCATGTGTGCAGCAGTGCAGAGCTCTCAGAGCCTGCCAGAGCAGGCAGCCTCATCCCCTTGTATTTTAATCTGGGAAAGTGTCATTGTACTTTAGTTTTGGGAAGTGACATCTCTGACCCTGTAGAATACGATGTCATCTCAATTGGTACAGCTCATGCAGAACGAAGGGGACCAGTGGTGGTGAATGTGAACACTGGGAGAGCAAGTCCTTCATTACCTTTCAGTCTAATGAAGTCAGCTCTTGTGTCTCTGTGAGCTCTTTTATTCCAGCAGAATGAGAGAATCATCCAATTAACTTTATCAAAGGGCTTTTTTGTTGGGATTCAGTGGAAGGGCAGGAAACAAGTGCAGACGTCTATCTGGTGTATTGTCTCTAATTGTGTTTACTGTCCCTGTCAAGGATGGTGGGAGGTAATTCCTTTTCTGTTACTTGCCTTTCAAAAAAATTTTAAGTGAAGAGGCAAAATAAAGGTCAAATAACTCACTGTTGTAAAAGCAAACAGAACTCCATAGTGCTCCATAAATGTTCTCACTGTTCAGGGTTGGAGAAAAAGGGAACGGAGCTCAGGAGCATTTTATAACTTTCCCTTAAATTCAGAAGCATTTCGAAAGGCTATTTAGATTGAGTCCATTTGTATTCGACAGATTATTTTTTCAGCCTGTACTGAGAAATGAAACTGAATTCACCACAAACTGAACCAGAGCCAGAGATTTTTCAGAGAGAGCGTCCTCTGGGGAAGGCTGTGTGCTCAGTCGAGGATCTGTTGCTGGAGCACCGTTGGCAGGAGAGCAGAGGGGATGGCTGTGAAGAGGTGCTGTGGCAGAGGCACAGGCAGTGTCTGGATTTCCAACACATTCTCTGCCTGTCCATGGTCAGGGTCTTCTCAGCAGAGCTCGTTCATTTTTCTAGGCATTTAGCTTTGGCAGGACACTTCTCTTCCCTGCAGTTCAGTGCTCCTTAAGTTCTAGGTTGAGACCAGAAATTTCTTCTTAGAGAGGACTTTATCTGGCAAAAAAAAAGAGAGATCAGATTTCCAATATAAAGCAAAGGAAAAATAACAATGTAGGGAAAACTTCTGCCTGTGGCAGGGCTGAGATGGGTGGTGTGAGGATGACGAGAGACCAGTTTGTGGTGAAATATGAATAGTTTACTATCTTAGCCCATTGCACTGGGGATTATCATATGGTAGTGATTAAGTGTAGTGCACTTCAATATTTCTTGTGAAATAAGCTGAAGAATTGCAAGCCAGGTAAGAAAATAGATGGAGGAAAAGATTGGTATTGAAAGGATGAGTGCTGGATGGAGGGACAGAAGCGGTGGGGTTTCCCCAGCATCACTGCTGGGTCTTTGCCAGTAAAGCTGACACAAAAAATAGAAGCACAGTAACCAAATTTGTTGAAGACGCAAAGAAAGGTGTTTTTTTAATCATAGGGAAGGATCTTATACAGGGAGACCTGGATAACCTTCAGGGTGGATAATTCGTAACAGGACAAGATACAAGATTGTTCACTTGATATGTGTTAACCAGAGCAACAAATACAAGAGGTCAGGGAGTGTTCTCTTGAAGATGAAGGGTTTGGGCTCAATCCTGTTGCAGAGTCAAACTCTAGGCTAGCAGAAAGAGAGAAGAGATTAGGAAGAGAGAAAGATTCCATCATCCAGGTGAAATGACAGTGGCAGCTTTCATAATCTTATTCCTTGTAGTGAAATCTTCCAGAGCTGCTTGACTTGGAGCAAGTGCCCCACTATCACTTTATGTTTCGCTCAAAAAAATTGAATGCTAAGTCTGCTAGATGCCAAGCACTGTGAGACATGTCTCGTTTTGTTGCTTTGTTTTCAGCAGTGGATAGTTCTGGATGTATTTTAGAAACATGCCAGTGATCACTTAGTGTGTACAACAGGGCAAAATCTCTCCCTGGCCCCCAGCTGGGCATCCTTTTGTGCTCCAAAGCACGAAAACTGATAGCAACGTACAGCATTTTATGCTGTGTGAGATAACCAGTTTAGCCTTGAACAAGTGGAGTTGGTCACTAGAACCAGCACATCTGATGTAGCACAGGGCTCTGCTCTGTGGCTTCACCTCCCTAGGAGCACATTGCAGTAGGCTGAGGGTAGGGTCACACTGGCACTATCACCAAGCTGCTAATTTAACCCTATTCCAGCTCTACTGTTCTCTGCAGGCGTAAAGTCAGGACCTGACATTTCTCTACAGCATAATGAGTTTTAAGGCTTAAGGAGACCAGGGTTGGGCAGAGAGCTCAAAAATCCCATATATGATCTGCACAAAACCAGTGCAGGAAGTGTTTTGTTGTTGGTTGGTTGGGTTTTTTTAATTAGGTGAACAGTCTTAGTGCTTAGAAGAATTTTTCAATTCTTTTGATTAGACCTTATTTGTGCATTGATTAGTATTGTACTTGCACTGTGCGTTTGGATTCCTTATCCCCAAGATGCTAATTGTCTGTTCGGGATAAAATAAGCCATATTACCATATGCATTTATATTGGTTTTTAGGTGTGTTCCGTATTTCTGCCCATTCTCACTTTACAGCTTCTCCTGGACCAACACAAAGTGATTCACAGTGGTTACTAATGTCAGAAACCAGGCTGTAATACTTTTATTTTGCTACTACAGCTTAGCTGGGAGAATAGTTATCTTTCCAAAGCACATGTGGGAGTTTTCAGCCCACCTGCCCATCATAGCTTCAGGAAATGAGTCCAAAAAGCATGAAGAACAGGCTGATGAATGATCTACCTGTGTAACCTGCCTCTAGCATCGCTCCCAGAGTTGTCACACCAAGTCTGCATGGGCTGATGGGGTTTATTCCACAGCAAAGATTCTTCTGCATTCCCAGCTGAACCATGAAAATGAACATTGCCTTATGACTTCTGGATATGCTGTGATAACTGTTGTTGTTGTTGCTGCTGCTGTTACTTGCAGAAGCACCTAATCGTCTTTTAAAACTTGCAATCCGTTAGCCACAAATTATATTCTAAGCAAGCAATCCTGTTGTAATTCCCCAAGCAAAATCACAAATATTTACCCACCGTGATGGTGGGTGTAACCTGTGTGTAATTAACAGGCTGGGGAAGAATTCAATGTAGTAATTTCCTTTAATTTGGTAGCATGCACATGTGTATTTAGCAGTGTGCCCCTGGTGCTCTGACAATTAATTAATTCATCTGCCTGGCACGATGGAGAGGAGGCAACTGGTTGTGATTGCAGTAAATAAAACACCCTGCTGCTTCTGCTCAGAATTTGAGAACAATTTGCTTTTGTGTCTGACTTGAATGTACAAGGGAATACTGACCTTTTTGACAAATTGTTGTTTGACATTTTACATCTCTAAAATTGCTTTAGTGTGGAAGGACACCATAGTCGTTTTGAAGTGTCTCCTATCAGTGTGTCATTTTAACCAAACAAGCATGCAAAAAAAGATAACATGAAGCATTAAGGGTAGTGCCAGAATGAGGTCCTTGGCTTTACCAACGCCATGGCCTGTCACTTTAGGAAAAATTATAAAGAACTTGCCATCCTGGAAACACACCTAAACTACACTAGCAGTGGTAGATTTGTGTTATGAGTAAAAAAAGCTAGAAGATGTTCTTACTCCTCACTTTCAGGCAGTGCATTTGGCAGCAGACCTGTTTAAATTGCAATGCAAAAGGCAAAAGGAGGTGCCGTTGTGCTACTTGGTTGTTTCTTGAACTGTGTAGTTGTGAAGAGAACAAGGCATAAGTAGTCTCTGATGACTTACAGATGATATTTTAGTAAAGTTAATGAGCTTTTATGAGAAACCTATCACTTTGGGACTATTTTACACATGGCAAAAGTGCCATTTGTTTATTAATTTCCTGTAGTGTGGTTATTATTCCAGGTCTCAGTTGAAGGACTGTGCCCTATTATTCTTGATAAATACTCACTGGGAGATAGTCTGAGTGCTGGAGGATTTAGAGCGGGAATAAAGGAGATACAGTCCTCGTGACAGAATAGATGTGTAATTTGGAATGAGTTTTCAAGATTGCACATAGAATCCGTGACAGAGCTGGGAGGCAAACCTGAGCCTCAGGCAACTGCATCACGCACGAAACACTGCTTTTTTCTTCTCTTGTGGAGACTGTCCAGAGTCTGTTGTTGCTTTCGGTAGTTGCTATTGCTTCAGTTAGAATTGATTTATCTTTTTCAAAAACTTCTCCTTGAGGGCAACTGCTCCCCTAATTCATCTGTAAAAGGACAGGTATATGTTTGAGACATTTCTGCCCACACTGTCAAAAACAGGAGTGCAGGTATAAAAAGTTGTTCTGTCTCTTGTCAGACATCTCTGTGCTGTGCAGAGGAACACACAGCAGAATTCATCATCTAACCAGGGCTGTGCTGGCACATGTCTGTGCCCCTCCTAGTGACCCACCCTATTTGTGTCCATCTCCCAGACCGGGTGCCACTTGCCCTTTAGGTTAGAAACCTTCCCAAAACGGAGATTGTAATCTCTGCAGGCCTTTCTGCAGTTTCACACGTCAGGACCTGCTCCAGCTGTGTCCTATCCCAAGTGGAAAGGGGAGCTGGTCCAAAGTGCATGTACAGGACACAGAAAGGACTACAAGAAGGGGGACCCTGGGTTATGGAGGGAGCAGCTATTTGGCCATTATGCTGCTTGTACCTCTTTCGATCAGTGTTTTGGAACTGCGGCTAAACATTATTTTGAAAAGGGAGTTATTTGCATGGGTTTTAAACTCAGCTGACCATTTTTAGCTAGGTTCATACACACGAGCCCTTCACCAACCCAGAGGAGAGCATACGTGCCTATAAGGTTTCCTTTCATCTAAATCATCCTAATGAAAGATGCTATTTTTCCCTAAAATGACTCCCATGGCAGCAACATCCCTGCCTAACTGGACTGACACACATCAGGAGGCATCTGCACAGGTAGGAGTTGCTGCCTGCTCCGTCTCTCCTGATTTGTGTTGAGTAATTGGGCAGAGAGGAGCAGGCATGCAGGGTGCTGTGGGCACATCCACCTTGGCCTTGGCTTAAGCGTTCCCTGGTGACCTGAAACCCACTGCTGCCTTGTGCCAGGAACAGAGCCCTTCATTCATGAGAAATGCCCCCAGCTAAAACAGCAGCCTTGTACCCACAGAACTACTTGGTTCTTCCAGAAGAAAATAAACTGCGTATAGCTCAGGCACATGTAAATCCCACAGAGGTTTTGGGTCAGCTTCTGTTAATTGTATGGGGGGAGAATTTAATCTTAGATCCTTTTTTTTTGTTTGTTTTTCTGTGTTATTTTCTCCCCCTCACTGGGTGAGCCCGCACAGTGCAGAGCTGTGCTGTGCACAGATATTTACACTTCTGGAAAGCCAGTACAGGTCCCAAAAGGGATGCAGCTGTTAGAAAGGTCATATCCCAGCTCAGGTAATTAGCAGGAGCGTCATCGCTCTAAAATGGTTCCTCTATTTTCGGGATAGGAGTTGCAATCCCACAGCTGTGGCTGTGGCCGGCATCATGGAGACCTGTCAGGCACTTGGGGACTTGTGTGCTGTGCTGGGTCACATCATGGGATGGAGATTTAAGTACTGTAGGTGGGTGCTTAAATTCGTGGGGAAGATTTTGGGGCACCGTGTTTCCTTAACCACGATCATTCATTGCCTTAAATAATTTCATTTCCGGTCATCTTTCATTTGTCCAAGGAAGGAAGAGGGATGTGTGACAAATAAAAGCAATGGAAAAATTCCTACATTATATGTGCGATAATAAAATATATGCATACCTTGAAATGCTTTTGGGAAATTCGGGGTGTCTTTAGGAGCAAGGGGCAGTGTGAGGCCAGAGAGGTGGCACACACACACCTGCGTGTCAGTGGAGGCAGGTGCTGGCGAAGCTGGTCTCTGGCTAGTCCACCACCCTAACATACAGAAATTGGCTCTGTTGAGACAAGTTCAGAGATCCTGGAGGCCTCAACTGATCTGAATTAATGGTGATTTTTCTTTTTTCTTCCTTCTTCTCTCCTCCTCAGGTGGACGAAAGCTACTCAGCCGGCAGTCCTTCAAAAGGCCTTTTCTCAAAAGGGCTTCAGAACCGACCCTCCAGCCCCGTATCTGCCCCTGTGAGATCCAAACACAGTCCTGGCTCACCCAAAACAGTGTTCCCCTTCCCCTACCAGGAGTCTCCCCCACGCTCCCCACGCCGAATGAGCTTCAGTGGGATCTTCAGGTCCTCCTCCAAAGAGTCTTCCCCCAATTCTAACCCGTCTACCTCTCCTGGGGGCATCAAGTTTTTCTCCAGATCAAGAAAAAGTAAGAAATTGCTCATGTTATTTCAGGAAGATACACAGTACCTCTGGGCTTGGCCCATTCTTTACCTGCGGTAGTGAAGTAAGTGCAGATGAGGCATGTGCTAATTGTTCATTATCTCTTTCACTGAGCGTGTGTTGTGGGTTTCTGACTTGCTGGCCATTAGGTGTGACCTCTGCAGGGCCATGGACACCTCAGGGGCACCCACACAGGGCTGAGGATGGAAATCACACTCCTAAGCTTTGCTTAGAAATCTTTTGTCTATGTTAGTGGGAGCTTTCTGGGTGGTTTCACCGAGGCTGGTTGGACATCAGTGCCAGGACTTGAGAACAGCTGGAGATGTTCATGGGATGTGTGGTGGAGGTGGGCACTGACATGATGTCACTCAGGAGTTACAGGTTCTGTAGACCCCAAAGAGAATTTCAGCTGTGTTTTTGAATTGATATTTCTTTGCCCTATTGTAGGAAGTGAAAGCAACTTTTACTGGGTGGAAATAAATTAAATGTGTTTCCAGACAAATGACCATTAAGGGGATATTTGAACTTGTCTGCAAGAATATGAAAGGCATAGCAAACTTCCATGGCTCAGAGCACTGGCTATATACAGCTTTATACTGGGCACAGATTTTAGCTCTTCAGCAGCCTATGTGCTATTGACACACTGCTAGAACTCAGAAATAAGCAGGATTGAGAACATGCTTCCGTTTTAAAACTTTCGTACTGAATGAAGTTTCCGAGTGCTGGTCAACAAACCAAACCTGCTCTGCGTGAGGGTTTAGTGGCTGTGGGAAAGGAGCAGAGTTGCAGGGGAAAGAGAGGAATAATATCTTGCTGGATTGTCAGACTACAGTGAGTTTCCAGCCTGTGAACAGAAGAAATAATGACAAATTGTTGGCAAATCTTCTCTGACCATGTAGGTACAGAATTGGTCATGCATGTACCTGTGTTGGGCTATGTGTTTCCTGCAATGTATTGATAGTTTTCAGTGATTTTAAATAGTAGAGAGGGATCGTCTTGCTTTTCTTCATGACAATTCCTCTCAAAAACATTGGCTTTAATCAGAACGAGTCATTTCATAGCATCTTATGCACAAGAACGCAGCAATACAAACACATACAGGATTTTTTTCTTTGTTTATCAAATGCTGCTGAAGGTTAATTGAAATGGTATCTTTTCCACTCCTTGCTTCTCTCTAAAACACCATCGGGAGATTGAAAGTAGGAGTCAGTGTTTCTGAAGGACTTAGAGAAGGCTCTAAATATCTATCTAAGGGCATTTGTTCATCCCTGCTTGAAGTTCAAGTATGCTTTTTACACTCCCCTCTTGATCAAACTTCACAATAATTAAAATCCATTTAAGCTCTTCTTTCTAGTCCACATAGGTTTAAATATTGCCTTTAAATATTGGCAGTATTCTGCTGATGGAGAACACAGAGAAGGGCTCTCTGCTGCATGAATAGCAGCAATTTAGACTGCAGAGCAAAGCCATCCTGGGACTTTGTAATCAACTTATCTAAGCAGCCAGCACTATTTAATTCCTGGCTAGGTACAACAGAATATTAAATAAAGGAGTCTTCCAGGAGTCAGCAAAATCCTTTTGATAAGGTCACATCACTGCCTCAGGAACAGGCTTGGAATGGGGCCATGCTATATTTGAGCTAACAGAAAATATCCATGACCCTGCTGCTCGGAGAGCCTTGCAGGAATTGCACTGGGCTTGGGTGCTCGTGGTCTTTTGTTCCTAAGGCAGGAGAGACAGACACTTGGAAAGGGTGTGCTGATTTTAACTGGTGTTTAAATTGGTAACTCCTCTCTTTCCACAGCTTTTTGCAAAACAGAACATTTCTTACCATGCTTTCACAGCATTTAGCTGTCTTACGGTGAGTCTAATGCAGATACCTATCCTTCACTACCATGTTAATTTTTTTTTCATAATGTGCTAAAGAGGGGGCAGTAATGAATTACTCTCTTATAGTTTACTATGTTTTATTAACTTTTATAGGATTTTATTTAGCAAAACCCTTTCAGGACTTCCGGAAAATTATGGGTTAGCATTTCTGCCGCATTATTATTTTTTTACAAGCAATACTTCTGCATTCTGCTACTTTGCAAATAGAGTAACCCTATGTAGTACAGAACAGTAAGTTAATTGGTTATCTGCAACTCAGAACAAAGTCTCTGTGGCTTGAACATCACTTCCTGAGAGACAAGACTTCTCAGACACTCCTCAGACCAGATACCTCAGACTTTTGCAGACAAGCTGTGCTGAAGAGCTCTGAGAAGAGCCAAACCAGCACGTGGCTCCACATTTCTAAAGGGGCTTAAATGCTTCACTGCTAAAAATTGTTACAGCCTATGTGATTAAAATCCCATTTTCTCAAACAGCTTGGGATACCTGTGTTAAAAGTGAATGGGACTCAGGTTGTTTTATCACTTCTCAAACTGTGAGTGCACTGAGATCAGCTGAACTTGCTGTGTTTGCCTGCCTTTACATCCCTGCTGGTGCTGTGTTAATTGCATTAAAGTGAAAATTCACCCTGTGCTGGACTGCACTAGGAGGATCACCAGCAGGTCAAGGGAAGTCATCCTCCCCCTCTGCTTGGCACCGGTGAGACACATCAGCAGTGCTGGGTCCAGCTGGGGCTCCCCAGTACAAGAAAGATGGGGACGTACTGGTCCAGCAAAGGGCCGTTGCACTGGGGCTGTGGCACGTGGTGTAAGGGCAGGAAGAAAAAGAAGGAGACTTTTGTGCTGTCTTCAGTTTCCTAATGGGGTTATGACGAGACAGCACCACGCCCTTCAGGGATGCCCAGAGAAAGTGCAGGAGTCAGCAAGGGAAACGCCAGGAACGTGTAGGAAAAATGTTCTTGGAGGGGCAGGTGTGGCAGCAGAGGTCCAGAGAGGCTGTGAAATTGTTGCACTGGCAGATTTTAATAAATTGGCTGGACTAGGCTCTGAGCACCCCAGTTTAAAGTTGCTTAGAGCAGGGATCAGACCAGAGATCTGCAGATGTCCCTCCGAGCTGTGGCTCTTCTGGGAGACTCTGCGCTGGAGTCTTCCCTTTGGGTTTACAGCAAATCTGTATTTTATCCAGGCAATCAGCAATTAAAAAAAAAAAAAAAGCGCATCAGATAAAAGTTGACAGGGACCTGGGGTTTGTTTTTGTCCCCCACTTTATCTGAAAGGAGTCTGTGCTGCATTTCTTTCCTGTCATCATGAGCAGTATGTGGGGGAAAGTAGATGCAGTCTTTGTTTTAAATAACATACCCCGTCTTCCCTCCACTTCCTCCTCCCACACATTGTTCAAAACATAGACTAACCTGTTACTCCACATATTCCTTGTTTTTCTTGGAAGCAACTTCTTCCTAGCTTGTTTTCATTTTAAAGACTATGTGTGGTATTTGCAGCGCTTGCTTTCCCATGTAGTTGCTCTTTTCACAGCTAAGTTATTTTGCCTTTTGAATATACACAGTTTAGGAAGGGCTAGGGTAGGACAATGTTAAAACAGAAAGTGATTTATAGATGTGAAACTTAAAATATTTTCCACTTCAGGCTGGGAGTTTAAAGGTTTTGCTCATTTTCAATATTTTGTCATTGGTTTTGGCAATATCCAAGAGCTCGTCTTTGTGCCTTTTGCCTTTGGTTACCCCAGTTCAGCATCTGGTCATAACCCCACAGCTCTGATCTGACAAAAGATTTACCTTGAAAGAAAAAATACCTTCCCACAACATGTACTTGGCTGCCAGCCACTTCAGGTAGTTTGTAAGTACAGCTTCGAAGCAGTAAACTGCTGGCTGGGGCTTCACATTCAGCATCCCACCTTTGTAACAAATCCACCTCAGGCCCCTCTGGAGGAGGCTCTGCAGTGACCTTTTGGGTGAGCTGTGTGCTTGGCCACTGCTGCAGCCCCTTCAGTTTGAGAAGTTCACTGCAGAAAAATCCAAGACTGCTCTTTGCATGCTGGGTTTCTGTACAAATGCTCTGAAATTTAATTATCAAATTTATTTAATTTCTAATTTGTTTTCTGTCTGAAAATTTCTTTGCAATGGAAAATGTTAGACCGACAGCTGAAAACTGAATATGGATTGGGGGTGAGTTAAGCCTGGCTTTGAGGTGGTGCAGAGGACTTGCTAATGCTGTCCCCTGCACTGTGATGCTTGGTAATGCATCCCCCCAGTGCTGCCCACCTTACACCTCCCAGAGCCAGGTGCCTTCTGCAAGTGGAGATTGGCTCCAGCACCTGGACCCAGAGCTGGCTTCAGCCTGCAGCCATCCAACACTCTGTGTGTATATCAAAGGACAGGAAAGGCGATCGTGATTAACTGGGATGCATTGGAAAATGTTGGATCTGGGCATGATGTTCAAAGCAGAGAATAAGAGATGGATACTGTCCTGGTTTTGGCTGGGATAGAGTTAATTTTCCCCTAGTGGCTGGTACAGTTCTGTGTTTTGGATTCGGTGTGAGAATAATGTTGGTAACTGCACTGGATTTGTGTGGCCAGGTTTTGGTAATGGGGGGACTAGAGGAGCGGCTTCTGGGAGAAGCTGCTGGAAGCTTCCCCCATGTCCAACAGAGCCAATGCCAGATGGCTCCAAGAAGGACCCACTGCTGGACAAGGCTGAGCCCATCAGCAACAGTGGTAGCACCTCTGGAAGAACATATTTAAGAAGGTGAAAAAAATCCTGCAGAATTGAGGATGTACAGTTCAGCATCACCAGCAGCAGCATGGGCACGTGAGGAGCCATGGAACATTAAAATAATTACATTTTAATTGGATATGAAAAAACGAGTGCGTTAGTATGACCTGTAGCTTGCAGTAGGCTTCTGCAGAGCTGACACTGATTCCACAGATTTTCTTCAGGGACAACAGGAGGAAAGGGTGAGTGAAGAGGTGCAAGTTGAATTTTGAGGTGCTGTGAAAAGTGATTTCTAAATTGGCATTGTGGAGCTGCTTCCCAGTTTGTTTTAGGTCAGCTCAAAACTGCATGAACTGCTCTCAAGAGGCACAGCTTGGGACCTGCTGCTCCAAGACATCGTTGAGTCCTGGCTGCAGTGGGAAGGCACTTCCCATGTGTGTCACTTTTGTGAGAGGTGTAATGCCAGGAGAAAGCAGTGAAACATCCCAGTAAAGCAAACTGAAGTGATCCAAAGTAAACACGGGAGGATGACCTGCACTGGGAAGAAACACAATGCAGATGACACTTTTTTTGCATGAGCTCTCCCTGCACAGCCAGTACATGTACAAATAACTGAGGACAGCTTTATTTCACCGAGTGGAAATTAGGGAGCTACTCCTGCAGATAGGCTAAAATCAAGTACCCTGAATATTTTATTAGAAGTAGATGGTTGTATGAAATTTAAGTCATTAAAATGTAGCTTTACTGATGGGTCTGAGTGCCCCATTTTGAAGGACATCAGAGCATTTTCCAGTGCTGCTTCCCCTTCTGAAACAATCAGTTCAAGTAACAGCAATACTCATGACATATTAATGATGCTGTCAGTTTTACTAGCAAAGGAAATCAATTAAAAGGTCTCCATTGACCTAAAGCTTTGGGTTGTGGTGCATGGGATCAAAGGATAAGTTTAGCTCAGAATTAAAAGTAGCTTATGGAACTTTAAATTGAAGATTACGCAGCTTTCAAACACCTTGATGTTGGTGGTCAGATTTGAATCATGGTGAATTTGCACAGTACTTGAGGAAGGAAATGTTTTTCGATATAAACTTTTAATGTTCTGCTTCCTCTTAATGATTTTTCTCCTTCTGAAATTCAATACTATTAGCTAAAGTTAATAGTGCCTAAAGTAATCCATAAGGAGGACTCCTGGTGCTCCCATAATAAAGGTCCAGATGGTATTTTTTTCAAAAGACTGTGAGAAGCAAGGCAGAATGGTTGTCATTTACCTTATTCATTCTAATCATTTATTTTCTTGTAGAACATCTTGTGGTTAGACGATGCTCTCTGTGAGAAAATCCTATGACTGTACTAATTTTTACCCATAGATGGAGCAAGTAGCTCTCATTTGCAGTAACCCAGGGAAGAAATGGGGAAAACCCTGCCACACCGTTGCCAGATTGTGCTCTGATGCCTTGAAGGCCTTTGGATTGTGGCTGATCTCTGCTAAAATTTTTCTTCAAGCATTAGACTGAAGTTCATTCCCCCCCCCTCAAGATTTTACTCCATATTTGTGGTATTTAGATAACAGCTTGGAGTGGAGTGACTTTAGTCTGGGCCAGGCTGTTGTGGAGGGTTGGCTGCTGGGCACAGACATTTCACATTCCTTTTCCTCAAGCCATTTCCCACCATTACTCTTCAGGAATGCTTTCCTGCAGAGTGGCACCATGCAATAGGGTCCTTCCTCGTGCCAGCTGCTGCAATCTACATTTGGATTTTTCTTTGCTAAATCAATACATTCCTCCCATAGTCTTGGAGCCTCCCAGCCTTCAGACCACAACTGCAGAGACCCATCAATTCCAGCCTGCACCAGGACTCTGAACAGCTCAGGTCACTCCGTTTCCAGCTCTCCTGTGTTCACAGTCCCCCAGCCTTCTGAATGGGCAGGCAGGGGGGATGCAGAGGGAAAGGGCAGGAGGCAGCTTTGATTTGTGGCTGTGACTACTATGCAGGACAAGGGGAGCAAGCTGGAGAAGGACGAGGCTGCTCGGTCCATGTCCACCTTGGGAGAGTGATGTAGGCTCTTCCACAGTCATCCCATAAAACCTGGGAAAGGAGAAAAGCTGTTTGTCTTGCTTTATTCTCCAGTACTGGTGTGCAAAGACATCTAATCATCCATTGTCAAGCTTGCTTTGCCCTCAGAGGCGGGCAAGGGGACCAACACTGCTCATTTTGGTCTCATCTACACTAAAAAAATGACTTTTTGCAGACAAAATGTGTCAGCACTGCTGCAGCTGAGCTGGTGCAGCACACATGGCCGAAGACCAGCCACGTTCAGCACCATTTCTCCTGCCAGTTACTGATGTCTGCTGTCAGCAGCAGACAATCTGTCTGGTTTAAACGTGCCTATGGTGATTGTTCTTTGTTTATTTGGAGATATCTTTCAATGTGTTTCCTTTTTCACCTTAGTTTCTCGTGGTCAGTCTTGTCTGCATAGGGCGAGTACATCCAGTATACTTTTATATTCCTCCCCTTTCTGTCCAGCCAAGAAAGATTTTTCAGACTGTCTTCAAATTCCTGATGATTTATACGAAATCATTAAAAAAAAAAAAAAAAACCCACAAAAGAAAAGAGAAAAAAAAGAATTTTTTTCAGTCTTTAACTTATATGTGTAGGGTATGGGACAGACCTGCGGCCAGATTCATTCCCATTTTCTATCTCTTTCCTGGGATTTCAGCTGTGGAACATACTGCAAATAATCAAACTTTTTAATAACAACCAAATTATAATTTCTTGTGATGTATGGACAAGACTTTAGTTTTATATTTGGTCATTCAGAGACTGCTGCTGGCATGAAGGGGAAATAGAAACTGCAGGTCGAACATCTCCAAAAGCTGATGAACTGCTGCTCTTCTTTGTGTCTTTCAATAAAAGTTGTCTGAAGGGCATTGCTGATGTGCAGATGACTTTTCCATGCAGACAGCAATGTAAGCAATAGTAAAGCTGAAGAAAGTGTTCTGCTGTCTTGAGCTGTCTAATCACAGGAAATCATTTGGAAATAAATTCTGGGGTGAATTTTTGTGGTTGTGGGCTGCTTATATTTAGCTATCTGCATTTTACAAATCCGAGAACATATGTATGAGCAGACCTTCAATTATATTTATGTGTCTATTTTCCATTTTGATCAATCATTTCAGAATATGGTCCCTAAGCAAGTATTTGTTTATAAATGCTGGAGAAATCCTGTTTATTTTAGTAGGTTTGTTCACACATTTAAAAGTACATTGCTTTTCCTGATTCTAAGTGAATGCTTGTAATTCCACTGAAAAAGCATTGTGCATCCAAGCTTTTTTGCTATGTGGTTGGAGTCTGGAGGAGTAATAGTGACTTAAGGTATCAGATCCAAGTTTTAGAGATATTATGGGTTTTCAGCTTCTTAGATAAAGTGTTTGGAAAATGCCTCAAAAATGGGCTGAATAAACATGATAAATGTTGACTCAATCGGTTTTCTGATCTGGAAAAATATGTAATGAAAGAACCTTATCACAAGGCAGAAAAATGCATGGATTGAGGAACACAGTGTGTATAGTAGAGTGGGTCAAACACAGTTAAATCCCAGGCTCAGGCCAAGTCTTGTGTAGCCCTTTTTGGGTCAGTGTGAGTTAGGACTGAGCTTGGTCTGATTTTAAAAATAAAATAAGCCCCATAAAAATGATGGTAAATCGCTGTGCATTGTGAGAGTCAATAGGGCAAGGAGCTGATCACTATCGTGTCTCAGTTCATGAGCTTTGTGGAAATGAGCCTTTGCTTTTTGCAGCCTTTGGGGCTGTGAAAACATCTTGAAGGAGAGCCCTGCTGATAACCAGTGATTTGACTGAGAGGGTTTTACAGACTTCATGCAGGCTCTGCTGCTTGCCTGCAAGGTTGTCTAGATTCGTTCCCTGCTTTCACATGTGCATTTTCCAATTGACCATAAAGCCAACTGAAGGTAACATTCCCATGTGTATGGGAAATAACCATGGGCAGGCACTGCAGTGTCACAGCTGAGCCGGTATAAACTGTCACATGAGCTTCCAGCAGCTGCTTTAGCAGCTCCTCACTTCCAGCAGTCACTGGCAGAGGCACGAACTGGGCAAGGAGAACCTGGATCATCTATTTGCATTCACTCAGGGACTGGAACACCTTCAACTCGTGTAGTGATCATCTGACAGTGGAGCTGTCATTAGCCCATTTGATCCTTAAAGCAAATTTAGAAGCAGGTTGGTTGTTACTGGAAAAAGGAAATGTGGAAAAGCAAAGAGTAAAATGTATAAAGCTCTGCATGGTGCCAGGTTTAGGATTTTTTTCCCCATTGCCATAGTAAGTCAAATAAATATCAGTCTGAATTAGAAGATCTAGGAAGGAGCCTTTTGTACTTGCAGTTTGACAGAGGTGAAACTGCTGTGGAAATGGTGTGATTCCAACCTATGTCACTGATGTAATTCCTGTTCTCCTGAATCTGTGTAGTGCAGCTGAATCTTTCCATGCTGCTTTCTCTTTGACCTAAGTGAGCTCATGTTTCCTTTGTCAAAGCCAAGGAGAACAGAGATGCCACTTTTTGAAATTAATTAGTTTAGGATTTTCTAGCCCAGTGAGTTAATTGATTTGAGGTTTATTGAACACATCAGCTGGAGAAGGCTAGAAGTCATGTTCTTAGTTTAAAATGGCAGGCAAGGTCCTATGTCAGAAAACAAGTCTTGGGTCTAATTTTTGGACAGTGATCTATGAACAGTTCCCATCCATCAGAACCTTTCCATAAATTTGTTTGATAATCCATCAAAACTTCTGACAAGCTTCTCTGGCACAGTGTGGGACATACTGAATGAAGGACAACACTGTGCAAAGGGCCCAGTTCAGGTTTATAAAAGACTTTTATTACTCACAGGCACTCACAAGCACGTTAGCCAGAGGTCCATGCTCCCCAGACTTTGCACCGTTTTGTGATTTGCCCTCTCTGTGCTGCACCAGTGTTGTATGAAATGGTTTGTGCTGCTAAGTGGGTGTGTGTGGATGCCCCACAAAAAAAAAGTGCAAAGGATGGGGCAGGGAGATGAGGATTTGTGGGGGCACAGTGTGAAGCTGGAGTAAGCAAAAATGTTGTAGTGAATGTGATTTTGAGAGTAATGCCCTGAATAGAAAACTTTCTGAAGGGAAGATTCTAGTCTGTAGAGTCATCTCTGATTATACATCTCTGGGAAGAATCTGTGACTGGTGTTCTCACACAGTGCTTCCCCTTTGGTCTTGCTTGGGTACTAGAATTTGTTATCCAGATGAACCGCTAAACCAGTGCATCTACAGAGCATCGGTGAAAGATCCAAATGTCAGAAATTAACTGATTTATGACAGTCCTAAAACCAGCAATGATGGCTGCTAAATGACAAACCTAAAGCCAGCAGAGAGCTTACAGAGGCCCCTATGCCTGGGATCTCTAACATGGATCAATAGACTCAACCACCTTCTCACCAGGGGAGGCTGGTTCTAGAAGGGGCATCAAGTGTTTAATGAAATCTAAGTTTTCCTATTTTAGTTTTAAAACAAAAAAAAAAAAAAAGAAAAAAAAGGTTGTGAACTGTTTGGTTTTGATTTGTTGTTGTTGTTTTGGATTTTTTTCTATATAAACTTTCTGCTATGCCCTTTTCTTTTGCAGTTCACACAGTATTTGAAGATTCTTCTGTATCTTAAAAAAAATTTCTTGTCTTAGATGATGAAAATAGTAATGTGTGTACTTGATATATGAAACAAGTACTCAGAGCCTTTGATGATCAACCATCAAAACACCTCAGTTCTTTAGTTAAATTATTTTGAAGCTTGCCTTGGGTTTCCTGTAAGCACAATTTATTAGTTGGCAGCTGTGGGAGGTTTCTTTGTAGTTTGCTTCTTGCAGCATCTCCTGCTGTTTACGGCTCTCTGAGCCCCAAATGTGAGCGAGTGCAGGGCTGGGAGCCCTGCGTGGGCGTGTGACACGGGACTGCGGTGACAGGTGCGTGGGAGCAGCTGCGCCAGACAGTGCCGCTCTGTGCCGGCCCAGACCGCACCTCCCTGGCGGCTCCTCCAGGACTGTGAGACATAGGTGCCCTCCTGTGGGCATCTCCTTCTTGTGTGGAGAGCCTGGGATTGCCTTGCCTGCCTGGAAATGCTTTGGCTGAGGTTTTGAGCTAAGAACCTTTGACTATGCTTGTTATTGTTTTGTTTTGTTGCCTTTTTTTTTTTTTTTCCCACTTCTAAACCAATTAAAACATCAGGGACTAAAAGCATCCCTCCCTCCAAACTAATTTCAGCAGTTGTTCAGGAAATCAACTTCTCCTCCCCTCATGCCAGGAGAGTTTGACATGGCCCTCAGGTCGGGATATGGCACTCCATATCAAGGTAGACATTTAATTGTGTTGATAAACCCATGGACCATAATGCAATAATTTTTGGCTGGGGAACACATGTGAACGTAAGCCATGAATCAAATTCGTGTTCAACAAACACCATAATTTGGGAATACAGAGCATTTCATTTCAGGGTCACTGTGAATGTATCTGCTTCATTGCCTGCCTGAGCTGGGCAGGAGGTCTGGTGTCAGATTTGTTTGCTTAACCTCAGTATAAGGTTTCCATAGCTCTTCATGTTCACAGTCTTTCCATGAAGCTGTTTAATGGTGAGAGAACCGCACTCGGCAACCTGAGCCATAGCTCCAACAGGATGGATGATGCTGCTTGCAGTAAAGCTTTTGCTCCAATTCCTCTCTCACACTGACATACCGCAGAGCACTGAGCATCCAGGCGCCAAAACTGGCTTTAATCCATGCAAAATAGAGGTGCACATCTAAACTCCACAAAGGTCAAGACTTTCTGGAGAGAAGGTGGAAGAATTTCACGTGAGCTAATGCTTAATACAGGAGCAAGAGCAGCTACAGGTGGCAAATAGTGCCCGTGTGATTTATTCTGTGTTTAGCATCTGTATTAGTGCTGCCTCCTTTGTGTGTGGTAGAGAAGGGGGGAGTTTGGCCATGTTCAGTGCACCTTGAAGGATTTCTGAAAGACAAGAAGCACCAGTGGCAGCTGAAACAAGTAGCCAGGTAATAGAAATGGGCTTTTGGCAAAGGAGTCCTCAGCAAGGCAGCACCAGCCTAAACTTGTTCAGGAGAGTGAACCTCAAAAATGAATGAGTGGTTAGCTGAGTTTTTTCATCTTTTAGGAGAAAGTATTGCCTCTTTCAGCAAAGCTGGTTAAAATGTGCTTCTACCCCTCTGAAGATCAAATTCTGCTCTGTTACGTGCATTTAAATACATTGGATTTACTATGTCTGACCTTTTCAGAGTGACACAGGAAGATTTGATCATTGGGCTCTGAACACAGTGGAACAATTTCCAGACTTGGGTGCCTGAAATTAATAGTATAAATCCTTGCTGAGCCATCTAAGTCAGTTGATCTGAAGAAAAAAGCAAAGACCTCCTTAAAAAAAAAAACAGAAAAACAAACCAAAAAACCCAAACAAAACCACCAAAAAAATCAAACTCCCAAAAAACCAAAAACTAAAACCAAAAAGCAAAACAAAACAAAATACTAACATAAATATTTTGACTAATTTCAGCAATATTTGCTCATCCACCCTGTGAAGTTGGTGAACAATAAGCAATATTTTCCTGCATGGGGATTTAAGTGTTGGGTTTTGTCCTTAAAAGCCAGAAGAAAACCCTTCCAATGCAATCAGAGGGATAAAAAGTAAGTAATGAGAAGTATTGCTGATCTGGCATCTTGTATGTTTGCTGGTGTTCACAGAAATCTTTCAAACAAATGGTGAGGATTAGTGCAAACCCATTTGTACAGCTGTCTAGATGTGGTTGGATCGGAAGCCCAGTCTGCAGAAAAGTAGGTGGATTATCAGCAAATTCTTACTAGAGGCAGGGGAAGACAGGTAGGGAGAGATGTTCTAAATTAAGAGAAATGGTCAAAGCCATGGCTGTGGAGTGACAGGTTTGGGCTTTGTTGCAGATGTTAAGAATATTTTTCTTTTTCCCTGTTTGTTGCTGTAGAAACAAAGACCAAAAAAGAAGCTGAGATTTAGCATTTTTCTCAATTTCATTGATGTATTTAATTAATAGCCATGCCTTTGGGATTCCTTTGTGGTGGGCCATGTTCCCCTGAAGTTTGTTTAAGCAAAGAGGACTTATGTTCTGGTATTATCCAGGCATCTGGAGTGAAGAATGTGTTAAAAATACTAGGATATGAAAATGCAAAGAAGAAGATAAACTTGTCTTATTTCTGCTTGTTATATGGAACATCTCCATGTAGCAATAGTCACACATATCCATGCTGTCAGATAAATCCTGAAAGATAAGGCTCTCCTGATTTTTGGGTGATGTGGAGGGTATGTGGAGCTTCTGTGCAAGGGAGATATCGTCAGGGGGGATTCTGCCCTACACTGATGTGTTGCTTTTTCATTTAACCACAATGTTTAGGGGTGATGAAGAGAGTTGAAATCTCAGAGGGTTTTTTAAGGGAGAAAGCCCCACTGGACACCCAAGGATGGTGGCTACCTTGGGATTGTCCCCAGCCTCAGGGAATGGTGCTGGAGGAGCCCATGACTATTCCAGAGGGTGAAATCTGGGGTAAGGCTCCTCATTATGTGTGGCTGTGCCAGGGGCTGGAGAAGCTGTGGATGGCTGCAGTCCCTTCAGTGACCCAGGAGAGGTTGTGCAACACCCAGGAGGCCACAAGTTAGAGAAGAGTGGATTGAAAACCCTTTGGAAACTGGCCTTAGGTCAGCTCTTTTTCCAACTGCAGTTTCTTGGCATGGGTTTTGTTATTAAAAACATGTCAGTGCAATTAAATGGTGTTAAAGTCAACCAAGCTGCTGCTGAGGGCAGGCCAGAAGTCATGCTGCTGTTAAAGTCACCCCTCATTTTGGGATGAAATTTGAGGCAGAGTGTTTGGAGCTTTGTTTGGAGCAGCTGGAAGCCACAGTGGCTATCACAGGAAGCCCCTATACCCCCTCTGTTTGGAAAGCCAGGATGTGGAGACAGTGAACGTTGTCAGTGGAGGAGTTTTCAAAGCAGAATGTGTAAAAAATCTGTGCTGCAGAATGGGAAACTTATACCCAGTGCATGCAGCTGCTTCCCTGGAGAGCCCAGGTAAACTCAGGAAGGGGGAATGCCAACAGAGCAGTGGTGCCAGGGCCTTAGCCATAGTTTGGCTCTAGTTTAGCCAAGAGAGCCAAGAGAGGATCCAGCTGCCCTGAGCTGGGCTAGGGCTCTCACTTGTGTTTGGAAAAGAGAATTGGAGAGTGTGATTCTCGGGATTCATACCACCATTTTCACTCTTTTACTGCATTTTGTATTTAAGAAGAGGTGTGCAGGTGGGAGGAGGCTTTTCTTGTGCACAAGCGTGCATTCAGTGGGAGCGTCCTGGCACTGCCTCCATGCGCTGACTTTTGCATCTGCAGACACTTCCAAGTGCTCTGATGGTTCCAGCAACATCAGACTTGGGGAAGGCAACAGCAAAAGGCATCACCACAAAATGAGCCTGTTGAGTCATCTCCATCTTTCTTTCCTCTGCCTCTCACTTTGTCCATTCCAGTTTTAAAGCTGAAAATAAGAGACATATTTTTCAGGGCTTGTTTCTGCTTCAAGGTTGCCATCTGGTTTTTGTCAATGTCAAGTTTTTCTGAGTAAATTTTTTGCCAGTGCTTAAATTTTAGGATTTGGAGTGCTACAACAGGAAAGTGTCTTCTCCTCCCCACAGAGCTGTTGAAGTCGACAGTGTCCAAAATCTCATGTCTGCTACCACTGTAATGAGAGGGAAAACAGGATTACGTTGATTAGATGAACCTCACATGTTCACACTGCTTTGTGCTTGGCATCAGCTGGGAAGAGTTATGAGATTGTAGTACCTGTTCTTGTTGCATTCAAGCTTATTTACCCTTTTGAGATGATGCAGTCATGGTGTTTAGTGTTACAATGTATGGATTTTTTATTTTTTATGATGAACTGGAAGAGGAAGGACAGTATGCCCTTTGCTTCAGCATGGCTAAACTGAGTCATTCCCCAGTGCAGAGGGGCTCTGCAGGAATGGGGCACTGATGTTTGGGGTGGCATTGTTGAAAGACCTGCTTGCTTATTCAAATCCTGTGACATTATTAGATAAATAAAACAAATGACACTAAAAAAAGTATCTGAACAGCACATCCTTTCCTTTGGAAAATAACCTTGCAGGGTGCTGAAATCTGCTGCTGTGGGGCACCAGGATAACTGTGCATCGTTCCTCACTTGGGAACCATGTCAGGAACCAGACTGGAATAATTGTCTGCGGTGGATGTTTTTTACTTCTCTGTCATCTAGCTGCCAGGCAGAGGAGTTTAATGCTGTATTTCGTATATGCACTTTGGTGCTGTTTCTGTTTCTGCATGAAACTCTCTCAAGTCCTTCCAAATTCTTTACCATAAAAGATGATAAAACATTACAGTACTTCATTAAATGGCATCCAGAACTCTTTCTTCAAACACTAAGGAACAAATCAGATTTGGAGCAGGACAGCAATAAAGGGAAAGACTGGGGAAAATTCACTTCCCTTTGGAGTAGCTGGATTTTTGCCATCAGTGAAAACCTGGAATCCATCCACTGTAACAAAAAATTAGCAGGTACTTAATAATGCTCTTTTTCCCCCAAGACTCCATGGATACCCACCAGTAATGATTTACTGTAAGCACTCCATGAAAAGCAATGTTAAATCCTGCTGCCTTCTGCTTTGGAGGTCACAGAGAGACAGCTGAGCAAATCTCAGCAGTGGCAAATGCAAGGCATGAAATATTCTCACTGAGAAAGAAGGAGCCAAATCTTAATCACATAAACAGATTCTCATATACTTTTGCCATGCTATTTTATAAAGTGTTTATATAACTGAAAAGATTAACCTGGAGAAAAAAAAAAAGGCTAGAAAAAATATTTCTATGGCTTCTTATTTATGGCTTTACTATGGTTGAGGAATTAGTTTGCCTTTTACAAAGCTGAAAAGTGGGGGAGGAGAGAGAAGGAGGGATCTGAATAAGGAGCGATATTTGCACAGCTCTCAAAATATCAAAGAATACCTAAAATCCCAAGGAGTTACTTCTGTCAAATGCAGACACACAGGCAAATCCGAGGCCGGAGCACGACTCAGTATCCAGGCAACGTCAACATTTTTTATTAAGCTACTACCAGGGCTGCTGACAGCTTTTGCCACTTTATGGTCACATTAAAAAAAGAAAATGCCTGACATCACTGAAATTCTTTGAAATTACTTTCTTATCCATCCGGCAGATGAAAGGCTCAGCAACACGCAGCACATTCACGTCCTGCAGAAATTCCAAGGGAAAAGTCCTGGGATGAGTTCGTGGCTGGGAGCCTGTGTTTCTCTCTAAACCCAGCACTTTGTTTCCCCGGTTTCTTATCCTCTGCCTTGGACACAGATACTTGCTGTGCACTGGGGAAGGAATCATGTTCAATTGAGCCGTTTGTAAGCAACTTCTGCCACTTCACTGGAGGCTGCAGGATTACAGGAGCCCTGTGCTGTGCTAAGGAAGCCTCCGGCTCTTCTTTCCTCTTTCTTTTTGCGTGCTGCAAAAGCCAAGGAGGTAAATGAGGTTACAAACTTCATTAATCTGCTAATAATGTTAATATAGGAGGAGAAGAAGCCGTTGATTTGCAGCCTTAAAGGGGTAAGGTGGGACTGGTGGGCACAGAGCAGTGCAGCCTGGTGGGCTCAGTGCTGTAAAGAAGGGACACAGGTTTGCCATGCCCTTAGAGAAATGCAAGTGGTTTTGGGCTGGAATTGTCAACACAGTGAAGCAAAATCTTTTCTTGGAGCTGAGCAGTTAAAACTGTTGAAGAGCCAGCTTCATTCTTCACCGTGGACCAATTCAGGGAGCACCAAGCACTCCCCAGGCATGGCTGCATGTTTTGTGCCCTTGCAGCAGAAAGCAAAACCATCTGTCACCTTGGGAAGTGCCTGGTGACAGCAACCGAGGAAAGATTGTGAAGACACACAGAGCTTCCCAGTCATGAAGGGGGGTAACACAAAAACCCGGTGAAAACTTGCTGCTGACATGAAGATGTTTAGCTCACTGCTGGCTAAGTAGCTAAGCACATTAGGAGGAGATGCACAGGGAGCTGCTAAGCTGCAGAAAGTCCTTTGGGCTCTGCTGGTGCCCCACGCGTTCCCTCCCACACTGGATTTGCGTAGGCTGTGATGTGGCAGGTTTGTGCAGGCAGGGAGGGTAAAGACTGGGACGGGAGCATCCTCTCTGCTCCCAGTTTCCCCAGAGCTTCATCCATGACCTTGAGTGGATCTTCTCCATGTTTTGGTGAAGTTTCATTAATTGATTTAGTTTAAGAGTGTGAATTTTGTAGCAGGTGACCGTGAATAGGGAGGACTGAAGGGTGCAGGGGGAATGTGAAGGACTGATTTAGGCTGGTGGTGTCGAGGGCTCTGATTCAAGGATCAGCAGGACGGTGCTGTGCTCGGCACGGGAGCTCATGTCACATCTTTTAATATGTGCAGGAAAAAACCCACTGGGAAATTAATTTAAAGACATCTTGAGAAGCACAGTTTTGCTGGCAATGAGCCTGGGTTTTGCTACTGAGACCAGTGGAAGTTTGGTCTCTTGGGCTGAGGGTTGATGCTTTCCACTCTGCGCTTCTCCCACTCTGAGCAGTTCCTGAAGACACAGGAATTTTGCTGTTTGCCTTTGAACGCATAGGCTTGTGATGGATATGGGCAGCAAATAAACGGGAAGGAAAGCCAGAAACCTGTGGTCACCATAAAAATCTACTTCATCTGCTGTGGGTCTTTATTTTCTTTAAGATTTTTAATTAACTTTCTGGTTAATAGGAGTAGAAAAGGGATTAGTCTAAGCATGAGACTCTTGCAGTGCAGTAACATCTGAGAACAGATTTTCGTCTGAAGCTCTCACAGAGATGATGTGAGTTTTCCCTGGTTGTGCAGTTGCCTGATACCAGAGTTTAGAATAAAACCAAAGTCTATTAACGCCGTACTCAGTCCCATTTCAGTGTTTCTTCCTGCCCTCCTCTGCCCTGAAAGGATTTTATTATGACTGGAAACAACCTGCCTGGTTTAAAGGAATATGTGGCTTGGAGCAGTAATTTCTGTTTGTGTCTGTTAGCACAGAGGTTTTAATATTTTTTGCTCCAGTGGCATGCTTGCAAATAAGCTAAGCATCAGATTTGCCAAGCTTTATTGCCAGCTGCCAGGTGATAATGGAGTGGGGTTTTTCCACAAATATGTAGTAATAACAAAAGTGTTCAGTCTGGAACATGGGTAGGTTTTTACAAGCTGTTTTAGGCAACCTTGACTCTGAGAGCCAGAATTGCACCAGGTGGGATTACGGAAAGCTCATAGGCCTGTGTCAGATATGTGCCCCTGAGAACAGAGGCACCTGAGTGAGGGACTAAGGATGCAGGAGGCTTTTGGGCAGACCAAGAAATTCAAGAGTCTCTGTGACCATAACTCTGAGTTTCTGCTTTGTTTCTTGACGTGGAATTTAAGGATTAGTGACATGAGAGGTACTTGTTAGAGTGCTTTCTACTTTAAGCACTGAAGCCACTGCATGAACCTTGACAAGATATGGGGACCTGATGGCTCTCTACAACAAATTCTGGTCATCTGTGGTACTATTTTAGATCATTTTCAAATTACCTGGCAAGGTACAAATAGTAATGTGATTGACCCAATGTATTCCTAAGCTAAATCTCCACTAAAAGAGATTCGATGATTCCAGAAGTCTCTCAGTTTGATGCTTAATGTGTCTTGAGGAAGTGAACAGGGAAAGACACTGGCTGCAAAGTGTCAGCTGGGATGTGCCTGAGCTCTGGTCCTCTGATTCATAAGGGGATCCTAAACCATAAATGACCGAGGAAGCGTTGTGCAAGGAGGGGCAGTGGTGCTGCCCCTTCCCCACTCTGGCTCTCAAGCAGATCCCCAAGGACACAGCTGACAGCCTTTTCAGTCTCTTTATCATTAGCTGTTGTGAAAAGTTTCAGACTATTTTTTCTCCAGCCAGTTATTGTGTGTGCAGACTGGCAGGGTTGGCTTTTCCAGGAACATTCTTGTGCTGCCTTGTAGCTCCCAGGTTTCCAGCCCTTCTGTCATCTTGAGGCATAAAGACTCAAAGCTTTCTCTCGTTCGTGTCTGTGTTGGTCCCAGCCTACCCACTGAGATTTTTCACACAATCCTAAAAATAACAACTCTGAACTTTACAGTGCTTGGTGTTTTCACTCCTATAATGAATGAACAGGGAACTTTTCACCACCCAAGCTGTTTCACACTATCCTTTGATCACTCCTATCATAGGATTGTGGCTCCCACAGTCACAGCAGCTTTTTAGCTGGATGCTGTGGATGCTTTTTTCCAAGTTATCTGTCTACCAGTAACACAAACTGGTAGAATCATCAAGAAATGGGAAAAACTTGGGTGGTTTCTAGATCATTGTAGAGAGTAAAAACAATCCAGTTCTCCCTTATAAGACTTCTGTCTCTTTCTTTCTCCCTTTTGTACCTTTGGAGTACCTTTAAGGTGCCTCTGTACCACCTCAAAAAGCTGCAGGGTCTGTCTTTCTCACAGTGCTTTCACCCCTCTTTAAAACCTCAGTAAAGTTTCTCTTGCTATCAAAATTGTTCAGTTTGATCTGGGTGCAAAAAGTGTAAAACTAACGCCATTAAAACAAACAACAACAACAAAACCTGGAAAAAGAAATCAGAAAGATTTTCTCTTCCAGACCTCATGTGTATGATAATGTATATTTTCTCCTCTGTATTCCTATCTCTCCTGGCATATTTGGAAAACTAATCCTAGTAAACGTTCTCTCTCTTTATATATATATATAAAACTATATATAAGATGGTGATGATTCCTGAGATGTTTAGCTTAGGAAGTCAACAGAGCTGGTTTGCCAGTTGTTCAGTTATTTTGACTTTAAAGCATGCAAAGAACTTGGCTTTATTCCTTTGCTTACAATTAATGATGCTTCTGAATCACGAATTTGTAGGAAAAGGTAGAAAATGAAGACAGATCTTGAGGGGTTTTTTTGGGGTTGATTTTTTGTGGGTTTTTTTTTTTGTTGTTTTGTTTTTTGGGGTTTTTTGCTGGGTTTTTGGAGGTATTTTTGTTTGTTTGGGGGATTGGGGTTTTTTTTGTTTTTTGGGGGGGGTTTGTTTGGTTTGGTTTTGGTTTTGGTTGTTTGGATTTTTTGGGTTTTTGGTGCAGGTTTGTTTTGGTTGTTTTTTTTTTAAATCCCTTGTATTGTTTTTTAAAGACCTGATAAAGGTCTACTGTATTTTGCTAAGGATGGCTTGAGCAAACAGATGAAGGGAGCTGCTGCAATTCAAAAAGACTGTGCAGAGGGGTGGATTTCAGTGCAGTCCCTGTCTGCATACAGAGGATTCCTCCTTTTCTATTTTATTCGCCTTGCTGGAGCAATCCCACTTGTATTAAGAATGCAGCGTTGGGTGATCCTGCAGGAATTTTCCCTCTTGGCATTACTCCTGTGTTTAGTCTATCAGGATGGAGTCCTGTGCAATGTCCTTGGCCATTGATGTAACCAGACTGGCAGTGCCTGTGTAATTAGCTGAAGTCCCTCCCATGGATTCCCTGCCTAGTCCTTGGGATTTTGTGAGCTTTGAGCTTGAGTTCAGTGAGCAATTCAGCTCACTGCTACAAGACCCTGCTTTCACTGCCAAAAAAAATTTATTGTGTCAACACCTATAGGTGACCTCAATGTAGGTTTCAGGTTCTTCTGCACCGTCACAGCATCAAAGAGCAGGAGAGGCACACGTATGCTCCTTTGCCCTTGAGATTCATGGGCAATATTTGATTCCTCTGGAATTTCCTGCTCCCTTGCAGCTGAACAATGAAGTCCATTTTTAATCAGTGAAGAGTAGGAGAGTCATCAGTGAAACTGCTGGAGCCAGGAATGGGAAAGGCTTCTCAAGCATTATCAAAGCATTTAGCTTTTCAGGGGGTGGTTCAATTTTATCTTCAGTCAACATTTCTGTGTTGCCTCACAGGTCTAATAGGATGGTGCTGAGCACTTTCTCTGATTTTATGAATGTAATATATATATGGCATGTATGTCTATTTCATCCACTGTGGCATTGGAATGAGTCATTTGTGGAGTGACTGCCAATCCCAATGCTGCAGTAATCATAGTTTTGTATTGTAAGAGAACACTTAAGATTATTTTCAACCAAAAATAGCAGATAATACTATTACCAAGCCAGGACAAGATTCTTTTACTGTCTTATTTTATATGTCAGCAGATTTCTTGGCTTTTGCTGTCAGATTAGTCTGCTTCTTGCAGGGAGCAGAGGGATACAGAACTTGAAATTGCTGAGAAATCTCATCATCTCATCTAGGTTTTAGGACAAGGGTGTTGTTTCCAACGTGCACTCTTGCCACTAAAGTTGTATTTTGGGATAACCACGCCAGTGTGAACATTAAAGCTGCAGTAAATGAGTGTGAAGCTGTGTCACTCCTGATGCTGCTGCCACCTTCAGAATTGCAAAGTCCTGGATGTGCCATGAGGGATGCTCGCTGGGTTTGTGCAGGGTTGACATCCAAGGACAGCTGAGCACTGGTGCAAACTGTTGCTAATTCAGTGAGTTTTTCTCAACTCCAAATAAATTTCCTAAGGCAGAATCAGTGCAGGCCTGTATTTCTATAGAGTTGTGATGCTCTGATTTTGTAGGCTCTTATGTTTCATGGGAGTTCAGTATGGGATAGTCATATGAATGTCATTTTTCAGGTACTGGCCATCTCTAACATACCACTTTTTGGAGTAATTTCTGTCTTTATTAATTTTCTGACATTCCCTTCATGATCTATTCACTGCTGGTTGTAAGACTTTAATTTAAACTCGAGGGGGTATTTTGTTCAGCCCTACAATGCCCATTTTAACTTTGACATCACTTAATCTGTTCCAATTCTGCATGAGAAGTGAAGAAGCAGTAAAGAAAGAAGGACAAGAAGAGAACAAAAAGGAGATTTGTGATGTTCCAGTGAATCCTATCTCCTTCTCAAGGTTTTGTGGATCAATATAGTTGAAAGACTTGAGAGAAGCAAGAAGAAAGAGAAGGAAGAAGAGAAGAGAAAAGCGCAAGTGGAAAATGCTTCTAAGGAACTTATTAGCTCTGCTGGTTTTTTTATGGGTTTTTTTTTTTTTTTAAGTTACTGCTGAGATGTTTTTCTTTAGCTGAGAACTTACTAAATTTTAGAAGTGGTGTTGTCACCAGACATCTTGTACTTCCTGGATTGAATACTGTTTTGGTGTTTTGAGCACAGCCAGATTGTGATGCATTTAAAAACAGCTCAGTTTTTCACAATAAGCTCTGAAATTGCTGAAGAAGTGAGTGCTGGAAACATATGCACCAAGTTTATTAGAAAGATGCGGGGAAATGATAAAATTATCATTTGGATGGGATCATAGTCATCAGTCCCAGCTTATTGCTCTTCTGGGATAGATGCTCTGAGTCTGAAATTGTGTTTTTCTTACTAGAAATCACCAATATGCCAACACTACCATCGCTGTTACTCCTGGTCCTGCTGGTTTGTGTTACAAGCTCTGGAAAGGTAGGACAGGAAAACATCACAAAGATGCCAGGATGCAATTTATAAGTAATTTACCATGAGTTCTGGGGAATATAGTGTGCACCTTACGAGACTGCTAGAAAGAAGTGAAATTAAACTTTTAGGTTTTTCTGACAGATTTTTCAGAGATTGAAATCTTTCTTAATGTACAGTGAAAGCAGCATGAAGTAGTATTAAAACAGGGGGACGAAAACTCGTTACAGAGAAACACTTGGGTATGATTATGGGAAGTAATTGAGCCCAGCTTGGAGTCATAAACTTGCAATTCTTTTATGGGGTGTGAGCTGGGCTTGGACCAGATGGAGAAAGTGGTAGTTTGTGTTTCTCTTTGAAAATATGGGCTATATGTTCTGTTCAACCAGCCTCCAAATGGTGTTCAGGCTAAACAGGCTTTTTGTTACTGTGCATTGCATCAGCTGGACTCTTGAGTGGCTTTTTTTTAGAGCAAAGATCTCTTTTACATATTTATTTGCATGTTATTTTGAAATATTTTCCACATTTTCTATTTATATGAAATATGGTTGCAGTTAAAATCAGTCTAGTGTTGTAAGACGTGTAAGCATGTGCCAGCATCACTGATAGCATTTGAATATGTCCAATTTTGCCAACATCACTATGTAGAGTTTTAAAAAAAAATTAGAAAAAAAAGAAATAGGGAAAACTTGAAGGACAACACGGCAGACAAACATGATCCATGTAGAAGTGCAAGCACGATTCGTGCTTTACCTTTCTGAGCATGGATCTGGACTTTATTTCTCTTAGCAATGACAAAAACAGAGGGCATTTTGAACGAGGAAATCCTCAGCAACGAGGAAAGGGAAATACTTGGTTTTGCTGATTTGCAGTCAGTAGCCAGTTCAAACACTAATTGTCACTAAGGGGATACATATTCCTCTTAGCTTTCCTGTTTTGAGCTAAAGGAGCTCTTAAATTTCGAGGAGGAAAACATTGTTTTTTCCATTTTCGCATCAGAATAAATTAGATAGGACTAACTGGTCCTCACTGCCTGCCCTGCGTTCTGCTGCTTCATGTGTATGTCAGGTTCAAGCTCCTGTTAAAAAGGTAACTGAGGAAATGGTTTGAAATATCAGTATTTAAAGTATTTTCACCATGGCACAGAATTTACACCTCTGTGAGATGGATGAATCAGTTTGTGTTTCAACACTGTGACATCTGGTGGCTGCACTTGTTTGGTGTGATGGCATCTTCCGTATTTTCCATCTGATGACCAAATCTGAACACTCACCCTCAATTCTACCTCACAGAACAAATCTTCACATCACATCCAGAGAAAAAGAGATTTTTGTAATGTTTGTACCTGAAGAGTCATGGTAAATCACTGGGGATAGGTCCTTTTACCCTGAGAGATTGAGAACTTAAAAGCAAAGAGCATCAAAAACAGGGAGCCCAGCCATGGATGGGGCTTTTTTGGGCTCAGGTCCAGCAAGATTTGCAGATACAGTGGGATTAAGGAAGTGTTTCACACACATACACCAGTGTTTGTTTGCTCCTTCCCCAAAAATAATTTTATTAAGCTCCCATTGCTTGGTATCACTCAGAGTGAGTTTGTGTAGGATTTTTGGAAGGGCATGGTGTTATCCTTATGCAGCTAAAAAAACATAATATGGGATAACTAATTTGGGAGACTTTAATGTAGCTTGACAAGAGTCCATTTCATGGTTGTTTGGAAGGGATGGAAGGGATTTGTGGTTTTAATCTCCAGAACATAGATGGCCCCAAAGGAACCCTTTGAAGCACAGCTTTTTATTATTAGTTTTACAAGATCCTTGCACTGGAATCATTAAGAAGATGTAGTACCTGGTGTAAATGTGCAAGTATCTGCTAGACCATTAGTTGTCGGAGGCAGACTGATTATACTCAAAACACTTAGTGCTTTTTTAACAAATTACTGTGGAAGTCAGTTGTTAAATAGTGTTGTTTCATTTTCTAGCAGCTCTGTGTAAAAACATTAGAGTCTCACTGCTTCCCTTAATAAGGGGAAATGAGCCCTCCTGGTGCAATGGCCCTGCTTGAAAAGGTCATCAGCAACTATTTATCCTTGGTTTCTATCAAAAAGGGGGCTGTCTCCATGCTGAAGCAATAGCAATTCTTATCTCATTAAAAAGGGATTTAAATTTTTTGCTTTCCGATAACATTAAGTCATTCTTAGCAATCCTTTGGCCACTGAAGAATGAAGAATGCTTTTCTAAAAGAGAGGCAGCTTGAGGTTCAGACTGCATTGGTGTTGTAGGAAACACTTTTTGTGTCTTTGGCCAAGTAAAGACTGGAAAGGGAACTAAATAATTGTTGTCAAATATGGCAGGGGTGACTCTGGATCGGAAAGGAACAATCTGTTCTCCCTGTGCTTGGTGAGTAAGAGAAGAATGACTAGGCTCAGTTTGCAGCAAGGAGAATCTAGGTTTGTTTTTGGGGAGCTGGTTTTCAAATGGGAAGTACTCACGGAAATAGGCTGGGGATCAGCCCATGAAATGTGCTTGTGGGGAGAGCCAGAGCTTGTCCCACTGCAGCTGCTGTCTCAGTCGTGGTTCCATGATCACGGCAGAGTGAAGGGAGGGCACAGTGCAGATGAAGTTGCAGAGGTAAATGTGGTGGTCACACAAAGCCAGATGAGGTGTACAGAGCTTAATACTTCCTACAGCTACATTAAACCAAATATTGAAGTAACACAGACACTTTGCCCTGCCAATCCCTCAACTCATTGCTCCATTTGCTTCTCCTCTGCGCTGGGAGAACAGTGAGCCTCAAGGGAGCAGCTGGAGAAGGGGCTTTGTAAACACACTGAGCTGACAGGAGATTTAATGGATTGTTATTTGGTTAAAAGCAGCGGGATGTTCACTTGCAGAGCTGAAACAGGGCCACAGAGATGAGGGTAAAAGAAAGCGGGAGGACTAGTCAGAAGGGGGAAGTCTGAGAACGGCTTCACGTTAATTATCATTGTACCTCACTTGGATATCAGTTCAGAGCCATGTCTGGAAGGTAATGAAGTGCCTTGGTAATAATTTGATTGCTTTAGTTGCTAGGGGAAAGAGCAATGGTGTCCTCTGTAGTGTCTTCTTCCACATTCTCCATAGGGTAGACTTGGGGGAGCCTCTGGTAGCTGAAGATGCCAGAGGAACCTGCTGTCACGTCTGCACATATTCTTGGGGTCCCTGAAGGCCCAAGACATCCTTGCATTAATGCATCTTTCTGAAAAACCAGAGCGTGCAAGGAATCTGTGCTGATAAAGGCCTTTTCTGCAGTATTCAAGGCTGGGTTTTGTTTTCCTTCCTAATGATATTAAGTCCCAGAAGCAATCATGGGCACAAGGAAGAAGTCACGTTTCTTTGTAGAGGAAAAAGGCGATATAACCTTTAATTCCTCCTAGGAATTAAAAAGATAAGACTCTCATTACTCATATAGGGTTTGATTTCTGAAAGAGGTCAGCCTCATAATCTGGTGGTGTCCAGAGGCAAGGCTGATGCTCTGTGACTTTAAAAAAAAGCTTTTGATTTAACAGAACATGTACTATAATCTTAGGAAGGTTGGCTACATTGGTTTGACCATGCCTTGGATCACGCTTACACCCCTTTCCAGCTGCTCAAGATCCAGCCCACGATGATCAACCCTTTCCTAAAATAAACAACTCTAAATGTACAGACTCACAGCTGAACATCATCATACAGCCTGACTGATTGGGGTGAGCAAGAGCCTCGTGCATGTTTGTCTCACTGAAGAGACCACGAGGTGGATTTAGCTGTGTTACAAAGCTGTGCCGGTGCCTTTTGCTTTGCAGAAAGCTAATTTGAACGGAGCAATCCACACTGAGCACAGGGATACGGGCAGCACAGGGAGGGCACGTCACAGAGACACTCCAGCCCATCACTCCAGCTATGGTTTCCAGAAAGTATCAGCCTTCTTTTTATGAATTGGCAGGAGCTGGATCCCATGAATCCATCAGTCATTAGCCGTGGAGGGCTGGGTGTTCTGGAGCTCATGGACAGTCAGCTGGGCTCTCCTGTCACTCCCAAGACCCAGCACACGTGAATCAAAATAGTTGGGTGATGTCACGTCACGGTGCCAGTGTGCCTGGGACACTGCTGCCAGGAATTGTCTGTCCAGGGGTGGTTTCCTTTTACAGCCTGTTGAAAGAGTCATCATGCCGAGCTGCACATGACAGTTCCCTTCAAGAGGGCTGGTGGCTCCTTCGCAGAGTCAGTATTTTTTTAAAAAGTGAGCTTATCAGGTGGCTCCTGACCTTTTCCACATGAGCTGATCCACTGGGAAACGCTGTTTTGGTCTCCAAGGCTTCTGACAGCTGATGTATAAGAGCTCTATGGCTGCAAGCTGGGCAGACTTTGAACTTCTCCCTGTGTTCATGCAGACTTGCAGGGCAGTCACTGTACGCCGGAATTAAGGCTGGAAGCTCCTGGCGAGCGAGGGTTGGCAGCCTGCTGCAGGGCAGCTCTCCACAAAGGCCACAGCCAGGCACCTCAGAGCTGAGCTGCTGGCCAGCTGGACTTCTTTCGCAGCCACACTGTCTTTCTGGAGCTTTATTTTCTCACACCTGGGCTTTTGTTCCGAGTAACACCTCGCCTTGCCCTCGTGCTGCTTTTTTTTCTCCAACCCCGGGCATGAGCAACAGCTGCCGCCCCGCGAGTGCATGTGGCAGCTCATGAAGCGTTTTGGCAGCTTCAGAGGGAGCAAGAAGAGAAAGGAGCAATGCAAAATCTTGGAGAGGCGCCACTCCGACCCCCAGGGCCTGTCTGGTAAGGAGCCTCTGCATCCAGAAAGGAGGGACACTGCTCTTTGGGAGATGGTGATACAGTGAATAATTGAGCTACAACGTTGTGCTCCCCAGTTTCACTGACTGAATCGTGCAGTTGTTGCGTGGAGGTTATTTTGGTGTTGGTTTGCACCAGAGATGACGATCTGAGCTGACACCTGTAACGCACATTGGCCATAACCTTTAGGAAAAGGGGGGTGGTACGGGAAGCTTTACAGTATGGAATATATTCAAGAGGGGCCGTTGCCTGATGTCACTTTAATTGAACAACAATAACTAAGTTCTAAGTTAGGCCTAATAATATCTATTGAAACATGTATTTTAAGTAGAGGAAAATTTCTTGTCAATCTTGTAACTAATGTATTTAAAAACATCTTTCTGATACTGCAGTTATTGGTATAATTGTGTTTGAGCTGCAATTAGGGACCGTTCTCTCTTAATCAAAAGCTTTTCCTGGTCACTGAGTATTAGCTCCAGTACAGGTGCTGAGCTGTGTGTGTCAGAGAGTATTTGTGTGTCACATAGGGATCAGCTGGTCAAGAGAAAAGGGATTTTTCAACAGGATCTGGTTGTTTTCTTAATAATGGAGAAATACCAATTTTAATGCATTTACTATGTGGACCGATGGTAGCTGGTTCTCTGAAGACCATGAGTGTTACTGAGCAATTCTGTCCTGTGACTAAGAGGGTTAAAACTGATGTTACACTGAATCAGCTGGATAAGGCTCAGTTTAGAGAGGCTGACACGTACAAAGAGTAGGCAAGGCTCTTTTACTCTCTACTGATCAGGAGTCATTGTGTCAAATCCAGCAGAATGATGAAGGTAGGAGTAGTGTTGGAACACATGGATGATGTGGAGATACACACGTACATTTAGTGATGGGGAATTAGAGCTGTTAGATGGGTGGCTGCCCAGGGGGCTTGGTTTTCTGTTTAATGTCTTTCAATTTATTTAGTGATTGGTTGTGTCATTTTCAAGTTGTAATCCTTGCAAACACTTCTCCTTTTGTTCCTGTTGTGCACAGTTAAGTGGTTTTAAATCTAAAGCTGTGTACTGTGTTTCGTTCTGCATTTCCCTAAACCCAGCTGAGGGTTTCTGTGGGAGTGGTGGGAAGGTCAAGGCGATGTGAATGAGAAATGACCCACATCTTTGGAGTTTCACAGTGTCAGCAATAGGCACAAAGACAGGTCACAGGGTTTATGCAACAAGAAGGGGAATATTTAGCTTAAAGATTACCCAGACATAAAATTTCTTCCCAAATTCTAGTTAAACACCCTAAATTCTCACGTAGATAGAAACATATGTGCAATTTGTTGATTGAATGTTGAATGGCACTTTGGACCACTAATTCACTGTCTTATTGTGGTTTCATCAACAGAGGGGAATAGCCAATATCTGCAAAAACATTCACTGCTGGAAGCACTAAACATAGTGTTGCACGTCTGCTTCCTCTGAGCTTAACTCTAAGCCCTCTCTTCAACTCCCTCCATGGAGAAAATAATTTGTTCCGCACCAAAAAACCTGACTATATGAACTGTACTGTTTGTGACAGAGTTATATAAAAAATCCGGAAGTGTAATGCCAGCAGCGCCAAAATATGTGCTCCTTCTTTTCCCTATTCCCATTATTCCAGCTTTGTAGCCCACTCCAGTGCTACGCAGCGAGCACCAGGCAGAGTTTTCTGCACACAGTTTTTGCTCTACAGACTTTGCAGATGCCATTCTTGTAAGAGTGTGACCAGGTCAGCTCCCTGCTCTTCCATCATCAACAGAAAACTACCGAGTCACAAGAGTAGGAAAAAAGCAAACGGGATGTGTCTGGGTCACTGCTTTCCTCAAATGCTGTGCTGTGGGGATTGCCTCTGCCATCCCCGCAGAGTCTGGGTTCCTTTCAGGAAACGGGATTAACATGCTTGCAAATGCCTTCCCCTCATGCCCCCCACCCTAATGGCCTTAATTAATAGCAGGGAAGTGTCAAAACAAAAGCTTTGCATTATTTGCTGCATTTAATCTGTATCTTGTAGCTATTAAGCCTCAATAAACACTTTCTGAGCGGCTTTCAAGGGAACTGCTGGCACTCAGCAGGTTTTATGATCAGTATTGGTGTATGCAGGAGCACTGGTAGCAGCCAGGCTTGGTGGCTCCTCAGGGTTGGTCACACACCAGCAGATCCCATTTGGTTGTCATCTACCATCAGGGGTGAGAAATGAATGACAGCAGCCTCCTGTTGCTAAATGAGCGTGGATTGTATTCAGAAAAGGGGTGGAAAAGGAAACAAGAGGGGAATATCCCCTGATGCTGCAAAAAGGGTAATCTGACACCTGGACTGGTTGAATTTGGAATTTTTTATTTTTCTTGGCTACTTCTGTAAGTGTTTTAAGGAAGAATCCTCCAGTCCTTGTAAATATGATGGGCCACTGCAGCTTCTTGGCTTCCCAGGGGTAGAAGCCATCAGGCCACTGCAACTAAGATTATCAAGTAGCACCATTCTTCTGTGTATCAGTTGAGCTAAACCTCTTCCCTCCTCTGCACTGGTGCAGAGGTTGCATCCTGTTTGAGGAATGAAGGGTGGCATTGCCAAGGATGATCATCTCTGTAATTCCCTGGGTTTGAAGCTTTACAGTCCTTTTATTCCAAGTGAACAGCAAGGGGAGACCTGAGTATGGCCAAACAGAAGCAGAGAACACACAGAGAGGGAAAGGAGAAAAACATGAATGAGCATCAGGAGCAAACGAGAGCAGGAGCAAACGAGAGCAGGAGCAAAGGCAGAGATCCCACTGCTTGCTCTGGGAGAGGAGCAGCCAACAGGGAAACCTCAAAGCTTGAGCTGTCCACTAAACAGCAGGGAAGCTGATTTATGCAATAGGATTTTGGCAGGGCTAAGGACAGGGATTACCCAAAATTTCTCCAGCCTCTAGATCACCACTGCATAGTTTCCTCCTTCTTCTTGCAGTTGCTGTGCAGGGTTCTTGCAGTTGCTGTGCAGGGTTCTGGCAGTTTCCCCTCCTGGCAGCTCTGGCCGCAGCCCGATGTGTTGTAAATGGATAGGCTCTGTGGCATTTCTGAAGGGGAAAAATTTTTGACCCCAGCGAGGCTAATTGCTCTGCCCTTTAAGGAACATCATGTATTCCACAAAGGACTGAGTGATGTATGCAAAAGGAGTAATGTTTAAAGTGTTTTTTCCCTACCCAAGCCATGAGTGCCCAGCAAAGGAGCTGCTCTGCAGCACACGTGGCTGTTGTGAGGCTGCACCAGGGCTGCCTCATGCCGGGCATTTAGCCTTGAAACACTTGTTCTGGAGTCTTTCAGCTGCATGGACATGCCCAGGAGCTTCTCCTTGCCCGTGCTGCTCCTCTTGGGGCTTGCTACTTTAATCAGGTGGCCTTTAATCATCAGGTGCCAAAGCTGAGCCCTGACAAGCCAGGTCCAAGGGGCTCCAAGAAAACCCTGGTGCTGCCCCTCAGCCCCTGTCCTGTCCCACCTCAATAGCACTCTTGAGGATAATTTCCCTGCCAGTTGTTATAATTAGGTGCATATTAGGACTAAATTAGGAGTGAACCTGCTGGATGTCTCAGACCCCAGTAAATACACGTGCAAAGATGCTCCAGCCCCTCCACGTGCATGAATCAGGTGGTCCCAGAGACGCTCCATAACTTGCTCAGTGCATGTTTTATCTCATGTCTCTGTAACCACCATGGAATGGAGGGCTGCTGAGGCTCTAGAGTGCATCTGGGAGGTGCTGTGGGGTGTCTTTAAATACTCAACCTAAAGGCAAATGTCTTCCCCTCTCAGTCAAAAACTCAACAGGCTTCTTGCCATAGTCCTTCCCAGACCCCTGGGATTGGGTGTGAGTACGGATCGTGTGTCAAGCAGAGAAATTATGTTCTTCCTTCCCAACAATGGGGATGTGGTGACTGCATCCATGATCACCATGTGCAGCTAATGTGCCATAAGATGTGACAGGTTGGACTTGATTACCTCAAAAGTCTTTCCTAACCTATTTTATTCCGTGATTCTGTGATTCTGTGAGCAGCTTGCACAGCTGCCCATGGGCAGGGACTGACACCAAACCAAAGAGCTGGTGCTTCACAGCCTCTCCAAGTGCAAATGAAAACCCAAGGGATAATTCAGCCTGGCTCTCGTCACTGTTCATTGGCACAAGCATGAGAACAGGGACAGGAAACGTGGGAGAAGTGCAGGGTGAAAACATGAAGCACAGAAAACATGATGGAGAAGCAATTGCAAAAAGGAAACAGGACTTGATCTCGTCCTCTTCCAGCCTGGAGAGCTGCAGCTCACCCAGCGCTTCACCCCATAGTGGGTGGTGCTGCCTGTGGGAGGATCAGAGATATTTATTTTTCTCATTCTGGTGGGATGTTTTTGTTATGAGGCAGTGGGGGAGAAATCATAGTGAAAAAACTTCTGAAGAAATAAATGAGAGTGAAGGAATTGCTGCACGTTCCAGCGCTGCCATAAATGAACTGAAAGAGCAAAATCCTGTTGCTCCAGTAAAGCAGCACAAAATCACCATCATCAGAGACTGGGCATGAGAAACCGAGACAGCTTTGGTTTGTTAATGATTTTCTCTACTGGTTTTCATGCTCTGTTGAGCTGATAGTGATTTTAGAAGATGTGCAGCCCTGGCTGATCAGTACTGATTAATCTTGTACTACAGAGAGCACTGAGACCTGGAAGCTGTGAAATTTCTATAGTTCGTTGTCGGGAAGGAGAAAAGCAGTCACAAGCCTGATTAAATGTTTGAGACTTTTTAATTTGCCATGTTCTGCTTCTTTATAGTCACTGTCCTGGTGCTTTCTGACACATCCTGGCTTTGTACACAGATTTGAGGCATTCTGAATGGGGGGAAAAGGCCTGTGGCCATGAAGCAGTAGAAACAGCAAGGTATTTTCAAGCAGGTACCTGTAAATTCAGATAGTAATAAACCCCATAAGACCTCCACTGATTTGGTGGAAACTGAAATGGAGGTGGATTGAGCAGAGCGCAGCATCCTGCTTCTGCAGCCCTTTGCAGGCTTAAAGAAGATGTAGACTCTGCCCTCATGATGAGTTGTCCAAGAATGCAAATTCTCTGAGTAATTTATTTTCAAAGGAGTTATTTTTGCCTGAAGGGCAGGTTAGACATGTAAAAATACAGTGTGTTCTCGAGGCACAAATTTCCAGATCAGTGCTGCAAATGAATCTGCCCACTGACTCTTCTTTCCAGTCCTGCTCCAGGCAGCTCTGTGTGCCTCATCACAAAGTTTGGTCAAAAATATCTGTATTACTATAAATGTCTGAATTACTCAGCACTGACGTGCTGTTGTCAACAACGTGGTGGATGAGAGCAGCAGGGCCAAGCCTCCGTTTTGATGGGCTGCTTTACAAACTGTGCAGGTTTTTGGGCAGGGAGATCTCCCATCTGGGAGGAATCCACGTGGTTCTGCTCCTTGTTGATGCTTGTGGGTGCAGGTGTTTGTCCCCCAGACACAGCAGCAGCAGAAAGACTTCATTTTTTTACTGTCTGAAGGACACTTTCCTGTAATTCTGCAACTATTCAAATAGTGTTATTTGAAAAGTGGGATAAATGTTATCCCCGAAAGAAAAAAATTTTTAAAAAAATCTTGAGATTGAATCTGAGCAAAGATGTGAAATGCGAGCATGGAGAGGAGTTCATTGAAGTGAGAAAGGAGAAACTGAGCTAGAAGGAAGCTGGGTACTGACTGTGAGTGAAAGATCCTGCCTGTTTCTGACAGCAAATAATATTTATGTATTTATCAGAATTTCCTTTTTCCATCCTCCACTTCTGTTATCTTCAGGTAACAAGTCATTTCTGATATGTACGTAAGGCCGGAACACTATCTCTGTTACTTCTGATATAAATAAATATCTGATTCATTTTGAGGCTGAAATAAAATAATGTAGATAAGAGTTTCATATGTGACACCTCAGTTTAATGAACACAGCCTGGGGTGCCTTCATGATGGATGCTGGAGGGTCACAGCCTACATACTAAAAATCACTGGAATTACTCATTTCCATGCATCCTCTCTCATCCTTATTACACCAGTTGGGAGTAGCATAGAGATAATTTTTTGCCCTGCTTTCCCTGTACTTTCCAAGGGTTCTCACTTCAAAAGAATATCTGCATGAGAAGTTGTTATTCCTAGACTGACTTTCTGCTTATTTGAATGTGCTAAGCTAGACCACAATTTATTTATACTCCCATGCATCTATATTACAAATCCTGTTGTCAGACTTTAAAAGCAAATTTCAAGACCAGGTCTGTTTTCACGGCCTAAAATTGCACTTGACAGTAGCATTTAAGTACGTGGATACTTCTGTTTAATTAGAAATCAATGTTTTGGACTATTGACTCCTTGCTCAAAGTTTCAGTGAATTGCCCAAGAGTGCAATTTCAAAGATGTTGTTAAGGCAGTTTGTTTGTCAGGTTTAGTGGATCAGCAAATCCCAGGAATTACCAAGATTCAGCTGTTTTCTACTTTCGCCTCTATTCTTGTCCAACCTAAAAGCAGTTCAAGGACTTAAAAGTGCTCATAATGCTGAGATTGAACGCCTTGAAATTGTTTCGGCCACTTGATTGTCATTCCAGGATCACGCTGACACGTGAAGGCTTCGGTCTCGGGAGATGAAGGGCTGCTCTGTGAGATATCTGGTGCAGCTGGCAGGCTTGGCTCAAGGGCCCGAATTCTCCCTGCTGGAAAGGTCACACGGCTTTACTTGGTTTAAGGACAGACCCCAGCGCTTGCACCGGACGGTTCCCATCCTGTCCTTTTTCTGCTCCTCCTTTGATAAAGTTGGGGCAATTTAGTTGGAGGAGGAGTGATGGGATTAGCTGACATTAATTAATAGCATCCTGTTATTTCTTCGGAGCTTTTTTCCAGGCATTGGAAAACAGCTGCTTCCCAGTGCTCTGTTCCCTGTGGGGCAACAAGGACCCCTTTGACACACTCAGAGCTACAGTCACCGAATTGTTTAACAGATCCTGCCCATCTGGCCCCGTGGTTTTACTTCAGAGCAAGAATGATGATAGTGAACCCAGGATCCCTGTGACAATCCTGCCTTTCCTGGAGGGCGATGCTCCTGGAGAGGAACAGATGATTCGTGACATTTTCACTGCTTGTGTAGAGTATAATTAGGGATGATAAACAAGAACAGGGCAATAAATGAATTTAAGAAATACAGATGAGGCAGAAATTAGATGGCAAGTCAAACCGAGACATGGAAGAGACGGAAAGCTTGCAATGGAAGGGTTCTTGCTGCAGCAGCAACTACAAAAGTTGGGTGGCTGTTCAGAGGTGAGGGATGCACCAGTCTCCTTGAGAGAAGGACTGAGTTGAAAGGATGAGAAGCCGGAATTATGTTGGCATTTCCCAAGAGACGAAATTGCATTACTGAATTTAGGGATAGTTAACATCCAGGGATCAGTATGGGGACTGGTAATGTTCACCAGGGGCCTGGGTGGTGAGGTGAGCCTGCAGCAGTACGTGCTGGGTCCTGACTCCCGGTGAGTCAGTCACCCCAGGACTTGGGGTTGTGGTGGATATAATCTGGAAAATGACCCAGAAATGCTCTGGCACTATCAGCAGGTGAACCACATACTGGGCTACATCAGGAGGAATGGAGCAATCCAGTCTAAGGAGTTATTATCCCCCTCCACCTTGGCCTGCTGGGGCTGCACCTGGAACAAGGTGTCCAATTTCTGGTTCCCCCCCAGCAGAAGGACAGAAGGATGCTGGGAAACTGAAGAGAGTTTTCCTGAGGGACTGTCAAAATGTTTTGTGACCTACAGCAGATGTTTCAGGATCTGTGAGGAGAGGCTGAGGAAACTGGCAGGGGGCTTTTTGTCCAGCAGAGAGAAGACTAAGGTGCATTTTAATAGCAGCTAGCAACTACCTGAAGAGCAGTTTCAAAGGTGATAGAGCCAAACTTTTCTTAGTAGTCACACATGGTAAAAGAAGGAGGAAAAGGTGAGAATTTGTGGCTGAGGAGGATCAGACTCAGCAAAAACTCTCTCAAGAGGTCGGTGTGGTACTGGCACAGGTGACCTAGAGAGGCTATGGCCTCTGTCCCAAGAGATTTTTGAGACTCTTCTAATCAAGACCATGGTTGAGCTGGTCTTGGTTGATACCAGACCTGTTTTGAGTGGGACGTAGAAGGGGCCTCCAGATGTTCTTTCCAACCAACATTTCTGTGATGCTCAGTTGTTCATTTGCAAGGAAAGCTGAAGTTGCAAATACTGTGACTGCACATCCTTTCCCACCCAATTCTCAATGCAGGCACAAAATTGTTCTTGTTTTGAGGAATATTCAAGAACAGGGCGACTTCTTGGTAGAGACAGCTGGGTGTGCTTGTACGGCTGAGTCGGAGAAGGGGACCACTGTAAAACCCAAGACCAACACCAGCACATTTATTGGGCCAACAAAGGCAGCAGGATGTGTGTGTTTCCTACAACAGGCACCCAGGCTGCTTTCTGGCTGTTTCATATGCACTAAACACCACCCTGAGAGTCCTGGGCAGTTTTTAATGCCCCCTGAGCTGAGCAGTGTCTGGGCACCCCCAGCTGCTGCCCCACTTGAGGGAGTGTTCATTTCCCAGCCCCAGGAACGGCAGTGGGACTCAGTTTGTATCAGCTATCTGTCACTATAGCAACTCCTCACTTAACCAGTCCCTGCTCTAAAAATAGATCACCTTGATCTCAAGGAAAGAAAACCAAAGGAAATCAAAAGGGGAGGTGATAGCAAGAGCTGTAGAGTCAGGTATTGACTGAAGTCTGGAGCATTTGAAACCTCTTAGGAATAATCTGTCACATAAAACAAATATTTCAGGGGAATCTGTTTACCCAGAACCCCCCCTGTGCCACTGGGTTTGAAGCTTTAGCAAAGGACATGCATGACTTTTTATCAGAGGGATGTGTTTGCAGCTATCACCCAGCACATGGGATGTGAAACCCTGTGGGATGTTGTTTAGCTGCTTAAGACATTCAAGGGGTCTTATCTTCCCTACAAGCAGATCTGCAGCTCTGTCACTAGAGCTGATAGCCTCCTGTGCTCTTGTATACAAGTTATCAAAATCCCTGCTCGTTTATGAAATTGTCAGCTGGTGTCTGCAGGAGTCTGTGAGGGACCCAAACCTGGAAAAAGCCAAATGCTGTTGGCGAAGTCGCCTCTATCTCACGCTGCAGTTAAGGGGAGTTGAGTGTTTTGGCACCTGATAGGGACAGGGCCCTCTGTAAGGGACATCTAAATGATACTTGATCTTATTTTTCCTCCAAACCCAGCTAGTGCTTACATCTTATCATCATGAAGGTAGTGCAGTAGGTGTGAAGGTAAAATAGGAACAAGACTAAAAGTTTGTTAAAGAACTACAGAATTAGCTGAAAATGCCTTTGGTGGGAAAAGAACAGAATTTGCATAAAGACAGCTCGTATGTCACAGGCAGCACATATGATGCTCAGGAAAGGGTTAATTTAGCTTCTAGAGATGACTGGAATTAGCATCATGTATTCAGCATTATCAGTCAGCAAGAGTTTGCTCTTGATAAAGGGCCAGATTATTTTAATGACCTTTTAGGGCTGATAGTTTGCAGACATAGCTGATATTGAAATGTGTAGGTGCTTAACTGCCCCTGCCCTGTATATACTGATTCTTGTTTTATTTAGTATTATAAATTGTATCTTCTACCTTTAGTTAATCTTCCAAGAACTTAGATAAGCAGCTTTCAATGCTGACATGCACCTGCGCAACACGAGAGGGTGAGAGATGGCACCAATCCCCAATTCCCTCCAACCTTTTCAAGTTTACAGCATATTATTTGAAGGCTAGAATTAGTTCTTATTGCATTTTTGACCTCACTTGAGATCCACTGCTTTTACACTATCTGGGGATCAGACCCATATTCCTCACCTCTCTCTTCACCACATGATCTTTTTAATCAGCTTTGGAGCTGTGAAGGAACTGCATTGCAGAGTTATTAGATATCCTAAGTGTATTCCCAAACAGTAGGCATGGAGGTGTGGAAATAGGTTTTGCAAACAAGAAAATCATTCATTGAAAAGGTCCTGTGATGCTAAGCCCATAAGCCCACCGCAGGCATGACTCCAGCCCTCTGTCACTGCATTTTGGGGAGCAAAATCTTCGTCAACGTTTGGATGAATGTCTCGAACACACAACTGTCAATGAGAAGGAGATGAGAGCAAACGAACTGTACACATCATTCAAAGACTTATACAGGCATAGTCAGCAAGTCTTCTGGAGATGCTGGTTGCCATCACTCAAGGTGACAGTGCTATATTTGCCAAAAGGCAGAAGTGCCCCCAAATTGCAGGAGTTTGTGCCAATAAATGCCCTGTCTAATGCTTTTACTCCCAGCTCCAGCCTGGCAGCAGATTCGGCACAGTTACAAAATTTGCTGTAGGAAAGAGCAGGGCACCCAGAACCTCACATGATATTTTCATGACAGTAGACTGTTTTTTACCTCACTTAGCTGGAAAGATTATTAGAAGTGCTTCTTCTGCCTCTAAAGAGGCTGCTGCTTCCACTGAGATGCAGAAAGACTCCCCTTTATACCCCAAAGCAGGTGACAGCTTTCTCCTGCTGTCATATTCGGGTTTATTTTCTTCTTTTCTAATAGGATACCAGAGTTTTCCTTTCTATCAGCCAGGTCCTTGTTTAAAACTTCATGAAGATCCTTCCTGGCAGTGGTAATAGGAAAACTAGAGACTATGTGAAGTCTGTTTGAACTTTAAGGGTTGTAAACAAGGGTCTTATTGTAAATCATTACAATTTTTGCTCAAAATAAACACCAGTCTGATACAGAGCACAAAGCAAAGCAGCAAGATACCCACACAAGAAATCCCAGCAGCACAAACTAACCTTGAGATGTAGAAGACTAATACAGAAAAAACTGTAAAATACTCAAGACCAACAAAACTAATCCTAACTGAGGAGAGTTGTAGAGAAGTGATGATATTATGGGAGTGAAGTGCCAGCTGAAATGAAAGCCTGGAAAACAATGAATGAGCAGCACTCTTTAATATTTAATTTAAAAACTCTCTAGGAGATCAAGAGATGCTGCTTCTCTGTTGGGGGGAGCTGGTGAGTGGTCAGGACCTGGAATGATACACCTGGTGCTTGCTCCAGCCAAAAATTAGACCTGTGAGGCTCATACATGAAGGGGAAAGTCAGCCTAAACTAGAAAAGAATTAGGCTGAAGACATCATGTGGAAGTTTTTCCCTCTGTGTGGGGATGGAGAATAGTCTCAGTCTCACTGCAGCTGCCAAGGTGGGTTTGCGGCCCTGCCTCACCCCACATAGACCTGCGTGTGCCTCCGCTGCAGTCCCGCTGTGCAGAATGACTCCACAGAAGCTAACTTTAAATTAGCTGATTGCCAATTGAAAGGAGAGTAGCAGCCTCCCAGCTGCCCTGTAATGGAGTCCGTAATTCACCTTGCTTCGCAGGCAAGCCCTGCCGCTGTGCTGACACGGCGTATCCGAGTGCTGTGTTTAAAGGTGACATGGATCCATCCCCCCTGCATTGCAGGCAGGACAATTCCAGCTTGCTTCTTCCTCCCCAGCTTCTTTCCTAATAGGAGTCAGGAATCCACCAGGTCTGATCCTCTCACTGCTGTTGCAGCAGCTTGTAACCATAAACAGGCCACGTAAGCTTGGACTTGACTCTTCACACTTCTGAAAACAGCAGCCTGAGCCCCTCATCCTGGATTCCAAAATAAACACAGAAAGGAGGATTTGACCTCAAAAGGCATTACGTACTCTGCAACAGTTGGTGCTTCTAAAAAATCACATTTAATGCCTGATGTATTTTTACCCCTTATTTTAAGACCTGGTCACAGACCCTTGACTAATTGGGCCAGCACATATCAACACATTTAGGTGGCTGAAAGGTTTTGGCTAATAATATGAGCAACTCCTTGTCACTGTGTTATTTGTTCAATTGTAGATCATGGAGTATCTCTAAAAGATGGGCACCATTAGTATCATTTCACAAATGGTAAAGTTTAGGCTGTAGAAAATAAGGTGTTTTATCATAATCTTTGTGTGGATGGCACTAGGATAAAGGCACGTCCTGCTTGGGTGTGAGGTTACATTACTATTTTTACTGCTTTGTAACTCATTTTCAGTCAGAGCACAAGAACAAATGTACCAGGTCAGGCCAATTATCCTCCAGTTCAGTCTCTTTGGGCCATTTGCCACTGACACAGGTAGTGTAAGAACAGGACAGGAACATATGGGACGTGTTTCCCATTGTATTCTCACAGCCTCCAGCACTTTGTGGCTCACTTCCTAAGCTAAAGCTGATGTTTGGTAGGCTTTAAATAGTTTCTTTCCAGGATCTTGTCCAATCTCATTTCAAAACCAAACTTGTAGAAACTACAACAGCACCTGTTCTGCTGTTTAAGAATGTGATCTATCAGAAGTATTTATTTGTATTTGCTTTGAGCTTGCCACCTGCTAATTTCATGTGATGCTCCTTCCCTGTTTGCCATCTCCATCCCATGCCCAATTTTGCAGGTTTCTGTCATATTCTTTCCTTGCAGTCATATTTTCCTAAACTGAAGAGTCACTCTATATCTTCAATGAACCTTATCAGCCTTTTCTGCGTCTCTGGTTTTATTGAGTCCTCTTTGAGGTTGCTCAGTAGAAACCCAAGGTCATCTATTGCAAGGTATATCTGCAGCTCACTCTGCACCTCTGTATCATGAAGCTGCCTTCGAGCACAGCCCGTAAGTGACCAGTTAGACAGGAGAAGGCCACCACTGCCACCCTGGGGCCTGACCCGTACAGCTTGATGCAAAAGAAAGTTATTTTTGTTCTGCAGCCCATCCATTTACCTCTGTGGATTGCCCACTCTGGTGTGCAACCCTTGGCCACCCAAGTCACTGCTAACCTGAAAAGAAGCGAACTCGACCTTTGTGGTGTATTTTTCTCCTGCACTGATGAACAAGGAGTGGGTACATTTGCAAGGTGGGACATGTAAGGGGAAAAGCATTTCTTGGCTCACCGATAGGATTAGGAAAGTAGCTTTGTAAGACCTGCAATAAGGATAGTCAAAAATAGTTCCCTGTCTAGCAGATGGGAAAATGATAAACCTGAAAAGTGTTATTATGTGATTTATCTATCTGGAAGATTTAACTCAATAGCTGGAAAGCTTTTTGCAAAGAAAAGGCAGATCAGACTGCCTTGAAGACAAATTCAACTCTGCACACAACTGTGCCTATAGTGAAATAATTCTCTGAAAAGTGGAGTTGTATATTTATTATTTCCTTGGCTTGTGTCTGACTATCTAATCAGTCTTTGTACATGTCAGCAGCACATCCATAATAAGAAAGTGCTGTGTGGATTGTGTGAACTGGAATTAGAAATGTGATAATCAGCCAAACCGTTGGAGGCAATGTAAAGGCTGCCTGGTATTTGCATTCCTCTAGCTCAGGAGAAAAACCTTATATGTGCAAATGAGTTGCTGGGGTTTTTTTCCTTCCTGGTATGTTAAAACCAAATTTCTCCTGGAGCAGCACCTCCCTGACAGCGGGCCAGCTCACACTGGAGTGCCTCCCTGCCTGGTTAGACCTGTTCCAGCCTGGTGGTGACAGCTGTGCTATTACTCATACACCAGGTGATGTGGCAGATAGAGGCACAGAGATGTATATATGCCATGGAAAAAATTGCTGATGTATAGGCAGACCCACAGTTTTATGATGAGGAGACCACAACTAGGATCAGAAAATCTATTTTCCCATCTGTACAATTCCGATAATATTGATCCATCCCATCAAGATGTTCTGAAAGTAACTAAGAATTACAAAAGAAGCCTCTCTTTGGGGTCGTCATGATGCCTCAATATCCTAAATTGTTATCGATCCTGATGCAAGCAATCTGCCAGTTACCTGGTTATTCTTCAGCCTCAGGATTTTCTGTCCAAATCCTCCTCGGCTCCTTTCTTCCCATATTTGGATTCACATCACTGTTACAAGGTTATCAAGGTATAAGGAGAGACTGCAAGCACAAGTCTAATGTTGCAGAGGGAAGGTGTGAAGTGCTGAGCAGGTAAAAGCAAGGCTAGAAGTGATGAGTAGGACAAGTTCAGCAAAGTCTGATCCTAAATTTAATAGCAGCTCTGTATGGCTACCACACCTCTACTGGGTGCAGGAGGGGAAAATTGTGGGTGAGCCACTGGTGTGCTGCTGTTCAGTCCCCGTGTTCAGCCCTGCCCACAACCAGTGTCCCTGCTTGTCATGGTGAGAACATGAGGCAGAAACAGGTGAGACTTGAAATGAAAAGCTTTTTCGTTTTAAAGGGTTTTGTGACGAGACCTGTCCTGACATACATCCCAGGGCAGACATCGCTTATCAAATTGTTCTTTAATAGATATACTTTTAAGCCTTCCTGGAAAGTATTTATCTACATTTATGAAATGCAGAATTTGACATTGCTCTATACATAAAGAACATTCTCCTCCCAAAAGCTGCTAATCAGCTAAATGGAAAGGAGAGATTTTTTGCATGTTTTAATGGTTGAGATAACTAAAAGATAGATGAGGTGTCAGCTCACCCTGCAGCAGGGCAGACGTCTGTCCCTTGTTGGGTTACATGACCCAACACAATCACCCTCCTGCCGTGAAGAGCTGGATATTTAAGTTCTCAAGGGTACAACCTGAGAGAACAAACCCCCTTTATGTACTTCTAAAGGTGTAATGGGACAGGTCTGTATCCCTTTTTTGGTTTCTGAGATTCGGGCTCATTATCCCAGCCTGAAGCTACTCCCTGCTCTCATTGATGCTGTGTTTAGTGGCAGGTGCATGCTCCACTGGCATCTGGAAGAACAGGAAATACAAAGGGAGCTTTAAGCCTGCAATCTAGGAGACAGTCTGAAGAGCTCATAGCTAAGACACTGCTCACCAGTGATTGGAAACAGGAACTCACAGGAGTTCTGGGATTTATTTCATTGTCCAGTGGCAAAAGAAACATTTCAGGACAGAGAAAGCTGATTCTGTTCTTTGCAATAATATTCTTCATCAAAGAGACTGAGGTTTCTTTCTGGTTAAACAGAAATACAAGCTGGCAAATGTAGTTATACACTTGAAAAGTAGCAAATCTCAGCTCTATGTTGCTTACTCGGGCATTGTGAAGGATGTGAGAACAAAATAGCTGAGTTGTATTCAAATGCAATATTTTGCAAAAAAGCGATATGATGATGTAGATCGATTCCCCTCTTGCCCTCAGTCTCCTACAGCTCTTTTCAGCCTTGAGAGAAGACTTGACAAAAGAAATCTAACCCATTCAATTTTAAAGCCCCTTAGGTGAGGTTGTTCAGGAAAATGCGTTGCCATAAGAAAAGGAATTAACGTAGCAGATGAAAATCAGAGTTGTGTTCACTGCACTGGTAGCTTGAGTTTCACCCCAGCTGACTCCTACTCACTTGCAGGAGGTTCTAATTTTGATTAAGGGATGCTCTAAATCTGAGCTGCTTTGCTCATGCGGGACCGTGTTGCTGACACTCAAAGTGGAGCAGGGAGGAGGCAGCTGAATTGCAGAGGGGCTGCTCTCGCTGCTGACACTGCTCAAGTCAGTAGGTCTTTTATTTTTTTTTTGCTCTCATTCACAGGGAAGAAATCAAATGTAGTAAATCCTGGCTAACAGTGGCAGACAGCTCCTACAGGAGAGGGCAAGGAGCACAAACAGGGTAAGAGGGGATGTTGTGAGGGACTGTTGCAGGATGGTGTCAGTTGGAGAATTTGACAAAGATTACTTGTATTTACATGCAAAGTTTTCAGTTTTACTTACCCAAAACACATTTTGCCTAAATATTTCTTTTCAGGAGTCTTATTGCAACAGTTCCAAAGAATATTTATGATCTATTTTCTCTCTGCCATAATGTATCATGGTCTGGGGTAGTAACAGCAGTTTTAGTCTTCATTCCCAGATTTTTACAGAATATGATAAGCCTCAGCCAAAAAAAGGTGAAGGAATTCTATCAGGAGGGATTCAGTATCAAAAACAGAACTGAAATTTTAAATTTTTCTATTTCAAATTGCACTTCTCTGCTCACACAAAGGGGACCTTTCTGCTGGCTGGCTGGCTGGCTCACCTAGTTTGTGTGTAACAGGTGCTTCTATTTAAATTAGCATTCCTGAATTCCCATTTTTCTTGGGCTTTTTTGTATCATAGCACTCATTTAGTCCTACTTGAGAAGACTTTGGAGAGTAGACCAGACAAACTACATCTCCTCCTTGGGTTACAAAGCAGCTGACCCAGGGCCTAGTTTGCTCAGGATGCCTTCAGCTGTATTAGTGCCTGTTTTCCATCTGCATATCCAAAGACAGTGTTTCGTGCTCAGTTATCTCATCCATGTTACTATCCTCAGGTCTCCCATCAGTATGTGTTTCCCATGGGCAGGTGCATTTACAGAGATTTTTGTTAATTTTTCCAACAGAAATAGTTTTATGGAGGGTAGAAGGACAAACACTGACTCCCTGCTGAACAGTGATTTAGTTATTAGCAAGTCAGAGCAAGCAGAGAATCTCAGGCAGAATGGGATTTTTGTGGGTACTGTGTCCCTTTAAATGTGAGATTATATTTCGATGTTTGGGAAAACCAAACGGACACATGGAATAATCCTTAGTTCTGCAATTATGACAGATATTGCTGAGCACACAGAGAGGAAACCAGAACATTTTAATGCGCTTTGTTGGCTCTCTTGGAGGAAATCTGAAGGCCTGTGTGAGTGTGTCTGCCTCTGACACGCTGTGATGACATACAGCCACCTTGCAGGTGTACTGAGTAGGCTTTAATTTAGTTGAATCAGGTAATGGAAGGGAACTCTGCATAAATACCCCGAGGTGTTGGCAGGCCTGGTGAGTGCATGGTTGCATTTTCACATCTCTTGGTTGTGGTGCAGATACGCTCTTTATTGCAGTCAGTATGTTGTTTGCCCAGATTTTTTTTGTATTGTGAAGTTTAAAAGGATGCTCAAGAAAATATTCTGCTGAGTTTCAGATGACTGGGATTGCCATTTCAGATTGGGGTGTTGAGGCATGTACTGCTTAGAAAAGAGAGAGGGTAAATGAAAAGTTTAGATTTTGTTGATCAGAGCTTGCTGAGTGATTTTCAGTAAATCAGATAAAAATTTTCCCATTCGGGTGCTTGCAGTTCATTTCCTAAAGCCCTGTGGCAAAATGCCAGAACAGTCTTCAGTACTACAGTGGAATCTCTGAATCCAGTGAGTGCCCTTTGCCTTAGCTAAGGCACTTGGGCAATTATTTAAATAATTTCCATGGATTTGGGTGTCAGATCAAGTTTACAGTTCTGGCCTTAAGCTCTCTGTTTACCCAGCTGGCAAAAAAACGTGGAAGAGTGAGCTCCCTATTGTGAGGCTGCATTTCATAAGAGTGCTGAATGTGGAGAGAGAGCCTCATTTGGCAACAATTTCTCTACATTCACCATTATCACCAATCTTCCCTAATTTAATTTAGCTGAACTGTCACCATCTGATGCACATTAATAGAGGATGGGGATTTGAAGAGTCATTGATCTGAGGCAAATATAAAATGATGGTTGATGCATTGTAAGGCTTATTTTTTGCTGTCCGTTTGCTCCATCTCCAGTAAGCTTTGAATCATCCTGCAGTTCTGGGAATGAGTCTGCAATTGCAGTGTGCTCCGCTGTGGGTATTTCTGTAGGGAGAGGCAGCTGTGCTGGAGCTCATGGACTTTATTTTACTGGTGCAGTCAGTGAGGGAGAAGCAGGACATGTAGCCAAGAGTCTAAAAGTCAAAGGCGTGCTGATGCTTCCAGAAAGGAGGTGTTGGTAGCACAAGTAGTAATGCCATGTGTCACCAAACAGCAAAAAACCAGGAACAGGTTTTCTTCCAGAGAAAACAAATTTCTGAGAGATTTCTGAAAAGGAGGCGGAAGTGTCAAACTCCCAGAACTGGAAAGAAAGGAGCAGAAACTGTGAAAGTTGTTTGGCTTTTTGCTTTCTAACTCCCTGTGTTTCATTCTAATGATTTAATGTGCTGTGGAAGGTATGTGGGTGAGTTCTTGGAATCTAATCCACCTGTAAAAATCTCAACTGGTCCTGTCAGTGCTCATTAGCTGACATTCCTTCATTTCAGCCTTTCATCTCATGATAGAAGACGTTTGCAGGTGGGCCTCTGGGTAGGTTTCCTGTCCTGCCTTCTTGGGCACATGCTGAGCATGACTTCCAAAAGCAGACTCAGTGTGAATCAAGCTCATGTGATGCTTGAACCTGAAATACATGAGCTATGGATCACAAACTTGTAGGGTTTCGAACTCCTGTGATATTATTTATATAAAATATATGTGACTAGGCTTTCCTGTTGTCATATGGTTTCAACCCAAATATTATGCCATGTTAGGCACAGAATTTCAGTTGTGTACAGGGAATGGTAATGCACAAGAGTCTAAAGCAATGTGGCCGTACACAGGTAACTGGTGACAGACCATCTAATGACACAACCCATTGTGCTTTTCAGTGAGTTATTCTGTGTCCATACAGTTTCTAATGCTGTAAGTAAATGTAGGTTTTCATGGCATTAATAATCACGGCAGAATTTCTGGGCTTAGCTTCTCAACACTGTGAAAGCTTCCTTATGCGAACAACTCACGGAGGGACTATTCATAGCAATAACTGCTTCTACCAGCCCTAAGGATTTCTATTTTATTTTGCGTAAACCTTGCCGTACAGACAGGGCACGGAGCATCTGTCCCGCTAACGTTATGGAATTCAACTTTTTATAGGAGATAATACTGAAACATAGGCATGGGGGTGGATGAGTCAGAGGTGGCAATCAGCAGAGGGGTTCAGGGCAGAAATGTATGGCTATTTCTTACTCCAGGATCATATTTGCCTGGGATTGCTGCTACAACTTTTTTTCTTCTCAAAAGATGTAACAGGAGCTGAATTTAACCTCCTGTTTAGAAAGCGTTCCTTCTGTGTAACCAGCAGTTACTTTAGACTGTTTTTCAACCCTTGTTAGAAACATAGGGTTTGGCAGTCAGGCAGGCTGGGTTTCAGGGCTTTCTATGACTGAATTCCTGGTACTGTTTGGAGTATTAGAGCCTGGCAGTTATCTGTAGCTGTCTGACAAACACTTGCTTGTCTTCAACTGTTCTCACAGGCAGCTTCGCTTGATTTCCGTGAGGGTTTTTTTGGCAGCCACTTAGATCTAAGAATACATTATCAGTCTCCATCCAGATCCCCATAACTTGTAAACCAGGCTGCAGCCAGTCTATCTGGAGGGAGCAAAGGGGAGAATCTCCTCTGTGGGCTGTGGAGCAGCAGAGATGATCCAGGGCTGTGGCAAGTGTTTTGGCGGCTGTGGTTGTCTCTGTCCTGTTGTGAGAGCATCCTTAGCCCTTCATCAGCTTGGATCCAGCGCATCCATAAAGTTGGTGGAAGGCAAAAAATGACTTGCCAAGGCAAAGGCTCTCTGTGCTGAGAATATGAACACAAAGACCTTGCTGGGGAAGGTTTGAACTCATCCCTCTGTCCTCAGCCATGCTTTGGCTGGTTTGGCCCATCTCTGCGCCCTTCTTGCTGCTGCAGAGGCCAGAAATATCTCTTGCAGAGCCTCTCCATGTCCTGCCATTCCCAAACTGCATTTGCCTGCTTTTATGGAGGCTTTTCACCTCTGTGTCTGGCAGGTCCGGCCATGGCAAGAAAGTGCGTGCTAAGTTCTCAGCACAGAGCAAGAAATGTAAAAATGGGAGGTTTAACCTCGGGGTGTTTCACCCAGGCGTGCCCCAAGCCCAGGTGTCTCTCTGTATGGAGTGGTATAATATTTATCCCACTGCAGCAAGGCTGCCAAGCCACGTGGCTTGGCAATTGGACATGCAGGCGGATTATTCTTTGACATGTTTAGAGAGGCACACCTACCAGGCAGCATGTTTGCCCACATTTGAAAGAATCTTGATTTAAACAAGACGGATTACAACATCCAGTGTTCAGTCTCAGGCTGCAGGAGTGATTTCAATTAATTAAATGGCGTTGGGACAAGTTTGGGAGTTGTGTAAGAATGTAAAATCAAATATAAAGGAGTCATGGAGAGGCATGTCAGCACAGCTGTGAAATGAGTGAGGCACCTTCACTGCCCTGTTCTGTTGTGCATTTGGTGCTCAGGATTTAGAGAAGTGCCATTTTATGTAGTGGCAGTCAATTAGACAAATATTGCATTAATTTAAATGTATTTCCACTGTTTGTGGGATGCCTCTTGCTGACTTCTGATGGATCTGGGTTCCATAGTCCTTCCACTGACGCATACAATACCCTTCATACTGGCTGGTGGGATTGTAATTGTGTCTTCTCATCCACCACATTATTGGTGTATAAATGCTTCTTTTTCCACTGGTGAGGGAATCTTTTTTTTTTTAATATCATAGGTCTTTCTATTTCAGTTTCTTTACCACACCTTATGAGACATCAGAAAGAATGGCTTGCTTTTCTTCTTTTTTCTTGGACATGGCTTTATACTAAAGTCCCCAAACTTCTCTAGTATAGTTTTATTCACAGGAAATCTAAAAGATGTCCATCCTGGGTTTTTACATGGAATGGTTGTTCTAAAAAACCCGAGTAATGATTTTTTTTTTTAAAATTTGTTTATTTATGTGTGTACACATGTACAGATATATGTAGAGGCAGCTGGAAGTTGGTAATCTGTAAATCTGGTAACAAATCAAATGCCACAGCCAAATCAAAATACAGTCCCTGACCATGACTGAAGTTATAACACACATTTCTATAGGAACTAATGCATGCATGGAAAAGACCAGCTATGATTAAGGAGAGGCAAAAAAGCCCAACCCTGAATACAGTAGTTTAAGTTCTTTTGAATTTTAAAATATTGGGAAATAAAAGTGGCAGAGACTGTGCAAGTCGGATATGAACAACTTGCTCTAGAGGTTACTCTGAGGCAGGAAGTGTGTGAGCAGATTTGTAGAGTGAGTTGTTAACTCACTTGGAGTCCAGGTAATGTTCACTGGAAGTCTGTCCATTGATTTTTGTTGGGATTTAGATCAAGACTTTTGCTTGAGAGTGAAATGAGAGATGGAATCAATGGCAAACCATTTCCTCTCTTCCGAAATACAGCTTCACTGAATAACAACAATAATTAAACAAATCAGCTTACTGTGGCTTGTTCCGTCAGTTTTGTAGATGCAGAGCACACATTTCAGTGTTGCTAAGATGGTGTAGTATTCTATTTTACATTTTGCCAATATTTTCTATATAAAATTCAAGAGGCTTCTTAGATATTCGTAGCATGATATAGCAAGTCATAAATCATCGCTATGTGGTAGGTAGGAAGTGTCCCCAGGATTCACAGAAAGGGAAGCAGAATTGTGGAGCTGGAATGCTTTTTAATTTCCCTTGTTTTTATATCCTGTACCATTATTTCAGTTGAAAATTTACAATTTTTTGTGATCATAACTCATGAATAATTGCTGGGTTTATGATCGTATTATGTACAATGGAAGTCTGATTCTTGCTTCATAAATAGGTACAAATCAGGAGTAAGCTGAAGTATTTATTTTTCATATGTGCATATAAATGTGAAAAGAAATCAAAAGTAATTTATGAAGCAGAATTACCAGTCTAAATTTATTGCAGCTTATTGAATCTGTAGTCTCTAATGTCCCTGGCTTCTGGAATCACATTACTTTATAAAAGCTTTAATTTTCTTTCTTTAAAAAAAATGAAACAAAAATAAAAGCTCTTTTTTTTTTTTTTTTTTCTCCTTGGAATTTACAGCCCCTCAGAATGGAGAGAAATATTGGAAAGACTTAATGTCTCAAAAGAAGAAAAGGCACATAGGAATCCTGACATTTATAGGTTTAAATACCATGGCACGTTGAGGGTCGAGCTGGTGATTTTTCGTGGCCTTTGAAGCCAGCCTTGGTGATGAATACAATGTGTGCACACAAATGCTGTGGTCATCACAGTAGGACCATATGCATTAACATGGCTGTATAGCCCCAATGGACTTTTGTTTGTTTAATCCTGGGACCTGTCCTTGGAAAACCAAGCAGCTAAGCCAGAAGCTGGCTTCATCATCAGAGCTGCGTTACGCAGGCTCCACATGCACAGCTTGAGGCACAGTTCTTTGAAAATATTGGCTCTTGGTCTGGGTTGTGCAACGCCCAAGCAAAGGTGGCTGAGCAGCCTGTGATGCCAATCGATGAATGAGTTAAAATTGGATCAGCTTGTGAAACATCTACGTCTAATCCAGTGTTTAGGTAGCTCTGCTGTGGCCATATCAACTCCACTTATAACAACACAGCTATTGAAACGCTGGGTTATATTTACACTCGAGAGGAGAATGGTTTGTTGGTGCTGCTGTACCTAACTCAGAGTGTGAAATCCAGCATTTGTGCCAGGGGAGCTGAAACACCCTGAGCAAAACAAGGTGTTTGGGAGCATGTTCAGTTTGGCCACACTCTGGTGTCATGGCCAGCAGAAGCCATAGCTCTGAGAAGTGACAGTCTTCCCTTATGCATGGAGTAGATAAACAGCCTAAGAATCCAAGCCTAGATTAGTTACATTGACTTATTAATGTGTAATGACCCCTTGTGAATCCCAAAGGGAATTTTTTTGAAGCACTGTTCGACAAGGTCAGCAACTCAGTTTGGAAATCACAGAAAAACCCACCCTCAACTTCAGCAGAATGGCTGGGGAGGTTTTTAGGCCTGTTCACAGGAGTGAGGGTGGACCTGCCATCCTCAGCCAGAAAGGGTAAGGTCCGCATTAGAGGCAAGGCATAAAGATCCCCTGGGAGTCGGACTGGGGCAGGGGGAAGTGAAAATAGCATATGTACTTTATTATTGAAATGGGTATGTATTACAGATGTTCACATCAGAAAGAAGGTTTCATGGCATTTCAGTGAAATTCACTTGTTTCTGTCTGCAGCACAGACCTGTGCATTGCAGGCTTGCACTGGTGGGGACAACTGGGAAGCCCAGGTGCCACTTGAAGTAAGGAGCGCTCAAATGAGAATCAGTTTCTTCATCCAAGTAGGATAGCATGTATAGAAGATGGAAAGCAGATCAGATCTGAAAGCTCCCTAAAGCAAGACAGCTTGTCTTCAGGAAAAAACAAATAAACAAATTCGTGATTAGCCACATTTCAGACTAGAGCCATCCCACGTGTTACCATCACGATAAGCATGTGCTTTTCCCATGAATTTCTGCGGCACGTTCCCTTTTACGTGTTATCCGCAAGCTGGCCTCTCACGAAGCCAAATATTTGAGCAGGAGTCATCTCCATGGTGTTGGAGGGATCTGATTAGCAACCCAAGTGCAAGCAGGGGCAGCTGAGTCAATGGCAGAGGCTGACCCCAGCAGCCTGCCAGGAACGGGCAGCTCCGCATTCCAGCTCGGCGTGGTGGGACCGCGGCCAGCCCCGGCTGCCCAGGAAAAGTCATGAATTAATGCATGTCTCTGCCGAGGAACAGGGATGTGCTGGGGCCTCTCGGGAAGGAAGGGAGTGCACTGGTTTGTGCTTCTGCCCCCCATTCAGAGAGCAACTTTTAACCACGGGGAGCATATAAATACTGGGTTTGTAAACAGAGATGTGTAGGTTGTTATTTTGGTCTACATGTCTGTGTGGATAATGCTCTACACATTCGATGTAAATGGTGCAATGGGTCTGGCTCCAAAGGAAGTGTGTAGCTCAAGGGATAAATTGCATCTCTGTTCTCAGGGGAGTAAGAGATGCTGCTCTGGTTAAGACTAATGCAAGCTAATTTCTGCAGAGCCGAGTGTATTCTACTGCTGATGTCTTGCCTTTGTTGGGTTTTGTTTCACATGATTAGTTAACCATACTGCTGCTTCCAAGCACCTGAGACCCCTTTGAAGTTGCAGTTTGATCAATTGATATGTGTTGTGCTACAGGTATAAACAACCTTAGTGCATTAAACTGACACTTTAAGTAGTTCTGCAGCCAGAAAACTTTCCTAGGAAGAAGTGCCCCCTGCTGAATCATGACTCCATGTTCTAGCGAAGTCTCCACCACCAAATGTTGACTTTGGTCTTTAAAAATGCCTGTTGTTCTAAGCAAATGTATTATCACTTTTAAGAGACAAAACATGCACTGCCACATGTTTAAGGCAGTTGTATTGGCAAATACAACTCTCCAGAGAGAACTGCAGCCTGGAAGGGATCTATACACTGATTAATAATCTGCTATAGGAGAACTTATTGCGAGGGCCATTTGGTTATTTTTTCTCTGCACAATGCTCAGTATTTGTGATGGCGTAGCTGATCCGTGACAGTGCTGCAGAGTTGAGTGGACACGTTTGTGTTCGATACCAGTTCTCCTGGGATTTGCAGAAATCTGGCTCTGTGCTTTGAGGCATCTGATCTTCCCCTCCTTTGGCAGGGCCAGCTCACACGTGGGTGATGCCACCAGGAGAGTGATGGTGTGAGCACATTGTGCTCCTGCTTCCTCTTCCTCGGCAAACCATGGGAGCAGGAGGACCATGAGTGCCAGGATGCAGGAGGGAAGGAAGAGATTTGTTAATAGAGTCTGGTAATCCCCACAGGAATATAGAAGGACATAGCAAAGTCTGCATTTTCAGCAGGAATCATCCCTGTAACCTTCATGAGGGAATGAAGTCCCGCAAGGATGGCACCTGGCTCCCAGCAAGGTCCCCATCTCCGCCGGTGATGTCATCAAAGACACACATCTTCTGCCCATGCAATTGCATGATTATTTCCAGCCTTAGTCCTGAATCTGAATCCTGTTCACCTGGTGCTTTAGCCCTTGGCTAAAGGTTTTAGACCTGCCTGAAAGGCTGCCGGGAAAGCCCAGAGCTGACTAAAGGAAGGATGAAGTGGCTGTGGATGACTGTGAATATTGAGGCATTTCCTGCACCCTTCACTTCATATATATTGGTGGCAGACAGTTTCCCTGTGTTCAGCACACAGTTCTCCTTTCTTGCTTGATTTAACTGAGATAAATCCCCTGTGTCAGCCAAACCAAAGGGCTCCAAGCGTGAGAGAGGAAACCCAGCTCCATAGGGAAGGGGAGGAGGAGAGGAAGGCAGTCGAGGGAAAGGACTGAGCCAGTTTTCCTTGATCACACTGTGGCACGTGGCCGGGAATCACAGGGTCCCCGGCTGCGTGTCCTCCCTTCTACAGCAGCCGTCCACATGTCTGTCACACTCTGACACTGGATCTGCAGCAACTGTTGCTTCAGCAGCTGCTGGCATGTACTTATCATCAGGGGTGTTGAAAACAGAGCCGGAGCAAAATGTCATTAAAACTCCAGCTCTGGACACCAACAAGAGGCAAATGGATAAGTATCAATACGAATGAAAATAATGTGATATATATATATTTTGAAGTGCATGGTTTGGGATATTTTCTTTTGGATTTTGATTGATTTCAGGTAACAACCAAAGGAATGAAACAAAATATAGTTAGCAATGTGTTCTGTTGTTCCTTCATGGATTTATTTCCACCTATTTCTTGCACCCTGCCATATTGCGAAGGTGTGCGGTGCCTGGGAGCCCTGTCACCACCGATGGGACAAAGGGCGTGCAGAGCAAGGTCACTGATTGGTGCCGTTGTGTCTCAGCAATGACAGGGTTACATAATTATGTCTGTTGGGGACCCTTTTTCCTTTTGCATGTTGCTGAGGGACTCTCACAGATTGGGCCTTGTTTACCTTGGCCATTTTAATGGCAGGGCCCGCTCTGGTTGATACTCGTTTGTTTCTGCAGCTCTCGCCTCCTCCCGTGGCCAGCTGTGCCCCCTGCCCAGCTCTGATTATTTTCCTTCACACTAAATAGTTTTGATTCACCGTCAGAGCCCTTTATTTTCACTGTGCCTTTATTTACCTAGATGAAGCAACGTACTCGGAGCCCAGAGTAACATAAATAATTGCAATTTTGGGGAAACTGGTCCTGTAGCTCCCCCAGCCTTTCTGCTCTGCCTGCTTGGTACCAGTGGTACCAGCACACCCAGCTCCCATCTTGTCTTGGTTTAAACCCACAGCAATTCTTGCTGCTACTGCACTTGAATGGAAATCAGTGCCTTCTCCAAAAACTGTTTGCTGGTTCGCAAAGTTTCAGATTTGTGCTAGGAAGTTGCTTTCACACAAACTCCAGGACTTCGTGGGGTGGCAGAACTTGGCACAATCTGTGCTTGGAATAGGGCTGAGCACTCTTTTGGCATCACTGATGTGGACAGGGCTGAGGCAAGTGCTATCACAAATCCCACACTTGGCTCCACATAGTGTGAATACCTTGGACATAAGCTCTGCAAGGCCAGTGGCCAGCCACGTGATAGTCCAGAGATCTCAGCTGGCTTGGGCTGGTGTTCAGCTTGTACCAACCCCTGATACAGCTGAGTTGTTCCAAGCTGGATCCTGTTCAAGTTCTACAGAACTTCATGGAGATGCTTCATCTTCAATCGCATATCAAGAAAAGCATCACTACCAGCTGCCTTCCCCAAAACAGTGACTGAATTGCTTTTACAGTGGTGAAACTTTAGCAGACTACATCTGTTTAATCAATGAAATAGTTGGGATTTTTTTTTTTTTTTTTTTTTGAGGGGAAAAAAAGGCTTCTTTTGGCCACAGATTTACAGTGTAATGGAACGAGTGGTGCAAATGAACTGCTGAAGCTCCTTGTTGTTCCAAGAGCCCATAAGGATAAATCTTAGGGAAACTTATGGAGAGCCATGACCGTTATTCTGTATCATCCTGTCCTCTTTTGAAAAGAGAACATTGCAAAAATTCCTGATGTTCTTTGCAGTCAATCTGGAAGCTCATGGTTGATAGGAGTTAAGGATCTCATGCTGTCTCTGCAGTATCATCTATTTTTCTGGAGGTATCAAGAACATAATCAACTGTCAGAAAAAACAGGCTCAGGAGAGCAAAGGATGTGGTTTTCTTGGCAAGTGCAGTCTCCTAATCTTATGTCCTCTGAATCTGGACTGGAGGGACTAGAAACCAGTCTCCTTTTCTGACTAGATTTTGCAAGGCCTGGCTCAGCTCGTGTGCTGTCAGCCACCAACCCTTGTCTGGGTGGCTCTTGAAAGCCAGCTGTTTATTTTTTCCCACCTGACTGATTTATTTGTGTTGAGCAGCAGCAGCAAACTCCCAGCATCAAATACATTTTCACCAATGTTCTGTAAACTGGGGTAATATATAAAGGTTTACTACTTGCAGAAGTGCCTGAAAACTTGTCACAGTGTTTGTGGAGGCGGATTCAATCTAAATGGCTTCCTGAGCCCGGTATCTTGGGGATATGCAGACATTGAGATAGCGATGCACTTGTACCAGAGCTGCCACGGCTTCGAGGAACAGGTTGCAGCACTTCCTTGCTTTAACAACTGAAAGCAACCAGTTTTTCACTGCAATAGTTACTTGTTACAAAGAGAAAACAGCTCATAATTTGTTTTCAGGAATGAGGTCAAAACACCGCTGCTTGGGAGGGAAGTGACTGGTGCAGCAGGCTGGTGCTCAGATAAAAAGCTAAAAAGCCTTTCCCTGCTAGGTTAAATCCAGCTTCGGTCAGCAGTGACTGAAATCTTTCATCATTTGACAGTTGTTCCCCGTGGCCTTTGCGGCGTTGGCTTTGCTCCCTGACATCTGAGTCAGTACTTGCATAACCAGCCCCCTGCTCGGGCCTGCTCAGGGCTGGGGCAGGTTGGCAGGGAAGCATCCGCTGGCCTTGCCGGGCTCACACATGTCCTGTGAAGAGACCTTCTGCTCTTCACAAGGCTTCAGGTTGAATGTACTTTCTTCCAGGTTTGAAGCCCTGACCCCTGCCTGTTTCCAGCTGTCTCAGTGGGCAGGGTGGTGGGGTGCATCTTGTAGTAATCATCTGCTCCAAGCTGAAGAGCAGCATTTGAGTGGCTCTGCCAGGGCTGTCGCAGCAGCCTCACCAATTGCTCCATCTGGTCCTGGCTGGTGGAGACATCCCTTCCCCAGGAGATCTGGTCCTGCCCTCAGGTCCCTTCCTCGCAGCCTCCTCTGAAGCCCCTCTCCTATGTGCACAGATTCTCACGGGATTAAAGCCTTAACTAGAAGAGCTTACAAGTCTTCTGTGCATTTCCTTTCCTTGACCATTGCAGACTTACAGAAGACAACAGGGCAGCCAGTCAGACCTCTGCCCACAGGCTGCCCTCTAATGCAGAGCGTTGTGAGTAATCAGTGTGGCTTTCTTATCGATCTGTCTCGGGAGGGAGATAATGGGAGCAGATACTGAAGAGCTGTCCATGCTTCTTTTCTGTGGCACATTAGCAGGTCAGAACTGCTCCTGCAATTGCTCCCCTTTCAGTTTATAAACACTCATATTGTAGGCTTTGCGTCTCTCGTGCCCAAGATTTTGGATACTGTGTTGTCCCTAGTCAGAGAGGCAGCAAATATCAGGGAAGAGCCTCTGCAAATGTACCTGCTTGGAGATGCACGGAATTTTATCCTGATGCAAAGGAAACACCAAACAGTCTGTTCACCTTTTGTGATTTTTGTGGCTGCTGGCTTTGCCTGGCTTCTGCAGCTTCCAGTGTGCCAGTCCTCTGGGTTTGCACCTGGCTGTCTGTGAGCGGGCATGGCTCAGCCTTCCTGAGTCCAAGGACTGAAGTGGTGCTGTAAAATCTCTACCCCACTTTGGAGTATTAACTTGTGTAGAAAATGAGGCTGGATTGGCGTGTCAGTGTGAACTGCCTGTCCACAGCTGATGCTGGTGTGCAGGAATGGGATCAAAGTCTCCGGGGATTTAGGGAGACACCTGCAAAAGATGAGAACAGGGGTGGTGGAGAGAAGCAGAATGAAAGGGCAGAGGTAGATCTGCTTAAATAGATCACATTTCCCACTGAGCCAGGGGAATCTCTGGCATGGAGGTGTCCTCTGCTCAAACAAGCCTGCTGTTGAGGTACTCACTCGCAACATGCCGAGTCCTTTTGGCTCCTATGTTTTCATTTGCTTTACAGCAGGATGACAGCTCTGGGGAGCAGAACAAGCCAGGAATGTGACTGTGTCATGTGCTGGAGGCACGCTGTAATAGTGACCTGGGATGGGCTGTGGGGTGAAGCTGGGGTTGGATGACAGGGGAGGGGAAGGATTTCCTGGAGATGCAAACTGCCTGGCCAGCCCTTGGAAAAACATGCTCTGCCAAAGAGCTCTCGTGCTCTTTCCTGCCAGGGGCTTGCAGCACCACAGGGCTGGGTGTTGAGAGGAGGTATCAGCTGTAACCTGTTGGGCAGCCAAGCAAAGAAAGCCACCCTGTGCATGCTTTTGGGGGCTGGTCTTGCAGGCACTCTGGTCACTTGGCAAGTGGAGGAGATAGGTCTAAATCAGCCTGCAAGTTGAAGATGAAATTGCAAGAAAAAAGAAAATGCGTGAGGAGTTCCTCTAACTTATTTTCGTGGCATCAGTCTCTACTGGTCCTGAAGTGGAGAATTAGAAAGCACATTTTTGCAGGAAGCATGGAGGGGAGAGGAGATGGTTGGTCTGAAGAAGAAGGAAGCAGATCAGGAGTGAAGAAAGCCTACATGGCTGGGAAGGCACAGGCCAACCTTGTGCCATGTAGTTGATGCAGCAATATCAGAAGTTTTGTGGACAATAGAAACACTTGGCAGCAGAGATATGAAATCACACCAGGTGTTGGTTGATCCAATGCAATGCACATCACTGAAATGTTGTCCCCTCCCATGAGTTTGAATTTTAGTCATGGGCAGGAAAGAACAAGATGATGGAGTTTAACTTGATAGGACCATTGAACATCCCAAGGTGATCTTTTGTTCGTTCCATGTAACATATTAATCCAGGTATGAGTTTGAAATTCCCTTTAGGCTTATGTTAACAAAGTAGGGATTAATTTCTGGCTGAACTCCTTAAGTAGGATGGGCCCAAGTGTTCCTGGCTCTCTTGGGCAAGTAGCACGCTTGCTAAGCCTGTTTGACTTCATAGCTGTGGCAACACCAGCATCTAAAACTCTGTAGACATATCTTCTAGTAACCTTTGGATAGTTTCTTGGGGTACTTCCTGGCTCCATCCTGAAGTTTTAACGTACAGATGTGATATTGCTGCTCCTCAGCCTCATTTCATTGCTGGGTATCATAACAGTACTTTATTGGTAAGAGTGTGGAGAGTCACAGCAAGAGGACAGGGCTTAATTTGATTTTAATCGTACCCAGTTTCTGTGTTGGGAGAAGAAAACAAGGTGGTAACTGATTCCTCGTGTGGGGGCAGCGTGGACTTGCCAGTGGTTGATAAGCACATCCCAGTTCAGGGCATTGATATAGCTGTGGATTTGGTGCATGGTTATGCAGCTGTCTTCTCTTCTTTTTCCTCCCTTGTGTCCTCAGCCAGATCCTAGACGGACAACTCTGTCCCATAGGAGAATTTGGGCTATAGTTTCCCATAGATTTCCAGGGGTATAAACCAGCCATGCCACTGTACAAAGTGATTCTGCTTTGCTCCTGGCCCCTTTCCCAGTGCTGCCTGCCTGTGCAAAGAGGAGTTCTTGTACTGCATTGGAAAACCAGTCCGATTTAGAACTAACCAGAAGGACGGAGGTCTGAGGTTCTTTGTCATCCACATCACCTTGAGATCTAATTGTGAAAGGCAGAAGAAAGCTGGTGCTGAATGGATCATTTCAAGGGAAGGGGAGGGGAAGTTCTGTGCTGGCTGGTGTCTAGAGAAAGCAGCCATTTACTGCACTAATGTTCTGCTAAAAGCACCATCCACTACCGACTAAGGCAATGGAAATTATACTACCAAGTGGCATAAGGAACAGGAGCAGTCCCACAGCAATTTATATTCAATCAAACGAGAGCCATGCAGTCGTTAGTTATTTCTTCAGAAGGCTTTGGTAGGTGTGCTAGAGAGCACTGTGTTGTCTCTGCCGTGCCATATGTGCACAAAAAGATTAATTCCCAGGTTAGCAAGAGAGGAATTATGATGAAGCACAGGTCTGACTCAGACACAGTGGGAAGAGGCAAATGCCACAGGCTGAAGCAGTGCTTGGACTCTTGCTGAATTTTGAAAAGAGCTAGAATGAGAGATTTTTTTTTCCTTTAATAAAAGAAGAAAAGAAAGTTTTAAAAAATTAGTATCAGAAGCAAAGAAGTGTCAAATTATGGCTTCTTTCTTTAGCTACAGCTTTCCTGAGGATTTGGAGTACTTTGCAAATATTTAATTACTTGCACCTCAGTGCCCTTGTAAACATTGCAGAAAATAAACATAATTAAACTGTGCTGTGAGACTGGCAATCCAGCTGTAATTCTGGTGCTATTACTGGCACCTCTGGAGCTATCCTATTCATTGCAAGAGTAGGAACCTGAGGCTAACATAAACCGATAAATTAAATAGAGAACACGTCCCGGGGCCTGAGTCCTGAAGTCTCTGCTCTGATAGCCTTGTATCCTGCTCTTCCCAACCTCGGGAAGCATCACAGTGTAATCACAGCCTTTAGCTGTATGCACAGTACCGTGCACGTTCCCCTGGCACCAGGCCTGGAGCCGTCATGCCTTCCCTGCAAACAGACACCCTACTGGTCTTTATGTGCATTGATATTCTGTCTCTCGGTTACACAGCGAGGGGATGTACTATGCAGATGGAATCACCCACAGGGATTTCAGTGGGGTTCTGCAGAGTCTTATTTAGACTGTTCTTTTCGTTAACTTGCACCTCTAATGACATATTTGTAAAATGTTTGGAGCTTTTTTCCGATTCCGTGGGGTGTTCCTCTGCTTTAGGGTGTTACAGAAATAAGGTACATGGCTAAGGCGCTGTTTTATTGCAAGCAGATCTTTGCCTCAATTACCTCATTTTTTTAAATTTACACTGGATGAACATATCATAAATCATAGGTGAAGCAACAACCTACCCTGTTCTGCAACCCCTCAAGCAGCTGCTTTCGAAAAGCTGACATTTAGTGCAGTGATTAAATATGAAATCCCCAAATGCGAAATTAAGCATCAGAGCAAGTAAGTAATTACTTCCAAACTTGTCTTTGTACATTGTGCGTGCAGCATTCCTCCTCCCACCTTTCCCCCCTAATTTTCCTCCTCTTTTCCTTTGCCTGCCGAAATGCAAACCCTTCAGGCCGGGGTCTCTGTTTCCCTGTCTGTCTGTCTGTCTGTGAAGCACTTTGCACGCAGCAGGTGCTCCCAGAAGCAGAACACGAGCAGTGATGATGGTGGCTGTGCTTTGGGAGCTTTGCTGTGCAAAGCCAGGGAGAGAGGCAGAAAGCAGTTCTAGCAGCCTCTGGCAGAGGGCAGGGTGATGGAGGGACAGACAGTGCTGGCCACCAAAGTGTCTCCAAAGACGGGCAACTTGCAGCTTTCTGTAATGGCAGGGGAGCATTTAGCTCAGCTTGGCTCAAAACAGGAGAAAGCCTGGACAGGACAATAGAGGTTAATGTGGAAAGCGCTGTTAAATGCCTGCCTGAGCAGCCAACCTCTTTGCTAAAATAGAAAACAAAAGTTATTTCATAAAGGGCTCTGAACACAAAGTACTCAGTGAAAGTTTAAATGCCAGGTGGTGTATTAAGTAAATAAAGGCGTCCCGCTGTAGGCATTGTTCCTCCCAGCAGCCGGCTATAACCAGCAGCGGTAGCAGCGACCATGTGAATCCCTGCCATGTGATGCGGGGCTGTGCCCGGCCGAGGCGCTGCCGCGGCGCTGGGAAGGCAGCGGGCACTTTTCTTTCAGCAGCTCCCAGCACATTGATAAGGGCCAGCTGCGGCACGCGGCTCGTTTGCCTGGATTGGCTGTCGCCCGTTCCTCGTCTGGTTCGGATCAGACACGCGGGGTTTGCACAGATGTCGTGTGTCTCTGCAGCGCAGTTTGAGTGAAGAGGAGTGATTAATTTTCATTTTAGTGACTTTTTAGATGGGTATCACAGCGCTGCGCAGTTAGCTTTTGTTCTAGCCCAGCGGTCGTCCCCAGGCAGCGGCCGCAGGATGTCACATCCCATTACCGGCAGTCCCGGGTCTGTGTGCAGCAGGAGCCCTTCGGGAGGTGGCCCTCCTGAACACCTCCTGCTCTGCTGTCAGTGGCAGGACACGCGAGTTGCCTGGCGAAAGTGAAAAGTTGATATTTGCAAGCTTCTTGACCCCGTGCTCTGTGGGGGACGGATGCACAGAAGGGTGAAGCATTCTTTGCTCTGTGTGTGTTTCTCGTAGAGATTCGTTCCCAAACCTCCTTCTCCTGCTTCTACAGGATGTTCCCCCATCAAGCTGTTACCTGCTGAGGATCTCTGTTAATACTTTTCTCCTCTTACTGGCACTTGTGCTGGCAAGGTACACGTTGTCTGTGTTTCTGACACTGCGTCTTGGCCACGGCCATCTGGTGTCTGACGAAGTCTTGGTGCTGAGTCTCTCAGTATAATTACGATGCCGAGTTAATTGTTCGTGCCAGCTCAGGCACTTATTCAGTGACGACCTCAACCATTACCAGGACCTCTTCATCCATCACCTGTCAGGCTGCCGAACAGCACTGGAATGTGCATTTGGCTGTCTCAAAAAAAAGCCATTCTCTGCCATCAAGCTTGTGAGTGATCTCCCTTTCTTTGCTCTGAATTATTTGGCCGTGGTATTTTCTCCAGTATTTGCAAGACAAAGGAGAAGCATTGGCAGAAAATTGGTAGTTAGAAGCCAGGCTGGAACCTTGCTGCCAATGAGAACTAGAAAAAGCCCATTGGGAGGGATGCTCTCCACCAGGATTTCTGGTCTCTGCTTGCTGTGTTTGGTTCTCACGTGTTTATTGCTTTATGAGCTGACATAATGTGTCAAGTCTCTCCAGATTCGACAAGTACATTTAACAAATGTAAGATAACCAATGCGTGGTTCTGGGCAAGGTGGAAGATCCTCTGTCTAATCATCATTGCAGGAGAGATCTTCAGTAAACCCCTTTAAGGATACAGCATCATCTTTTTTAAAGGATACAGGCAAGAGTTTCTCCTGATAAAATAGCCTTTCCTCATAAAGGGGCCTTGAGATCATCAGAAAGCAGAACAATTCTCAAAACTTTGCTAATTTAACTCCTCAGCTCCTGATTTTCTCAGTTTTACAAGGAAAAAGTGTTGCATTGCAGATTCCACAGGTACAAGTGTGGTTTCGGCACATAAATAGACCACAAGCGGAGTAGAACAGGCTGAATTCTGGAAACCAGTAGGACTTTGTCTTTGGTTTTACATCTGAAATAGCATCTGAAGCAAAAGCTGGAGCTTTCAGGGTCAGGTATTTCTGTGGCTAAGACCATTTAAGAAGCGGTTTCCTGTGCTATGTTTGAACTACTACAAATACATTCAATTTTTTAGATTTTTTTTTTAAGTGGTAAAAATATACATTTTCCTGTGAAATTTTCAGACAGCATATGATATTTTAATTACTTAAAAGGTGTATTATTCTCTTCCTCTAATTAACGAAAACATCAGAAATGTGTTTTTGGCAACAAGTAAGCTTTCATTGAGTGGTGTACCCGCTACATGAAAAGCCACAGAGTTGTTTCAGTAAGATTGAAAGAAATGCATTTGCTAATGCAGCTGGGATAGATGCTGCTCAGCTGGAATCAGGGAGCTTGGAAGGGCTGGAAGGCCTGGACATTACATGGGTGATGCACTGTCAATCACAGATAAAGGCTCTAGGGTTCAAGAATAGGAGATGTAATTCTTATATGGTGGGAGGCACCTGAATTGGTGTTTAAGTGACAATGTTAGATAAAACAGGAAATTTCCTGGGCAGTATCTACGCTATTTTTTGGTACAATAACTCTTCAGATTTACTCTTCAGGCTTAATTTATTATTTTTCAAACTAACGGGTATTTTACAACATTTAGTGCCAATGCCACCAGTACTGCTTGGATGGAAATATGCAGCTGCCATTTACCTGCTGATGGGTTCAGAGCTTTACTGCCATTAAGTGGCATTAAACCTCATTTCACATAATTTGCATTGATTTCCTTATGTGTCAGAATTAACATAGTATTGTGTCTGAAGAGTGAATCAGCTTAGTGAACCAGCGGCTCAACTCAGATTCACTTGTGCTGCAGGGTACTTAAAATTCAGCAGCCACAGCCTGCCGCCTTCTCTGTTTCACTGCCAGCTGAGAATGCAAATGAAAGGATAGTGTTGTCCTGGGAAAGAGTCAAGACAAAAAGTGTCACATGGAGACACTGCAAATGGAAATTCCACTTCGTTTTTTTTGGGGGGGGGGGGGGGTTTTTGTTTTTTTTCTGAGAAGTTTCACTCTAAATGGTAAATGAATATATCCCTATATATAAACTTGGAAAACTGTTTTAGCCACAGCTTTATGTATTAGCAGTGTTATTATTTGCTTGATCAGGTACAGGATGAGAGAATACTGAAGTGTGATTCCTAGGGAAAGTGCAAAAAGTGATTTCATTTTCATGGCCAGTAACTCTCACCAGTTTCAGCAACTTAAGCATGCAAATGCAAAAGTAAAAGTTTGAGAGCAGGCTGCTGGCTCCATCCTTAGGGCCCTCAACAAGGAGTGTGACTCTATTACTGTCCCCCTGAAGCCAAACCTCTGTACAGGAGTGTTAGCACATCCCTGAAATCCCTACCAGCATCCTTTGGAGGCAGGTGGCTCCAAAGGTTCATGGGGGCAGCAGCTGTTTTTCTTTCTGGAAAAGGGTTAATGAAAAGGGAGGCTTTGGCAGGAATCACTGGGCTGTGAGCATCCTTCCTCCCAGAAACCACCAGATGCATCCTGCCAGGTCAGGCATGAAATGTAGGTGACAGAACTCATTGTGGGTGTCACCCTGGGAATGTAGGAAATGTAGCAGGGCATCCACCCTTCTTCCCTGGGGAGTGCACGGATGACAACGCAGCACTTCATCCTTTCCTGTTATGTATCAGTGAAGGGCTGGCTTAGATCAGAATGCCCAAGTACGTGGGTGAAAAACTTAATGCTGTGCAAAATAAAGGCTTTATTTAAAAGAAATTGTTGTAAATACCTGGAGAAATAAGTGAAGGGAGCAACATTGATTTTGTACGTCTGTGCCCTACTCAATGCCAGCCAGTGCTGGGTGTGACTTGAGCCAAAGGTGTGGGCACTGCCGTTCCAGCAGCACTTCCGTGGGGCTCTTGCATCCAACCCATGAAGTGTGGCTCAATCCCAGCTGAAGTTGCTCAAATAGAGGCACAGAACTGAGTGCTGGGCCATCCCTGAGTGCTGTCCCTGTCACAGGGCGAAGGCAGCTGGAGACAGCCCCATTCTGCTCAGCCTAGTGCTATCTTGTTCTGTTAGGATCTCCCATACACATTCCGTGTAAAGTTGTAATATGAAAGTTGTTTTGCACCACGTATTCATGTGACTCTTATGAATATTTTTATTCATATGCATATTCAGTTATGCAAATGTTAGTACTTACGATTCATCAATTTGGAGACCACAAAGTTATCCTCTTCATTTGCTCTTGTTTTGTCCCGAGAAAGGTAATGTGAGAATGAATCAGAACAAAGCAAAACTCTCGGATTGTTTCAGAACTGGAGAGGGTTAATCAATAGGAAATATAGAAACACCGAATCATCAAATGTTTTGGGTTGGAAGAGACCTTCCAGTTCCAACCCCAAAGTACAAACCCTTTTGTTAGCCAGTGACACAGCGACTGATCTGCTAGACCTTTTTCTCTCTTTTTAATATTTTTCTAAAATTCTCTTTTGCTATGAAAGAAGGAACAGCTATTCGGTTTTATAACATGAAAACACCACATTTTGTTCATATTATTACCAGAACTAGTAGGGTTTGTAGCCAATGTCAAAGTTTGTTTCCTCCCCAAAATCCTACAGATATACTGAATTGTTTCAGCTTCATTATAGAAGAATCTAGAATTGTCTGGTTTTCACTGCTTACTTGTTTTAAGTATATTCTCCCAAATAAACTGGTTTTATCCATGGGATAGAGTTGTATCTTGTCTCTTCACTGGATTCCTTCTGCTGTAGTAGAGCAGGGCACCTGCTACGTGTACAGCTGATGATATATTTACACCAATGCTGCTGCTTAGTTGTCAGTCCAATAGGACTAAAGTTAATACAAAGTCCTGTTACTCCTGACCTGATTTTGGTTTGGAGATGTATTACAGATTTTCATTCTTTGATGTAGAAGGCTTTTATAAAAAACTTCATAGGGTTTAGGGTGTTAGGCTGTATCACAGCAGCCAAAGGTATTTTGTTTTAATAATCATAAAATATTTAACATTTCTTATGTCATTATGACTTGTCTCAGTATTGTACAAATGTAAATAACATAGATACCACAATAATGCTATGAGGTAGTCTTTTAAAAGATTGAAAGGCATAATTACATTAATTTAATCAAGTACCCTGCAAAATAATTATATTTTTTCCTCCAACTTTCGCAGAAACTGAGTCACAGCCAAATTGAATCTGAGATGTTTTAGGGTGTGCCTCAGCGAGTACTTTATGTTTGAAGTGCCTGGTCGAAACAAACAGTTCTAAGGCTCAGAGTTCTGGAGTCACACATGCTCTTCATCCGTAAAAACTCATGCCAAGTATCCAAGGCTGGCATCCAAAAGGAGATTCACCACCAGTGAATGTTTCTATAAGATGGGAACAACGCTGTCTGTCCTGCCTGGGCTGTTACATGTCTGTGATGAGGTGACAGTAGTTTTCACAGGATGTAGGAGAAGTTCCTTCAATGGTCCCCTTTAATCCACATGTCCCTGTGTCCTACAGATGTCCTCTGCACTTGGCAGGCCAGCCTTGCTCGGCTGCTGAGTGTGTGGTTTCTGTATGTCTGGTAAAAGCTCTTCTGGCAGAGCCTCTCAACACTGGAAACGGTTCTTGTGGACTTGCTGAATACATTAGCACACAATGAACACATCCCAGCAGCAAGACTTTAAGATCTAATGGTGTTTTTCTCCCTTTTAGTGGTTTTACATTTGCATCGATTACAGCTACCTCAGCCTCCAATCTGAGCACTCAGGGAACATTTGTTCCATAAAAACACAGAGGAGCATCTTGCCCAGAACTGCTTATTTAAGTTCGTCTGTAAGCAAAAACTGAACAGGCAAGTTAGGTGTCCTTTCAGTCCTTAAGGAAGTGGAAGACACTCTCCAGTCCCCCTGAAATGCTCCTCAACTCAGAGGCTGAGGGCATTCGAAATGCCAGGGTGGTTACTCTTGCCTCACTCCATGGCGTGTCACACCAGCCAACATCTGTACCTGCCTCCAGCCCCAGTCTCCTCTGGGCCTGTGGTGTTGCTGCTTGACTGGCAGAGCTGCAGAGCTCCTTAAAAATGAAATTAAATGGAAGTCCAGCTGCAATTTGGAAAAGGACCAAAGATAGGGACTGAGTAGGGGGTCCTTTTTGATTCCAGCAAAGCTAAAATTTATCAGAGAGAATTAGGATTTTCTTTGGAAGAAATAAATACAGTACTCTGTACCACTAAACCCACTATTAATAAAACTTGTTAGAGTCTAATTATTTTGCAGGTTTCATGTTGAGTGACTCTATTATTATAGAGTTAAGTCTCTTATTATGTAAAAGCCATCAAGAAAGGTTGTTTTCAAAGAAGAATAATTGCTAAAGAACAGTTACCCATATTACATGTTAATTCCTTTAAACACAGAATATACTAACCCTTCCCCAGATATGTCAGGAGTAATAGCTTCTTCAAGAAATAGGTCCCCCCTTGAGTTGTTGGATGTCCAGTGTTCCAAGTCTAGGAACTTAGGAAAAAAGCTCTGGTGCAATAATCTCTGGTGGAGCCCTGAAAGCTCACACTGAGGAGCCAGACTCACCATGAAGATGCAGCATCGTGTTCTCAAACACTCCTTTGAGTGGCCTGGGCTTTTATGCTCATTAATCTGCTCCCTTTTGATGGGCTCGAGTCCCCTTTGAACTAACTGATCATCTGCACAAATCTATGGAAACACAAGAAACGAGCCAAATTTAGAGGTCTTACAGGCTGCTTAAAAATACATATCCCAGTTCAGCCTCATGGTTTTTATGCATCTAAGTCTGTCCTGATTTATGCTGGCACCAGAGGAGCACCCTTGGTTTGCTGATGTACATATAACAGAAACACAGATGTTGGAACCTGAATTTTCTGACTGGTGGTGGATATCTGCTGGTTCTTAAATGAGTAATAAACACAGTTTAAATCTGTTCACAATTCAGAGCTGCGCTAGGAACGTAACCAAAAATACAGCTGGGGTAGATGCACGTGTCAAATAAAAACAGGGTGCTCACCAGAGGAATTATCTGCTGCTGACACTGATTTTTTGGCAAAAGATAAGATCAATCATTCTCCTCAAGGGCTGCTGAAAACAATTCTGGTTTGTACAAAGGCATTGCTATGAGCTTTACAGAAAGCAAACTGAGGCTCAGGAAAAATATGCCCTGTTCCTTTTTGTCTCTGCTCCTAATTGTATTCTAACTGCTGGCTGAGATAGTGTTAAAATAATGAAAAAGAAGAAAAAGCAACCATTAAAGCTTTTGAGCCATGTGCCTTGAGATAAAGGTAATCCTGAGACTCACAGGAGTATTAAAATGACAACAATAAAGTAATACCAGTGCTGAGTGTCATTTTAGAAATAAGCAATCAGACGGGAGGTTAATACAACACAAACCGTCAGCACTCCCATCCTGCCACTGTGCCTCCCTGTAGTGGATCAGACCATTCAACCAGCTTAAAAGAGTTTTAATGGCAAGGCAGAGATTCCCTTTCATAAACAGGGAGGTGAGATCCCTACTTTTAGTTTGGGGAAATGTCATGAAAAAATACAGGTTTACTGTAAAGCTGAGATCTCCATCTGCTTTTCACCTGAACTGATCTTTGGTCATTATTGTCGTTCACAGCCTCTGGCCTCTCCTCTTCTCCATCTACCCCAACACAAGTGACCAAGCAGCCCACGTTTCCTCTTGAGTCCTATAAGCATGAGCCTGAGAGACTAGAAACACGGATTCACTGTTCCTCGCCTCCGGACACAGGGCAGAGATTTTCTCTGCCTCCATCTCAAAGCGCAGCCAAGCCTCCCATCATGACACCAGCTCCCTGTGCTACCTCAAAACCAGTAAGTAAAGTTTGTGTCCAGTTTTCCACTGGGAAATGTACAGGGTTGTGTGTGAATTGTGTCTTGTGTTACAACTGATGGGCTGCAGTGTGCGTGTCCATACTGTGGGACAGGATGAGAACGAGGCCTTTTACTTCAGTTTACTTCAGAATTTGGCTGAAAGGGCATTGAGAATCCAGAGGTGGTGGATTTCTGATTTACCCAAATAGTGACTAATCTTTGCACTGCCTTCAAAGTGAGTTTTGCAAAGGCTTCAGATCCCAGGATACACTGCTGAGATGCCACCCCAGAGATGGATAAAATTTTATTTAGAATTGTCTTTTATCTCCTTTAAGAAGAGCTGATGAGAGAGTTAGCAGCCAAAGAGAGCATATAAAAAAGAAATTCACAGTCTGAGCTGCAGGGGTGCAGAGTTCCTGCTGCCTCTGGAGTCTGAGATGAGTGGGACAGCTGGTGACTAATAGCATGAGTTGCTATCACACCTCCTGCCCCAGCTCAGAGAGTAGAAAAGGAAGGGCAGCACTACCAGGGCATTTATCCAGCCTCCCACATAGCAAGGGAATCTTCATTAGAGAGATTTCTTCAGTTCCTGGTAATGCATGAACGCAGCAGCTCCTGGGAACACATCAATTCCAGCCTCTGATATTCTCCAGTACTGCACGGCACTGTGCCTCCTCCCCTCTCTCTTGGGCAGCCTGAGCCTCAGACGCATCACTCTCCTTTTCTTTCTCCTCTGCCTCTTTGCCCTCTTTTCCCTTTGTGTTAATTCCTTCACATTACCTGTATCTTTCCATTCCTCTGACTCATGGAACCAGCAGACCATGATCTGTCACCAGGGTTAACTACCCTGCATCTGCCTTGCCCAGCTTTTCTTCCTTTAATTTCCCTCCAAAATATAATATCTTCAACATTTTTTGTATCTAGAAATCTAGAACTGTAAAGGGCACACAGGTTCGTGAGGTCAGTTGCTCTGTTGAACAGCTACAAGTTCTGTTTCATTCCAGTTCTCAGTAATTTATTTAAAAGCAGGAAGTTTCCTCCCACTCACCCACGGGAAAGCTGTTCCAGGATCTGAACACAGTAACACAGCAATCCCAAAGCCTTTTTGCTTTTGTGTGAGGTACCTCCAGTAGTAGCAGCTGTTGTGATGCTGAGAGTATTTGGGTCCTGGATCAGAGTTCGTGTGCTACTTTCAAGTTGTTCATGCACATCCCATAAAACACCTGCCCTGTTTTGGGGGCCCCTTCTGTAAAGGTTAGGAAGTCTCTGATTTTCAACCTAATTTTTTCATGGACAGGTTATAACTATTTGCTCTTATAAGTAATGGCCATTTTCGTTCATTGTTTGCTACGTCCTGTTGTACCAGTAGCCAACCTCTGTTTTTTTAGATCAAGCAAGCCAAATTCTCTCTACAAATTACAGACTTTCTGTTCTTCTGCAATGCAAAAGTAAATCATTAAAGTATTATATAAAATAAGTCCGACGTTTATAGTTAGGGAAATCCAGCAGTAACTTTTCCGCAGCCAGCTCACTGCCTTTCCATGTCAGTATATTCTTGGGATACATAAATTATTAAACCCAAAGGTTTGTAGGATACAAAAATATTTTGGGTAGGTTTTAGTCGGTCAGTCATATTATTTGCATATGAATGTATTTATCTGTGTTATGCAGCTACAGAAGAGTCTTTTGTACCTGTTAGAATTGAAGTGAGGAAACAGCATAATCTTAGCACATTCCACTGACTGAAAGACTGAAAAGCTTGTTTTGTTTTTGATTATTTGCTGATTCAGACAACATGAAGTCGAGTAGAAGATGCCAGAATAAAGAAACAGAATTCTCAGCAGGTTTTTATGAGCAGTTGTGGTTGTATATATGTACAAGAGAGAGTCTGGGGGGTAACTCAGAATTCTGGACTCAGTTCTCTCCTGTTCAGAAGATACAGAAATACACAGGCTGTGTAGCACCTGATTGTCTGGTACCCTCTGTACTCATTTATGTCTGAGAGCAGTGAGTGTGCAGGGCTGCCAGTGAATCATTAGGGTTTTGGTTTACTTGGCAATAAATGTCAGCAGCCACAGATCAGTGAGGAACAAAGCTCTGGATGTTTAATTTTCAACAGAGACTGGAAAGAGAGATTAGATTTGCCATTCTCTTCTAGAAGGAGAAACTGTTAGAGAGAAAAGCTGAGTTCCTGCAGAAGGGCATGAATCTGAAGCTGATGAGTGTTCCCTCCGGACTGTCGTGTCTTTCGATCCCTGCAAATTATTGACCCAGCATTCTTTTGCAAATACAACAGCAGTAGACAAACATTCTTGACTTGAGTAATGTATTTTAAACATTTCATTTATTCTGAGCTGTGTGTTAATAAATACATCATTTCACAGTCACGTGCCATAAACAAATCTGTAAGAGGCAAACTCAATTTCTTCTTTACTTATATCACTATTTGCTGGCAGAACAATTTCAGTTATTTTAAAAACACACTATAAATTTTATGATAAATGGTTTCATAGTGGCCATGCTGTTAGGTGGTCAGTTCAGTGATATGGAAGCTTCTATGTCAACATCTGAAATGAGAAGTTGACTCTTATCTACAGGGCTCTGTCAACTTAAATCTCATTTACTTATTACATTGCTTAACTGATAATGATAATGTGTGAGACTCCAGAACTATTATAAATGATTCATGATTGCTATATATATTGCAGTAGGAAAGAGGAACCCTTGGACCCAGATGTGGAAATATTATTTTTTAAAAAAACAAACCAGAAGAACAGAAAACTATAGGAAGATGCGGTATCAGGACATGGAATTAATTTTAGCCCACTTTTATAATTAACGGCATTTGAAGCTGGTTCTGAAATTGTTTTTTATCTGTCTGAGACTTGGGTGCAGAATGGTTAAATCTGTTCAGTAAGAGAGAAGACATGGAGGGAAGAATAAAAATACTTATTTCCCAGCAGATGTAATCAAAACCTTTCATGTTTTAGTAGCAGTTACAACAGTGGGTATTTTGATGTGATTTTTAAGCCTTCGATTCTGGGGAGGGAAATAAATAGTGGGAGACAGTTCCTGAGAGAGGGAGATCCTCCTTCAGCGAGTATCAGCTCAACACAGTACACAAAGCCAAGCAATTAACCTCATGCTAAACGGGTGTCTGTGGTAATCACCACGGTCTGCATTTATCCCACCTAACTTTAGAAACCTTTCTGAGCTGCTTAAGCTGGGAGTGCAGTAGCTGCAGTTGTCTCTGTATCCCCCAGAGAGGCATTTGCAGGGGATGAATCAGATCCCCAGGGGGCTGAGGAGCCTCTGGGGCTGACTGTGAAGGGATTGACCCTGGGTGCTGCATTTCTGACCCAGGCTCGTGTTAGATGCCCAGAGCTGGGAGTGCTGGGGCTGTCACACACCACTGCAGCAGCTCTGCCAGGCTCTCCCCTGCGTGTATAGGTGTTCCTAGTGGCTGAGTTAGAAGGTTATAATGAGAAATCCAGCTGATAAGAGATCAAAGCTGTGCCTAAAGATTACTGTGCACTGCATTAAACGGCAAAGGAGCAGTTTGATTTTTCACAATGCAGTTCACAACGCTGTACTTTGGCCTTGTGTTGTTTGGATGGCGTAACCTTCAGGCAGTAAGTGGTAAATGATAACTCTTCTCTAGTGTGACATTACGAACCATGAAAGGAATGCAGAGAGGTTGCAAATTCAGTAATGAACATGTTTGCCCTGTTTCCACCTTGTCCGTATTTTGAAGTGGAACGTGCTACATTGGGCATTATGTGGTTGTATCCTTTTCTTCCATCCTTTCTTCTTCCCCTGATGCATAAGACACTGTGAAAATAGCACTATTCCCTGCAAACACAACATTTTCCGTGGTGCCTCATTTCCTGGTTTCCCCTTTCCCAACACGAGAGGAGCCCGGGCCAGAAGGTGCTGGCTCCAGATTGCAGAGCTGCCTTTGAGGTCTCTTTTGGTGGAAAACAAGGCTGGGGCTTCCTCTGCTCACAAGAAGTGACAAAGGCAGAACACGCCTACAAATGGTCCTTTCCATATGATTGTGTAGTGAGCCACTGTCCTCCAAACAACTTCCAAGCCAAGTAATTTCCCAGAACGTTCTTAACAAGAGGAAAAGTCAGCCAGAGGGTAGTTGGAGACTTACTCTTAGCTTGTGTGAGTGAGTCCTGTTAAAACTGCAGACAGAGCACGCAGAAGGGACCACGTCTGGTCTGTATTCATTCTGCACAGTCCTTGCTGCTCCAGCATATGGGAGAGGAGAGACATAATGTACAGCTGGGACTCTCTTCCAGTCCTGGATAAAAGGGAGAAACCAGATTGTTCCTGCAGCTACTCGCTTGTTAAACAGTAGCGCTTCCCTGCAAAGCTATTCATGCTGTTTCTTAGCCAAAATGTAGTAAACTCCGAAACAGGGCTGTTAACTTGTTCAGCGTGAGAGGCTGTTACATCACACCCTGCGCTGGCAAGGAGCCTGGGAACCAGGATGTGTGCAGCAGGTCCTTTGGTTTGGCTCTCTCCAAAAAGCCATACCACCTATCAGAGCTCCATAATCTGCTGGGTGAGTAAAGAGACTGAAATCTGTTGAAAAGAACAGAAAAGTGTTCTCTGATTCTGAGGTTGTCTTAAAAAAACATGTACAGGCTGGGAATAAAGGAATCCAGTTTTCCAGTGTACCAGAACTCCTTATTTCAGCATTTGTGTGGTTTAAGGCAGTGTATGAGAGTGCCAAGACATTACTGTGATTCAGCTGTGATTCACACCACGGTAAACCGATGACCAAAATTAGAGCCCCAAAGGCTGTCATTTACCAGTGACAAAGCTCTGGCAGTGCTGGTGTGTCCAGGCTCCTTTTAAGTGCCTTAATAGCACCACTTCTGGGAGGTGATTGTGTTCCCTAAGAGATCCCAGGGGCTGTAACAAGCTATCCTTGTTTAATCCTTTCTCCCCATGGGAGCTGTTGCTATCCATGTGAAAATGTGTTTAATTTAAAAATATTTCTCCAATAGTAGGCACATAACTAATTAGTTGCAAACCTAGTAAAGGAATCACTCTGTGATGAACCCTACAACAATTACGAAAATACTGCTGGGAAAATGTTTGGAGCCCACCTGATTTGATTTCAGTCTCCTTTGACAGAGCATCCTGGTGGCTCTGCTGAATCGAACATAAGTTCATAGGAGAATTATTTAGTATGGTTGGGAAGTCCATAGTGAGATTTAGTGGGACATAAAGAATAAATGAAGCAGCTCATTTGAACCTGAACTTTACAAAAATAGAAATCTTCAGCTGTATCACACTACTTTTTAATCACATTTTATTAATGTTCTGTTTCCCCACTTCACTTTCTCCCTATTAGTCATATCCTTTGTATCCCATTTGGTGTTTTTCTCCCATTTTCGTATTTAGAATATGCAAAAAGCATCTTGCTAGCCCTTTTATATTGGTTAATTTGTTGGGGTTTTTTTTAAAACTACCTATTTGTTTTAAAAGAAAAAATGTTCAACCACAACCTCCTGAAACACTGGTGTCCTCATATATTTGTATTCTGGTAGCAGTGTCCAGATTGGTGCAATCAATCTTACAATGCAGGGAAATTTTATTGCATAAAGATGATTTTTTCTGCCCTAAGGAAATGTGTGTCTGTGTCAACTTCTGGCTTTTTCTGCAGCTACAGAAATAATTTAATCAACTATCTATGGGTTCACTCAGTAGAGAATTTATTTTAATGACATGAAGCCCTACAATTCCTATTCCTCCTAGTCCTAGATCAAAAGGAGGAAGGTGAGGTGGAAAGGATGAATAGCCAGAATGCTGAGTCCAATCAATTCCCAGCTGCTTTGACAGATCTCATAAGGCTATAAGTAGCTAAGGCAATTAAAACTAGAGCATCTCTGGGGCTTTTTTAAGATACTCATTGGTACCGAAATCATGACCCCAGCACTCTGAAGACAGAGTTAGTAGCTTAAACCTAAATTACTTTTATCACCCTAAATCCTGCACTATGCATGGTGTAAAAAGGCTAAACCTAAGGATCTGGCCTGGTGTGTCTATATAAATAGATATCTTTTAGTTAAGTACCATGATGTAAGAGGGTGCTGGAGGGACAGCCTCGTTTTACCCATTGAACTGATTTCTCACAGCATGGTATATTTTGAATTTTAGACTTGTTAATTTAATAAGCATCCTGTTACTCTGCTTCGAAGATCAGAACTTCTGGTAAGAGTAACCTCCATCAGTGATTAGAACCCGGATGCCTACTCTGTGATTTAATGTAAAGCTGCAGTTTCATGCAGGGTCACTGACAGTTTCTTACCAGCTGTATCTGGGCAATTTTGGAACGCTGAAATTATTCACCGTCAGGGTTGTTAATTCACAAAGCAGTAGGGGTTATAGACCAAAGTTTTTCCATGAGAATGGAGGAGAGATAAACGGCTTTGAACCTGTTTGGTTGCACCTTTCCAGCTTCTAGTTTTGCCTAGAGGGAAAGCAACCTAAGAATAAGGAAAAAAATGCTTATGGAAGGGAACTCTTACAATTCCTAGCCATCTTCATCTCTCTTAACCCAGTTTTGTCTATATTTTATTTTTAGATACACTGTATTTAATGACCAACAGAGCTTTAAAGAATGTAAAAGGCTGGTTGATACCAGAAGGAAATTTTCGATGTACAGCAGTCATATTTCTTTCTCACTGCCTCACAACATTTCCCAATCCCTTCCTCTGACTGGATGAAATAAACTGGTGAAGTTGGGAGAAATAAAGAGGACATCACAGACAGGGCTCACTCCTGTTCGGCTTCTTTCTCTCAGCTTTCACATTTTATAGGGTCAGTACTTGCTTGTGCAAGAGGAGAGCAATACAGCTCTTTAAAAATGCAGCTGGTTGTTGTGGTTTGTTTTTTTTTTTTTTTTTCTTTTAAGATTACAATCAAGCAAGTTTGGCCATTTGAAAGTCAGCTGCATGGGCTGCTGACTCAGAGGAGGACTAGATACCATCTTGGCAGCAGCCTGGAAAAATGTTTCCATTGTGCTGGTGAAATGAATGCAAAATATTTATTCTTTGAGCTTGTTCACAACAGCAGCTCAGTTCTCAGCTGGAACCGAGGGTGGGGCCATGTGGAAGACATTTGTAGGAAGACAATAATGATTTGTACAGAGCCCAAGGTGCGCATAATCTTATTTTATGATTAACAAAGGACGAGGCTCCTACCATATGGGGTTTATAAGATGAAGTGTAAACCAGTGAAGTAATCAACAGAGAATAAAAGAGGAAAAGTAATGGAGGCAAAAGGTTAGCAAAAGAAAGGGAGGGAGCAGAATTCAGGAGGGGAGGGATTACTTCAGTCTTTTTGCATGTTTAGGGTTGCAGTAAACTGCCAGTGCTAAGGTTAATACCTTAGACTTTTGAAATTTTGATCTATCATACTTTTTCACTTACAACTGCACAAGTCAGGGCACCTGTGATATGTAGAGGATCTTCTTCCTTGTACCTCTGAACAGAAAGTTACTAATTGCTATTTTGTGGTGGATGAGCATATATGATTCAAGCAGAAAAATAAACATGTTTTTTGCCCTGGGGACCTTATTGTCCAAGAGCCTGATCTAGCAAAACAGGCCAGGCTAATTCTAAAACTGTAAGAAAGCATTGGCTTAAGCAGGGTTGTTCCTAAACACTACTTCCAGTGCATGCTTGCAGAAGAGATTTTAAGTGTAGCCATAACAGAGTTAGCAATGACAGAAAGCACTGAGGAAAGGTAACCTGAAGGTTACAGCACTGGGTTTGGTTGGGGTTGCTATGTATTTATGTCACTGAATCTCAGGTGCTGTTTTGTTCTGGCTGATGTCAGTGTGGTGATGGCCTTGATCCAGGAAAACACTTAAATGTGTGGTTGGATTTAAGCACAGTGGTAGCTCTGTTGGAGTCAACAGTACTGGAGCACTTAAAGCTATGCGTGTGTCAAGTCACTTTGCTGGATCAGGGTCTTTGTGCAATTTTTATGGTCTATTAAAACATTTAAAAATGACAACAGCAGGTACTGAAGATGAGAAAGGAAGCTGAAGGACAGAGGATGAATATAAGAGTTGAGGAAAATATTAAAGGTTCAGAAAAGACTGAGTAGACTAAGGGAGGGGAGGGGAGGAGAGGTGAGGTGAGGTCTTGGTGGCAATGGAAAATTGCTGCTGAGTGAGTGGCAGGAAGAGCAGCAGCTGGAAGATTGCTATCTGCCTGCTGTTGTTTGTCTGGCATTTCTTTGGGTGTCGGGATTGTATTTACTCAGAAGCACTCAAGGTGTGTCCTACCTCGGGATCGAGCTCCTTGTGTAAATGGGAACAGCCACGGATGGACTCACGGCTTATGAGAGAAGACACCTGACCCCTTTCCTACCCCTTTCCCTTGAGACTGCCAGAAACAACTGCACAAAACTGAATCCCACCAGACATCCTGCACACAGGAACAGGACACTGCCAAAGCTGATCTCTTAGGAAGCACTGTGAGGAATGCAGAATCACAGAATCATTCAGGCTGGAAAAGATCTCTAAGATCATTGAGTCCAACCTTTGACTGATCACCGAGTGCCACATCCCGTCATTTCTTGGACACCTCCAGGGATGGTGACTCTGCCACCTCCTTGGGTCTCCATTCCAATGTTTAACAACCTTTACCATTAAGAAATTCCTCTTGATGTCTAAACTGAACGTCGCCTCATGCACCTTGAGGCTATGGCCTCTTGTCCTGCCACTGGTTGCCTGGGAGAAGAGCCCGACCCCCACCTGGCTGCACCCTCCTGTCAGGAGCTGTAGAGAGCGATAAGGTCTCCCTTGGAGCCTCCTTGTCTCCAGGCTAAACACCTCCAGCTCCCTCAGCTGCTGCTAATAGAGCTCACTCTCCAGACCTTTCTCCAGCTCCATTGCCCTTCTCTGGACACGCTCCAGCCCCTCAATGTCTTTCTTGTTGTGAGGGGCTCAGAACTGGACACAGCACGTGAGGTGTGACCTCACCTGTGCTGACTGCAGAGGGACAGTCATTTCTCCCATCCTACTGGCTGCATGATTCTTGATACAAAATATTTGCCACAGAAAGTGCACAACTTTCTTTCCTGGAGTATGCCATGAGGGCATGGCTATGGTACAATATAAACTGCTCACTAAGTAGTTTCTTCCATCATCAAAGATTTTATAGGTACAGAGGTTACGCTATGATGCGTTCTTCAACCTTCTTTTTCTCATGCCCTCGAACTTTGGCTGTTGCTATTTCAGGGAAAAAATCTTGGAATTCAATGAATGTTTCAGTTGCAGAGTCATTAAGGAAAACAAGAGTTTGAAGAAGAGAAAAAAAAGTGCCAGTAGCTGGTCAGAGAGACCTGGCTGCAACCATCCGCCCCATCAGAGATCACTTGTGCAGCTCTATGTCATTTGGTCTCTCAGTGTCTCTGTTTCCCATTTATTAAAAAATGGAGCTACACTGCTCTAAGTCAGAAATGTTATAGTGATAAATACATTAAAAAATTTTACATAACTCAGGTTTTTTTGAACAGGAGCTGTAAGTGGCTTAAGATAAGCTAATCATAGATAGAATCTGTTGTGTTTAAAGTTTGTAGCAACAGGCTTTTACACTGCAGGCTGTAACTGTGCCCAGGAAGCCCTCATATTTTCAGAGCACATCAAGATCTACGCAAAAGATCACTCTGAAGTCGGCTGCTCTTCTGATCCCCAGGAAGGCATGTCAAGAAATAATTTCAGCTCTTCGCAGACATTTAACTACAGACTCAATCTGCATCTAAGGTTACATGCTGTGAACCCAGCATTTGCCATATCCACACTGAAAGCATCCACTGCCCATAAATAAACTTTTGTATCTGCATCTCTACCAGCTCTGCAGGAACATGAGTGTGGTGGCTGGCTTGCTGGAGGTGTATCCCTGGTCCTTAGTGGGGAACTAATTTCAATTGTTTTCAGTTGTACTTCCTGGAATACAGGGAAAAGCCTTACCACTATTTGCATGCCCCTTTATGATCTTGTTTGTAGTCACGAAACATTGAGCTCAGGTGTTTGATACACTTCTCGCTCAGCACAGCCCTTGTTTCAGTCCTTCCAGAGGGTGTCAAACCACAGCCCCAGCACTGAACACAAAAACGAGGCCTGGAGTGATCAGCAGTAGATCTGGAATGAATTCAGGAAGTGGGTTATGTTCCTCTAGCTATGCACATTCAGTGCCATCTGAAAAACAGCTTTTAGTCAAAAATTAATTTACTCGGAGATTACAGGTCAACCGTAGTCTCTGTGTTGAAGGAAGTTCATTAATAAATTGGTTTGTTTGTGGATAATAGCAGCTACTGTGAGATAATAGGCCTCACAAGCTTTAGTGGGGCCTCTGATAGCACTCATGCCTTGAGTTTGTCAGCTGTGGGGTGGGCTTGAAATCTAATGCAAACACACAAGCCCCGAGTGCTACAAGGAAGTCCTCCTCGGTGTTCAAAGTCCTCCTAGAACTGCACTGGAAAAATACATCATTATCTTTGCCTGCCTCTTTGAGAGAGCTTCCAAAAGCTCCTTCTGCAGCCCTCCTGGGATCCTCGGTGTGATGAGCACCGCAGAAAGTGGGCACCTGTAGCAGCTGCTCATTTTCTGTTTAGCTGCACTTTACCTGCACCTTGCGGCACAGCAGCTCGTGCCACAGAGGGAGTTATTTGTTCAGTCCAGGTCCATGCAAATTTCTTGAAGTTTTATTTAGGTCGTGGGTGACTCAGCTCTGAGCCGAAGGTTGTCTGCATTTCTCAGACAACCACCTTTGTAACTCTGCCCTACATCTGATGTCCAGGTTCAATAGGTCTGATTCCAGCCTTTCAGAACTACTGATGGTCATGAAAATGACAGGCTAGGAGAGGTGGGGCTGCTCAGAATGGAGAAGAGAGAGCTTCAGGGAGACCTTAGAGCACTTTCCAGTGCCTTAAGAAGCTACAAGAGAGCTGGAGAGAGACTCTTCACAATGGCATGTAGTGATTGGACAGAGGGAAATGGTCTCAAGCTGAAGGAGGAAAGGTTTAGAATAGAAAGGTTAGAATAGAATAGGAAGAAATTTTTTATTGTAAGGGTGGCGAGGTACTGGGCTTGAAGCTGTGGACTCCCCATCTCTGAAAGTGTTCGAGGCCAGGTTGGATGGGGCTCTGAGCCAACCTGGTCTAATGGAAGGTGTCCCTGACCAGGGCAGGGGGTTGGAAAAAAATTATCTTTAAGGTCCCTTCCAACCCAAACCATTCTGTGATTCTAAAATTACATTTTGATGATAGACTACAAGTAGGTTACTAGAATTTTGTGATGTTTACTCAAGTCTCAAGTGTAGTATCAAATAACTTCAGGCTTTTTTAGGGGTAAAGTGTTTCATTTTAAGTTTAAAAAACATCACTGCAAGCTGGTGTAATAAGTGTTCGCACAGTGAAGTCACTACTCGTGACTGAGCTTTGAATTATAACACTGAGATGAAGAAAGCAAAACGGTAGATAGTAAATGTGTTTATTTAAATCAGATTTGGCTCTGAGTATTTTTTTTTCATTTGTTGTTCTCAGTGGCCTCGGTTCTGCAGATTACTCATCAGTACTCTGGCCTCAATCCAGCTAAAGTACTTAAGTAAGTGCATAACTTTAACTAACACGAATAATCCTGCATTCAATGCCAGCAAATGAAGACACACATCAATGTGGGCTCACTTTCTTCTCTTCCATTCACTTTAAATTAGTGGATGCTTACCTGTGTTTTACCATTAGTAGTATCTTAATCTGTTCTGTTTGCTTTTTTTTTTTAAATGTACATTTTTCACAAGAAAATATCTACTATAATCATGCTTAGTACCTGATTGCTGCAGCTCTCTCCAGCAATAATTCCCCCTTGCTCCTAACTGTGCCCCTCAATGTGATGAGAGGTTGGTCCTATTTCAAAGAGCCTAAGGAGCACTCAAGCATATGTGTAAAAACAGCTGAAGTATGTCTTTTTGAGCATATAGAATAACAAATATTTAAGACAAGAACACTTAAAAACTCTAGAATAGATTAAAACTAAGTGGCATCCCTGTGTTTGCAGTCAGGTAGAGCGCTTGTAGCGTCTGTATTCATAGCAAACTCAGGTTAGTTCCTCACAAATACTTGACTTTTTTGAAAGTTGTGTTCAAAAGGACAGAATTTAAATTGTTGGGCTGTTTGATTAATAAAGTGTTACACTGATAATTTTGGTTTGGACTCCACCTATACTCAACATGAGTAATCTGAGGAAGGAATGTTGGCCACAAGGGCTTGTCTCAAGAATGCCTCCAATATTCTTGACTCAAAACTCCATTTTATCTGAGTAACAGTGTGATACAGGATCAGACACACAGCTACAGATTAGAGTTTATGTAAACAAATCCTGCCTCTTCTCCACTCCTGCCTCGATTTCTCTCTAGGTATTTAGCTTGGGATCTAGTCTATTCCTTCATACTTTACTTTCTTCAAAGTTTATTTTTCAGAAGGGTTTAACTCTTTCTCGCTGGGACCATTTTTCTTTGCCTTAAACTGAGATACTGGAAGACACTGTGTGTAAAAGAGGTTCTTTGTTTCTGGTGTTGGATCAAAGGAAGTTTTGTACATCTATTCTGTTTCTTGATTAAGTCAGGAACAAAACTCACCGGGATTAAATTTCAAGTTCGTTTCCATACAGAAATATTTAGGAAGGGCTCACCACTAAAATGTGAAATCTCTCTGCGTGTTCATTTCACGTATCTCCAGGGTAAGCAGATTCCAATACTCAGTATTGCAGTGAGGATTTAGTAGAAATGAAAATTGTCCATTTCATCATCTTTCCTAGTGCAGAATGCACTTCATTTCCCTTTTTTTTTAAATTTTCATTTTAATTTTTTTCTAATTTTAATTTTTTTTTTTTATTTAGGATTTGGCTAAAATTTATTGTTGTTACATTTATGTTATCCATTTGACCTACTAAAGATCCCCAACTGCTTATCACTAAGGATTAACTCTGTGAAGTAACTAATATCATAGCTGTTATGTGGGAGGCTACCTGTAGCAGGAGGCTAGTTACTAGTTATAAAATGTAAAAGCAATATACAGGTGTTCTGTATTCCATGCCAAAAGAGCCCTGCTTAGGACCACTGAGCAAGTCATAGTCTGATGATATTGGGATGAAGTAAAAAAATCCTTTCAGGGTAGAGTTCTTATCCAATGGCAAACTCTGAGCTGTTTTGAACTGAAATCATTAGAGTGTCTTCAAACTCAGCGTACATACTAGAAATAGATTTAGAATTGATACTCTTGCTCCCTCACTTTCATACCTGCTGTAGGACAGTTGTGTCCCCAGGTCATCGAGGGCCTCTCAGATTAGGGACAGAGCATCCAGCTGAATCCAGTAAGGATCCAGTGGGGAACATTGTCAGTGCCAGGCTTTTTTATGGGGCTAGGTTACTCTGTTCTAAACAAATTGTAAAATCTGAGTTGTCACCACCTTCATTTACACATGCTATGCACTGACGTGATTATAGCATTTAAAATTTCAAAAGCCTTTTAAGACTAAAGCAATTTTTATTGCATTCCTTCTGGATATGTGAAATAAAAATTCTAATCCAGTATTTTGTATGAGGCATCCCCTTCCTTACTGGTTTGTTTGGTGCTGGAGCAGAGTTTCTTTAAATAAATGGTAGGAACTACAGCTCGTGCTCAGCTGCTCTGGTCACCCCAAGCTTTTTGAGGTGAGGCCTCTGGGTCAGACCAGAACTGTGTCCTCAAACACCTGACAGACTCGGGGACTGCCACCCCAGTCAGCCGTTGCACCACGCAGGTGGCATTTTCAAACACAGAAGGGATCCGAGCTGGGATCCTGACCTCAGCCTCACTGATTCAAGTGCTCTCAGCTATCATAAACCCACCGGTATCAGTTACCACACTCTGGCAAAAAACAAGTGGGAGCTTGATTTACACTTTAACCAGCAGATGAAACTATTTTTTCCCTGATAACTTGTCCTTTTCCACTTCACAAACCAGGATAAATTAAATCAAAAATAAGCAGGAAGTGTTCTAAATTAATTTTGCACAGATTGCAAGAGAATAAACATATTTATGACATACATTTGGGAAAAATTGTAAGTTGTTCTTTGACAGCTCATCAGGAGAAGAGTTGTTAACTACTTCAGTTGTGCAGAACTGTAATTGCAGTACGGAGCAGTAGCAAATGGTGGGAAAATTACCATTCGTAGTTTACTCTTGCATTCAAAATGGCTTTGCCTTGATTTGCATTTAGATGGGAATTCCTTCTGTTGCTCTTCAATCCATTAGGTTTTATAAGGTAAGTAGCTTTTTTTTTTTTTTTTCTGAAGTGCTGGGTAGGGCATTCAGTTTTACTGCTGAGCTGTGCAGGTGGCACCGTAGCATATCCATATTAAGCCATCAGGAAAGAGAAAGGCAGCCTCGAATTTACCTGGACATGCCTATTTCTAAATAAAGCACAGGTAACATTTTTATTGCAATGCCTGAGTAAGTCTGTTCCACACAGACTTGTGATTTGCAGCAGGATTTCTTTTTTCAGGTTGTTCTTTCTATTCCTACCCAGTCACCAAAGACTAATACGTAATCTTTATTATTACTCTGAAAATATTTGCTTTAGAATTTTTCTATTTCAGAATTAAGGCTACTTGTTTGAAGGGAGGGGAGAAAAGACAATTTACTTTTGTATTAGGTGGTTAGTAAACTGGTTTTTGTACGTAACATACATATAAAGAATTCCCATTGAATTATCACACTAAGACTATAAACATTTTTCTAAAGAAACTGAAAAAAACCAAGTCTGGAAGAGACATTAAAAATTCATTTTCCCCCATCAACACAATCAACTATATGGAAATAATAACGAACAAATGGAGTTTTTTAACCTGTTGCTAAAAACCTCCTGTGATGGAGCTTTTAGAGTTTTTTTCAAAAAAACGTGCTGGTGCTTCACTTCTGTTACACTCAGAAAGTTCTCCCAAAGTCCAACCTAAGAATTCTTTGCTAAAGGCTAAGTAGATAACTTCTCATCCCATAACTAGTGGACCCAGAAGATAGTTAATCACTTTTCTTCTTGCAAAAACACATCATGTTTGGAGATCAGTGTGGTGTTTTCCTTCAGTCTTCTTTTTTTTTTTTTTTTTCCTTTGTAGATGAAGAAACTTGGAAGTTTTCAAGTTCTTCTTTACAGGTCATGTTTTCTGAATGCCTAGATCATTGCTGTTTCTTTTTTTTTTTAGACTCTCTTAGTTCATTCTTGAGTTTAATCCCTAAAACTGAATGCAGTATCCCAGCTGGCATCTAACCAGGGAATGCGTAGAACAGATGCTCCATGTCTTACCTACAACACATTTGTAAATAGTGTGAGGTTTTGGTTTTTTTTACTTCCAAGAAACTGACATTGTAGCCTCACATTTAGTTTCACTCCCAGGTCTTTTCCTTGCGTGACTTCTGAAAGTCAATCCTTTCCCATTTTATTTTGCATTTGATTATTGCATAACACACGCTACTTACCCATATCAAAGTGTATCCTGTTTTTCAAAGCACTTTCAAGGTTTCCAGCAGCAATTTTCAAGATTATTTGAAGTTCTAGGGCTGACCCTAAAAGAGCAGCTTTTTTTACCATTGAGTCACTTTGAGTCATTTGAAAATGTGGTCAGGTTATTCATTATCTCATCGAGTCATCAGTGGAAACACTGAATGATGTTAGACAGAACACAGACCTCTTTGGAACCCTCTCTTAAACCCTTCCAGTTAGATAAAGAAATCTTAGTGCCTTCCTTGAGAATATTGTTGTGACCTTTAGCAGTTGTTCACCCAGACAATCTGGTTTGCTTGTGTGCGTGTCAGGGAAGAGAGTGTCAAAAGTCCAGTGAACTCACTGCATCTGCTGCCCACAGCACTTCCAGCCTCTCATTAGAGAGGCTGAGGGTGCCTTGGCTTTGGTTGCACCCCTTGGCTGTTACTGATGATCCTTCTTTCCTCCATCTGCTTAAAATGGATGTAGTTGTTCTCTTACACATCTTGGAATCAAAGTTGCACCAAGAGGTGTAAGGCAAGATGGCAGGAAACTACATAAAAAATGATCTTCTGCTGATGTTAACTGTTAATCACATCCCTGAACCATCCCTATGACTTAAATACTTTGCATGTTCTTATGAAAAGAATGGGATTCCCTCAGTAGGACACAGGACTGAAAGGACTCCTAGATTAGCAGAAAAAAGAAACACAGAATATCAGATAGGCTTTAATGTATTCCTTATAAGTGCATCTATAATTTACAGGACTGATTTTATTTCCACAGAGTATTAGTCATTCCTCACTCACTTCACCCTAGGAAGCTTAAGAAAACAGCCAGAGACAAAGTAAGCAGTTACCTATTAAAATTTACACTCCAGCCTTCCCAGAAATCCTAAAATCTCTTTTGTTTACATCTACCTTTTATGACTTTTGCTGTTGTATCAACCATGAATTGTTTTACTTTGTCTCTACAAAGACTGATGCCACTGCTGTATTAAGATTGTGTTGTAGGTCCATGTTTTTTTGGCATAAATAACGCTCCTGTAAAAATGTGGCAAAGAAGAAACGTATTCAAGCAGTTTGGGGTTTGCACATATTTCTCCTCTAAACGTTTCTCTCTAGCATTTATGTTGCCTGGCAGTATTTAGGATACAAGTGTGTACTGTCCTGTTGCAGTGGGTGTCTCAGACAGCTAAACTGGGTTACCTGACACACTCTGACAGCAAACCTTTGAAGCATAATTTGGATAAATCCCTTGGTTATAGTTAAGGGAAACCTGTGGCAGTGGAACAAACAGTCACAAAAAAAACCAGGTAGGAAATGTTACAATATATATATATATATCTCCCTATTGGAAATTTTGGGTCCTTTTAAAGAAATATGTTTTCTTTATCTTTAGCCAGTAATCTGTCTGTAAAATGACAGAAGGAGTTTATAGAGAGACAATACAGTTTAAAATGTCTTCTAATTTGTCTAATCTTGTCCACAATGAACAGGACAGTGTTTTGACCATGATTTAGGCTGACTTAATAGTGGGTTGTTCCCGGAAGGTGTGGTCCCACAGTCACTCCTGCCCTGGACAATTTGTGTGCCAGTGCTGATACAACTAAACAGTGAGTTGGATCAGGAGCTGATCTGGATAAAACCCAATCTTTTCTTTTAGTCCCTTTGGTTTTCAGCTGCATCAGTTTCCTGTTCTGACTCACTGCGTTGCCTACAAGCCAAAAGGAGCCAGAATGCAAAGCGAGGAGCAAAAGGAACGCCATGATCAGCAGCTTGTTCCAAAATTGGTTTAAACAAATCGTGAGACTGCAGGCACATTGAAGGATGGGGTTTCAGCCTTTAGTTCTCCATTTCCTTTGGGTTTCTTTTTTGAGCAGTGTGGATGCAACATGTTTCCATTACAGATCTCTGTTGTATATTAAATTACTGCCTTTTTATTATCTCGAGTTTCTCATAGTACTCTTGCTCTGGATGTAGATTCTGTCACTGTAAAACCCTGATCTTGCAGTGAGTTCTGAGGTTCACAGCACGGTGTAGCACGAAATAGGCTTAACTGACTTCTTGTAAACATATCGTGTTCTGTAGCAGTGAAATTCAATGCACACCTTTCAAGTCTCAGTGTCACTTCCAGCTACAAACAACCTCGGAGTTGTATTTCCTCATGGCTGGTGCTTACTAGATAATTATGGGGAGTAAATTAGAAAAAAAAAAAAAAAAAGAAACAAAATCATGGAAGTTATTTCCAATCAGATAAGTCATCTTCTTCTTCTCTTCCTTTGGTTAAGAAAAGATGTTAAGAACTCTTATCAGTATTAAGGTACACGATAAGGAAGATAAATAATTTAGAGCTTTTAAAGCTACCTCCCAGAGATAATTAAAATCTTCCAAAGTGTTTTGATTAGTAGGCTGAAAATATTATAAATTCATATGAACTGCTTTGGTATCTTGTGTGACTCTGACTGGTCAGTTAGAACATTTACTGAAATCCTAGAAGTGCCTTAAAAATACACCTATGAATGAAATATTTTAGAATTTTCTTTTCAAAGGATCTTCATGGTAAAGAACTGGCTATTGTTAACTTCCTTGTATATCCTTAGAAGTGTCCTTAGAAAGAGGCAGCTTGGGAAAAGAAAAAAGCTGTCACCAGCAGTTAAGTTTCCTTGCTTGAGGCTTTGCTGGACTTGAGAAATTACACGACAGCTTTCTGTTTTCCCATAAATTTTGGCTCTCTCCCCCCATAATAGCTTTATTCTCACTATCTTTAATATTTCCCTACATTTTATGCACATTACTGTGCTACCCTAGGTGTAATCAACCTTCCTTCTTTGAAGGGCTTGCTGAACTTTTGAAGCTTCCCCTCGGGACCAGTAGGTTTAAAATGTTCCCCGATGACTCCTGTGACTCCTTTGGAGCACCATCCGTGTGTGTTTGCCCACAGGATCTGCTGCCATTGCCAAAGAAATAATCTGTTCATCCCCTTCGACAGCATCCCTGTCAACGGGTCCCGCTGAGCTTCCTAAGCAGCCAGTGGGGACCTGCTCATTACAGTTAAGGAAGCCCAGCTAAAGCTTGCCACACCTCACTGTCAAAATAAATGCAAATGACGAATCTACTTCGAATATTTCCTTATTTCCCTCGCTTCCGCTGTAGCCTGGCTTAGGGGCTCTGATGCAGATTTGGGCGCAGTAAATCCCAACCCTCGGAAACTGAAGCGTCCCGTGGTGTGAACCCCGTCCTTCAAGTCACTGCTACCGGGGCGGCTTTGGGAGGGCAGAGCCGCGCCGCTTACCCGGGAGACGCCGACATTCGGGCTAATCTTGAATTGTAGCTTAATCTGGAATTGTTTTAAATGGAAACGAGCGCGCCCGTGCCCAGACCGGGTACTCCGGGATGGAGCGGGTGCCCCGGGATGGAGCGGGTATCCCGAAACTGGGAACACCCCGAGATAGAGGATACCCCGGGATGGCGGATATCTCCGAATAGAGGTTACCCCGGGACAGAGGGGGTATCCCGGCATAGAGGACATCCCGAGATAGAGCGGGTATCCCGACAAAGAGGACACCCCGGGATAGCGGGGGTATCCCGGGCTAGAGGGCACCCCGGGATGGCGGTACCCCGGGATAGAGCGGGTATCCCGGGATAAAGGGCACCCCAGGACCGGGATAGCGGCTCGGCGCACTGCGGGAGCTCCCGGCACACTCAGGGGAACCCCCTCAACACCCCTACACCTCCCCGGGGGGCAGTGGAACCGTCCGCTTCCCCGCCGCTGCCTCGCAGGTGAACGCGCGGGAGCGTACCAAACCCCGCTGCCGGGGGGAGAGAAGGGTTCCCCCGGTCCACCTTCTGCCGCACCGCCCTAGTCCAGGGCAGCCCGGAGAACGACCGAGCCTGCGGAACGGGCTGCGAGAGGCTGGTGCCCCGGCAGAGCTCCCAGGGCACTAAACCTCCCCCTCATCCTCCCCCCTTTTCCGCGCGGAAGTGGTAGCTTCCTCCCCCTCCCGCTGCTGACCAACGGGCTCGACTGCAGCAAAACGGAACGTACCAACCGCTCCGCCGCGGGGAGGGGGGAGCGGTGAGGCGTGGCGGGAAGCGCCGTCCTGCGAACGGGCGCTCGGGGAGCCGCTCCCGCCGAGCGGGGAAGAGGCGGCGCCCGCAGGAGGCACGGCCGGGGGGGCCGGGGGGGGCCCGGGGGGTCCNGGGGAGCCCGGGGGGAGCCCGGGGCTTCACCCGGGGGTTCATGGGCTGGGGGAGGGCGAGCCTCGGTTCCTCCCCCCGGTTCCTCCCCCCGCGGTGTGTGCGAGCGGCAGCGTGTGCGGAGGCCGAGGGGCAGTAGCCGCCGTCCCTCCTTGCCTCCCCTCTGCCCGCTCCGCGCCGCCACTCCCCGCCCGATGCCGCTGCGGGGCCGGTGAGTCCGCGCCTGGATGCTCATCCCCTTCTCCTCTCTTCCCTCCCGCAGGCGGCGGCAGCGGCTCCGGCTCCCTCGCAGCTCCCGGCCGCCTCCGAAGGGATGCTGGAGAAACTAGAGCTCGAAGATGAAGGTAAAAACCCACGGCAGTAGCGGGGGCCGGGGGCGGGCCGGGGACACCCACGCGCCCGGCGGGGTCCGGGCCGGGGCACGGGAGCGGGGGATCCCCGGCGGGGAGCGGGGGATGCGCCGTGCCCGGGCCGTGTCCTTGCGGGGCGGGTCGCAGCCTGGCCGGCCGCGGAGCCAGCCCGATCCCGCTGCGGTGCTTTTGTCCCGGTGCCGTTCCCGCTGCGGCGCTTTTGTGGCGGTGCCGCCGCCGGGCCGTGCCCGATCCGCGGCTGCCGCCGGCCGGGTCCCGCTCCGGGGGAACGCAGCCTTCACGGCACCCCCTCCTCCTCCCCGTAAAACACCCGTTCTCCTCGAATACGTCTGCGATACCAAATATAGACTTTGAGAGCAGGGATGGAAAGCTCTTTCAACTAAAGCTTCCACTCCTTATGGCAGCACATACATCTGTTCAAAGCGACAGCTGTACGCTGAATTTTCCTTATGTGGCTGCGCTCTGTGGTTGTTCTTTGCCGTGCTCTGAAGGGCTGCAGTTCTGACAGAGTGTGCTGTGCTTCACAGGGCAACTCCTGGCAAGTTTTTCCCTCTTGCAGGCACTAAACCGTGCTGTGGGAAAGCACGGATGTTTTTTTTCGCCAAGCAGCCACTTTACCTCTGAAAGATCCGTCCTGAATATCTCGAGCTTTCATTTTCAGAAAGGATTAGCTTAGTGGATGCAAATGTGGACGCATGGCTTAATCTCTATGCTCGGCATTGTGAAGTGGCTAAGACTTCATGGGATGTGTTTTTCTGTAGTTGGTAACTCCTATTGTAAAATGTAGGACAAATATTTAAGGAAAACTTTGAAAATAGCAGGCTGAGTCATTCTGTGAGGAGATATATCTAAGCTGGTATGCTAATAAGGCAGCTTCTTGGTTACTAGCATGCTGCCTGCAGTTGTGGGACTGGTCTGGAAAAGTAACACCTTTTATTTTAAACTTTCTGTGTGTGAGAAAAGGAAGCTCTTAACAATTGCATTCTTTGAGCTNTTTTTTTTTTTTTTTTCTGGAGTCCAGACAGAGTTTGAATTGCAATGAAATGCTTGTGCCTTTGTGCATCTTGAACATGCTTAAGTATGAGTATTTGGTGCAGGGGATCTGTTGCTAGCTTGTAGGGGTTTCTTTTCCTCACACTGTTTGACTGTTTTTAGTTAGGCATTCATGTTATGCTTATGGAGAGGTAGAAAGTTACCGATTTACCCATTTATTTTTACATAAAGCTTGCTACTGTGACATATAAGTTTCTAAAACCTGCTGAATCATTAATAGTTAAGCCATTTTAAAATCTGTTTTAAACATCTTACAAATTTAGGTATCTGGAAAGGATCTCTAAGTTAAAAAAAAATCTGAAACAACAGACCTTCAGTTTTGAAACACCTTTGCACTTTTAAAAGTGTAACACGGGGTTATGTGGAAACACTTGATAAGGGTGAAGATCTGTGTGTCTTCTAAAACCCTGCAGTAAAACAATCCAAATTCTTAAGAAAGTTTAGTAGTTTAAAATTTTTTTTCTGATTTTCAAGTGTCTGTTTTGCTTTGTCTCCTGATTTGTTTAGCTGTAAAGTTCAGGCTTTGTGGATGCTCACACTGGGTGCATGAGAGCAGTTCTGGGGCCTGTCAAAAGATCATGTCTAATAGCAAACCTCTGGCCAGTTTGAAGTAGGGTGTAGGTTTTGAAAGGAAGCTGTCGCTTTATTAGCCTTTCAGACTAAATGAGAACCTGGCTTTAGGCCTGATTTTAAAGCCAAGTGTAAAAGATGTAGAGTGTTGTATTCAGAACCTAGGGCGTGAGTAAAAGTGAGAGTGTGAGTGTCAGACCAAAATCTGCTGCCCAGAGTGCTGCTGTGTGAGAGGGCCCAGAGAAAGAGAATGATAGAAAATTGAGATGCAGCTGGAAATGCGGCAGCTTAGTTGCAGTACCTGTTTTATGACCTAAATTTTTGCACTGGTTGCTGTCGTTGTATTTGTGCTAATATTGGGGGTGGGAGAGTAAAGTGACATCTGAGGTGTTCACTTTGTTGTTGGATGGCAAGTAGTAAGTGCTCAGAAGTTGAGAAACACCTCTGAAATCTTGATAAGGTTTCATTAAGTGGCTGTAGCCAAACTGTAACTGATGATCTTTTGTCAAACTTTAAGTTTCTCTGCCGACACTTAAAATTGTGAGTTGAATGAGAAATTTGAAACTTGTTTTGGAACTGCTTTCCTGACTGCCTCTACTTTGGAGTACTTGCTCTTGTGAGCTTTCTAGTTCTGTATCCATCAACAGTTGTTAGCTATCGTGTGGATCAAATTATGCTGGAGATTTGTTGAAACAGGGAGCTTAATAAAAAGAGATGAAAAATGAGGCTCAATGTGTGTGCTGAATGCCATCCAGTATGTGAAATGGATTTTTTTGTCCCTCTCCTCAAAGGTTACGCAAATGAGAATGTGAAAGCACAGAAGGCATTCATTTAATTTGGATTCTGATTAAGTGGGTAAAATTGAAAAAAATGGTGCTAGAAAGATTTATGGTCTGTGTAGTATTGTGATACTACAGTATCACAGAGTATGCAGAGTCTGGCCTGATGGTGTGACTTCTAAATAAAACAGTAGTGTCAACTGAAGAGCAATTTTAATTTTCATTATATAAAAAGAATGTGTGTAAACTATTTTGTATCTGATTAGCATGGACACTATTAGATAGGATGTTAGTGTTGCAGAGAGAAGTCCTAGTCATGTGTTTTGCTTAAAACATCTTCATATATCTGGCTGAACCCTCCAAGATCAGTGTAACTTCTTTCTGGTGCATCACTGGTTCTGTCTGGGGCTGGCTTCATAATGTTGCTTTGGTGATGTGTAAGTCTAAATCAGAGTGAGATGATGCTAAACAGCACCAGTGCACCGCAGCTGAAACAGGCTGTAGGCTCAGTACGTGCGCAGAGGAGAAGGACTGGATAGGCCAGGCGTATTTATTTTATTTAGGCTCTCTAAAGGACCTTTCTCCAAGCAGCTGTCAGAGCAGGAAAGGAAAAACTCCCATGTAAGAAGTCCAGAGCCTCTTTTTAACTGAAGGGTGCTCAGCTTAAAAATAAACAGAAAACTTTGAGTAGAATATTCTGAACTCATCCTGGTCAGTATTCCTTGAATGGGAATGACCTACCTACATTTCCTCAGAAAGTGTGAGGGCTACCTGTTGACGGGTGTGGAGTTTTGCATTGTAGCCTGAAATACAGTATTGAGAGACCTCTCATGAATGTAATAAATGATCAAAAACGGGTTATCTTCATACTTATTATGGGTTTTCTTCAGCTCTAGTGTATGTGCAATAATGTTTCTATAGTAAGGTTGTTCCTACTTCTGGTCAGTGTGAAGAGTGGTTCTGGGTTTTTTTTATGGATAATATGATGATCTTAGAAAAGGACAAGGAGAAATTATTCTGAAGATCTAATATGAAAAAGGACTTTAGTTAATGATTTGCACTTACAAGCTTTAATTTGTTAAGCTGGAATTCCATAAATGGTTGTGTTCCAACATGTACCTGTGCTGTGAGAGGAGAAACTAGATTAGAGTAACAAATGGATGCCTGTCAGGTGTATTGATTCAGTGGGTATAGTTTTAGCATGTTATTTTGGAAACCAGTTTTGTTGCAATGTTTTCTGTCATCCATGTTAATCTCTTCCTTCTGCTCGCCTTGAGTAATAAAGTAGTAGCTGCTGAAAGCAGAATTAACTACTTTTCTGTAGCATCTGCAAACCCCTTTTGGAGGTGTTTTCTGCAGACTGAGTTAATTTAATTGCAGAGTTCTGCTGTGTCTGTGCTCAATTCCTAGTCTGGAAAAAGGGGAATTCTGCAGAGTGTGTGCAGCAGTTGTAGCATCAGCATCATGAGACCGATGTGCTCCCTCTTGAACGCTCTACTTCTCTGGATTGTTGCACAAAGCAGCATTTAGACGTTGGATAAACAGTTTGCCTTAGAGTGGAATCTCTCCTAGTAATGCTCTGGCCTTCATCTCACTCTCCCTGAATCGTGCATCTCTTCTGTTACCTGCTCCTTTGCAGCAGTCTCCTGAAATAGACTTTCACCAGTAGTTGCATCTCCTCTTCACTGCTGTTGTGTCTGGGGTCATTCCTTCCCTCCTCTGCAGGTTTTCTTACTGTGTCTTATTAAAAAGTAGTTTCTTGAGCTCTTCCTGCCTGCCAGCCTCCCGCTGTCAGGTGAATATCTGAATCAAGGTATGAAAACAGATGTCACTCTGGGGCCAAAAGTTAATTAAAAGAAGCTTGTAATAAAATGCGTGTTAATAGGCAGGTTGGGTTTTGTTTCCTTCTTAAGACTGAAGGATCAAGTGCTTGGGTTAGGAGGTGGTAAAGTTAAGCCATTGTTTTACAACTGTAATTAATTTCTAATAAACATTCATTATGTGATTGTTAAAGCTGATGCTCTCTGGCACATAGGAACAGCATTTTGCCCACAAGATGTGCTTTGAGATACCAGGGGATATGGTGATAGTAATAAAGGGATGTTTTGTATTAAATTTTCCATAGTTTAGAATCCTCAGTGAACATAGTAAGAAATTGTTAAGCAGAGGTGGTATTAGTAGATTTCATACAATCTTTCCTTTGATGTACTTTCCAAAGTTGTTAAAGAACAACATATCTGGAGTATTCGGATGTTCAGCTTTATTAGTTTATACAAGAAATCATGATTGAGTGCTCCACTGTCCTAGGCACCCTTGTCCTTTGCCTTCCAGCTGGCCATATAGGAACATCATACATGATTTTTTTTCTCCCCGGAAACTTCCATCCTGAGTTTAAACATGAAAATTATGTATAAGGTGATACATAATTAAAAGTATAAAACTTTATTGAGCAGCACAAGAGAAGCTATTGGAAGTTTTGTTGTCTTCAGTGGAGGCTGTTGCTGTGATCCACACGAGTCTTTATCTTGTGCAAGTATTGCAAGGGGTTCACGTCAGCCCAGTTCTCACTGTCTTCAGAGTCCTGTTTTTCTATTCCTACAGAAGATACAACTGTCTTATTCTTAACACAGTGTTTAGCCTCACAGTGAGCAAAGCCCTACTCTGTCTTGACTAGGAAATAACCCATTTAGCAGCTAAAGTTTGCAGTCTTTCTCTGGAAGCAAAAATTTTTAAGCCTTATCCATCTGGGAAGTGACGTTTTAGTACAGCAAAAGATACACAGGACATGCTTCGAAACTCTGCTTTGTCTTGAGGGACGCAAGAGCTTCTTGATGAGAAGGCTTCCATAAAATTTTAATGTGGTCAAAACATGTATTTTCCCTGACTTGTTTATGGAAACAGTGAAGCCATTCTGACTGAGACTTCCTAGAAAATGCTTACCGTGGCAGCAATTCCATGTAATTGCTTTGGCAAAGCTGCAGGGAGATGGGAACAGTTTTACAGGAAGCGTTGGGGCCGATTGTGTCCGGCCAGTGTTGCACCTGCATGATTTGCAAACATTGTCTTCCTAGTGGAATTGTTGGCCAGCAGCTATCCCTGAGAAATACCGGGACAACGAGGTGTTCTCTTACCCTTGAATGACATTGCTGCGTCAGGTTGTGCGTGTGTGTTAGTGTCTGATGGACAAGTACTGATTTACAGACACCTTTACCAGCCACTCCTGCTGGTGCTGCCACTTCTGTGTGCACCAGGTGAGGGGCAACGTCAACTCTGCCAACAGCTTCCCTGCAGAACTTCCCTGGTCCAGAAGCTGCTTGGTTTGATAGTGAGGCTATCACAGCTGGTAAACAAGTGCTCGAAAGGAGGTCTGAGTCTTTGGCCAGTATCATCTCAGTTTCCTGGTTTAGAGGTATTGAGTTCACAGTGTCTTGTGCTTGAGCAAGGATAGACCTGGAAGATGTGACAATGTCAGTGTGGCCTTGTAGGTGACTCCAAAATGGTGTTTGTTACTTGTCTGTGACTGCTCTGCTGAGCACTACCAGGATGGAGGGGAGGGTGGACTGCAGAGTCCTTCCCTTAAAAACTTCCTAGGGGGTGGTCTCCAATGTTCTATCCAACAGACTTCTTTAATGCCCTGAATACAAGACTTCTTTAATGCCCTGCACATGCATAGGCAGAACAGTACAGATGAAACAGGGTAACTGTCTTGGTGGTTTGATACCCTCTGCTGTTAAATTTGGCTGTTCTGATCAAATCAGTGCTCTTGGAAAACCTACTGCCTTGGGGCATGGCTGAGTTCTGAATGGAGGTGACTTGCTTCAAACTGAAATAATGCCAGTGTGACAGGAATGACAGCAGAATATTTGCATCAGTTGGCTCAATCCAACTGTTGCTAAACAATCATAAGAAATGTTTCTGCATATTAATCATCTGCAGCAGATGTGGGTGTTCTGTAAGATAGGACTTTTTGTAATGTGCACTGTGGTTTTGATAACTTGAGAGTGCGTGATCGCAGCATTTGGAGCCTGAAGTCATGACACTGACACCAGTTCTGCTTTTTGTTAGGAGCTGATATTTGGGTAACAACGATCTGTCTGCAGCTACTTTGTTGATTTGAATGTTTTTGCTTTCAAGAACATACAACTCTACTAGCACTGGATGGGTTTGGGGAAGTAGACAGGTTTGAAACATGTTAAGAAATGCAGCATTTCTAGAATAAGTACAGGAGCTGATGGCATCGTTTTTCAGAACAGTTCTTGTATCTTGGAACAAAGTGTTCCTCTCCATACTGAGACTGTTTGCCTTGGATGCCTGTTGTGGTGGGCTTCACTGTGGCTCTTCTATGAGTAGAGAAGACTGACAAATGGAAAATCTGGCAGTTCAGGGGAAAATGCTTCTGTGGAAGGGTTGCACTAATGGCTGGGATTAATATAAAGCCAAAGCAGTTTAATACAAGCCTAACTATGTTAGAGCAAAGTCAAATTTGTCTTTCAGGCATCCAGCTTGGCATCTAGATGGAGCTTTGCAAAGCTTGAGTAACCTTGTCCTTCTAAGAGTGGACCACATCTAAAAGGTTTTTGAGTATGATGTGGATGTCTTCAAGGTAGCTTCTGAATACTGTTTGAATAAAACTAACTTGGTTTTAGGCTCTTTCCTCCTCTCATGAATTTTTTATGAATATTACTGTTTCAGTGAACCAGTTGGGTGATTTTACCAATTTTGACTGTGGCAGAAGTTAATGGCACTCCTACATTTTGTCTAGAAGCAATTTTCCTGTGCTATAGACCACTGGTTTTACTCGTGATGTGATTTTTCTTTTTGTCTTTTTTAGGATGTTTTTTAAGTTGTGTTGGGGTTTTTTGGGGTTTTTTTTTTGGTTGGTTTTTTTTTTTGGTTTTTTTTTTTACAATATTATTATATTATTTTGCTTTTCTTTTTGTACTGTGATGGAGTATTTTGTTCTGACACTGGGCATTTTAAGAAACAGAATCAAAAAGTGTTTTTCTTCCCCTACCAGTCCCTTACACCATGTCATTCTTTTCTGCTGCTTACTTTGAATTTCTACTGGTGTAAAGACAGAGAAAAAAGGTGTCTGAGGTGCTGGAGGAGAGAGCAAACTGAGATGGGCATAGAAAAAGGCCATTTATGAGGAAAGAGTAAGGCTTTGCTAATTTAGCTCAGTAAAAGGAAAACCAAGAAGGGATGTGATAGCACTTATGTGTGAAAACATCCTGAAAAGGATGGGAAGGGGATAAACACCAGGGAGGGAAATTAAATGAGGAACAACATTGGCACAAGAATAAATGGATATAAACTCTTCCTATAAGAGCTTTGAAACAGTATTCTGACTTCCAGCATAGTTACTGTGGGATGGGTTGTAGGATAGACTTTAGTGCTTTGGCTCAGTTCAGGATGGAGCGGGATCGCTCAGGGAAAGGGATTGTGTGGCTGCCTTTGATAGAAGTCTCTGAATGCCAGAGTGCAGAAGGTGAATGCTCTGCTCTACACAAGCAGTTGCGTGGATCTCTCCTGCCGTAGTCTTGCTTGAATTCTCTAGTAAAATTTTGAGTCAGTTCCTGAAAAAAAATAGGGCAAAAAAACCCCCTCAAAAACTCCAGTGCTGTTCTGTGTGGACATCACGTCAGCTCAGAGGAAGGTCACCTTTGGGAAGAGTTGCAGTTTATCTGTGGTATAGAGAAGGAATCAATAAAACTCGTAAAATGGGTTCCAGAAAACTGTTTCCGAATCTATTGAATGTGTATGGGATGTCACTTGCTTGAGTTACGGAGCTGTTGGTTCTTTTTCTGTGTAGCTTCAAGCTACACCTGCTGTAGGTAAATCTCCTAAGTGTTATATTGGAACAGAACACTTGATAGTCTGTTAAAGTGTGCATACAGATTCATAAATTTTTATAAGAAATGCCAATAATAGCTATTTAGAAGGTGTTGGCATGCATAGGGAGGGAAGGAGAAGAAATCTGTGGAGGCAAACTAGAGAGAAATGAAAATGTAAATACCGAATTATTAAAAGCTTGAACTTTAGATATTGTTGGTAATTATTCAGGATTTGAGACTAGCAATTTATTAGACCTCACAAAACTGTTTCTCCAGGAAATATAGTCCAAAGTCCTTACAGCTGAAGTCTTAAAAAAAGTATTTCTCTCTTAAAAAAGGATACTTTGAGTTTAGTCTTCAGTGGAAGATTAAATATTTGCCCTGTTCAGTAGGGATATGGCTGCAGCTTGTGAAGATGCTGTGTGCTTATTTTGAAAATGCTTGTTGTGTGATTAATGCTTTGGTTAAGCTGCATGTTTAGATTTGATCTTAAACTAATTCCTAGAAGACTTAAATCACTATTTCTTTTCTAAAAGTTTGTGCAAACCGTGTATCTAGTAGGACTTGGGCTTGTTTTAAAGACACAGCAAAAGTTCAGATTGTTTACTAACTTTGCAGCAGAGATACAGGCTGGTTTATTCTCTCATTAATCACATACCTTAAACTTTCCTTGAATCCAGTTCTGCACAGAGTGGTTGCTGATATTAATATTCAGAAGTTCAATACCATTTTTAGTTTCTTGCGTTTCATGTCTCGCAATCTTGAAGAGCAGGCCCACATTCCAGACAGGCGACATCTTAATTTAGATCTTTGTTTGGGATGCTTAGGGAAAAATCGTAGTGCCTGTTGTCAAGGGAAAATCTTGAACATGTTTTAGAAAATTCTTCAGGTCAGCTTGTTCTTTGTTGTGGTGAAAATCCTAGAAGCATTAAGGTTGCAGGCTGCAGTTGCTACCTTTATTCACAAAACCACAGTGATGCTTTTCTCAAAGTACAAACCTTTGACCAACAGTTGATTCAAGAGATAGGGAGCTGTTTCAAAAGTATTCGGTTGGACTTTTGATACTGTTTACCAATTAGTTCCTAAACAAGGCAGCTCTTGCTTGTACACAAATAAGTTTCTCTGCCTGTCTGGACAAGGAACTTCAGAGTTACTATGATTAGCTCTGGAATGTGGAGTTTCTTAAGCTGCCCATCACTTTTTTTTGTCTGTCTCAAATCTCACAATAATAATTTGCTTATCCACACTGCCAGTGGAGAGCTACAGTAAAACAGAAGTGTTAACTTCTCAACCCAGTTACCAGGACTTACTAATGCCAATAATGAGGAACAAAATTCAGTGCAGGATTTTGAAGTGTGCTGTGAATGTAAGACTGCAGCACAATCCAAATCTTTCGTTGTTTCAGAAAACTATTTGTATCAGTTTTCCCTTACAAGTCTTAGGTACTGCTGGAATTTGAAGACATGTAGGTATCTAAACCTCAAAACCAGAAAAGTGGATCTTTTGAAGTATTGTCAAGAACTAATAATAATAACTCTTTTGTTCTAAGCAGGATGTGCTTTTGTAGACACTTGTCTCATACCACGTTTAGGACCTTTAGGGAAGGAGGTTGTACAGTGTCCTAAGGTTGCTTTGTTCTGTCTAACCAGCTTTTGGAATGCATTAATAGCTCTCTAAAACCTGTGGTGGTTTTTTTGTTTGCCTATTTTTTTGTTTAAGCAAACTGCCTTTTCTTCCCTACTTCTGCTATAGCAAATTAAGTTAATAACAAGGTACTTCTCTCTCAGTAGTGGTGATATTTAGTCACTCCATTATTTGCGCTCTTCCAATTAAGTGTTTCTTTAAGATTTTGGTATTTTCTAAAAAGTTGTGTAATCTCCAAGCCACTTATAAGTTCAATTTGAAGATATTGTGAGGTTTTAAGTCTTGCAACAATTTCTGACTCTTACTGCAAGCTCTTTGAAGCGTGGTCTGTTCCTGTTTTGAAGATCACTAAAGAGAATGTTGAATAAAATGAAGTCTTGATCCCCTGATACTCTCTTGTAATGGGAAGTATCAAACTACTGGTAAAAACACTTCCAGAATGAGTTGTAGAAGTGTAAAGTCCTGCAGTGTGAGCTTGCGTGCCGTTCTGCACTACCTGATTTGCATAAGGTAGGCCTTGCAAATGTTCCAACTTGGGGAAGAGTTTGAACTGGAGTCCATGTCTTGTTAAAAACGCACGGTTGTCATCCAGTCTTGCAAACCCACTGGAAAAAAGACATATTACTAGTTTTGCTGCAGCTGGGATTGCTTGCTAGGCAGCTGCCATGGGGTGATTCTATCTGTCTTTTCCTCATGCGGTAATATCCATGCTTGCTTTGAAATCAGTGTCTCAAGCATACTGTGATTTTTTTTTATTATTATTTTTACTTTGTGTCTACCTTCTTTTTCATCCAGTTGATCGTTTTATTCTGGGTAAGAACTGTTTAGTCTAAATTGCTCCTGACACAGCCGTGTTGACTTCTTTCTTTGCTTTTGATGAGCTGCCTTTGTAGGTGCTTACAAATACACTGGTTTTAATAAGTTGCTTTAATACACTCCTAGGAATTCTGACAGGGTTTGAATTTGTTTGGCTTTCCTTTAGACTTGGTAGTATATCTTCTCCTTCATGAACTTGCAGAGTTCAGGAATGGTTGCTTTTAGCTAGGGTGACTCCTGTTTACGCACATAATAACGTGCTGTCTCTGCATGAAGCAACTCCTTGTGACAAGGGGAGGAAACATCTCAATTACCTTGGTGATCTAAAGTGACTGAACAGTCACACCGACTCTTAAGTTCGGAAAACACACTAAAATGTGTGCAAAAAAAAAAAAGTGGATGCACACAACTGAAGGTTATGTTTGAAAGTGTCTTAAGCAATTCTAAACATAGTTCTTAAAGATGTGTTATGGTTTCTTTTAGCTTGTTACTGTTATTAGAAGGATTAACCTTTTTCTGAAGACCTGAGCAACAAAACAGTGCGTTTACTTCTCTATTCACTTTATTTATCTGTTCATGTACCTGTTCTCTCTTCTTATTCTCTGTGCCTCCAGACCTTCTTCCTATTTGCAGGATGAGGTGCAGTTAGCAAGGGAGAGCTCACTTACTCTGTTGTTGTTCCTCTGTGCTCACACTTCTTTTTAAAGTCCTTTTCCTCTGTCACATCATATATCCATGCTGTAATATGCAATTGAATTAATCTTGGAACACTGAAGAAGCTCCTGATACTGATCTTTAGATACATTTCCTATCACTTCTTTGTATCACAGTTTCTTACATCTATAAAGTTGCTGTAATCTTTATCTGCCAGCTCACGCATTCCTTTAGATCAGGGTGGGAAATGTTCAATCCGCAGCATCCGTATTGTATAGCCCGTGGCTGCATGAATAATGCTACTGTGTAACTTCAATGTGTGGTCTTCCAGGATATTTTAAAGCTCTTTGCAGTTCTCAGAAAGAAAAATAAAGTCTTGTTTCTGTCTCTACGTCCTTTCTTCCTGTTCCTTGCATTCGAAAGCCTTTCAGCTTGTGATGGAGTTGTCAACTCCTATCACTGTCATCATATTACTTCCTGTATATTGGACTGTAAACCCGGGGTTTTTTTCCCTATATAATTGGAAGTAGTACATTGCTAGTCTTGGCTGCCATGTCTGCAACAGTTTTGTCAAGCATGTTCTAAAACTTTTGGGGTTGTCCTGTGTAGAGCCAGGAGCTGGACTCTGATCCTTGTGGATCCCTTCCAACTCGGGATATTCTCTGGTTCTATGATTTATCTCCTGCCGCATAGAGTAGGTATCCTTGTGACCATAGCTTCCTGCTTCTTCTGTCTTTTTTTACCACTTAGTCTTACTCTATGGCTGATTACATGGGTGGTTATTTTGAGGGTGGTTTTTTTTCTTTTTCTGTTGTAAGTTTCCTCATGAATAAACAGAAATCAAATGATACAGCACAACACTGCTTCTTTTCTCCTGTGCTTGCCCTTCTTAAACTATGTTAGTATTCCCTTCCTACCAAGTGTGACACTGATTCAGCTTCTGGTGTCTGGTTTCTTGTCCACTGTTTCCAGTGTTCCTGGCTCTTTAGCAGACAGCTCAGCAGGCTGAGTAGTCATGCCCCCTTACTGCGTTATTTTGTGACAAAATTGCAGTTTCTCACACTTCTCTGCCAGCCCTTCGGTTCCCAAGCTTTTCAGTGGATATACCATGGACATTTTAATTTGTAAAGCATTCAAACCTAGCTAAAAATCTGCCAAATGAGCCATATTTATCTTATAGAAGGTAGGCTGAAGTAAAGCTCTTGCTCATGATCACAGCAGCGTCCTGTGCACAGGGAGTGCTGGATCCCTCTGCAGAATCTGTTCCTGTCTGTCCTTTTGCTGAGGAATGCTGATAAAATTCTACCTAGACATTTGATTCCCAGAACAATATTCTTGAAATCCTGCCTCCATTTCCCTTAAAAGCTGTGTTTCGGGGCCTGTTGGTAAGGAATAGTTTATGGTTCCTTCTAAGTAGTGTTACTGTTGCTCTTGGAGTGGATGAGCTATATCCATTGTGGATGTTTTTTTCCAGATCTATGTTATGTTAGTGACTTATACTAGAACTCCTACAATCTCCAGCACTGTGAAAGCTGTGTGGGAGGTTTTCAGGGGTATTAAGGAACTCCTTCAGTAAATTCAGACCGGGAGTTATCAGAAACTTTAAAGCCAGTTTTGGTGACAGCTTTTCAGATAAAACCGCAGTCAGAAGAACAATTTACAAGGTTAATGATGTCTTTTACCTGTTGTATTCTCTGCCAAGGGTTATCTGTAACAGGAGGGAGAGAGGGTAACTTGTCCTGGCTTATTGAAGTGATTTCTCACCCTGGTGTTTTCTGGCAGCATTTGGCACAGCTAAGCTGATCTTAGCTGTTGATGCTGTCCTTGTCCTGGGTAGCTTCTAGTGTAAGGAAAGGGCAGGAGATATTTAAATATGTGTATGTATATATATGTATATATATAAGAAAGAATAGTATAGAGTACTTTGGTATAACACTTTTTAATAAAGTTTACCAGTATAATTACACCAATAAATTTGACTTAATGTATTGCTGTTGGATTAGTTCCATAGTAAACGTTGTGGTGAAGAAATCTTTGGTCTTTAATATTTTGATTCTCTGGTGTCTGAAATGTGATATTCAACATATCATGTGACTTTTAAAATAGAAGTATGGCTTGGAATGCCCTGAAGTAGGGTTATGTATGTGTGCAGTAACAGAAAATAAAATGTGTTTTCCACTAACTAGGTGTCTAGTACAAGTGAGAACATCACAAAACTACATTTCTACTTCCCCATTTCCTTTTATCCATTGGATCTGGCTGAGGGGAGATGATTATGCCAGTAGTAGTCAAGGTGAAAAGTAGTGCTGGGAGCTGGGAGTGCTTAGCTCAGCTCCTGTTGCTGCAAGAAAACTCTTAAGCTTTTTAAGTTGCACAGTTTCCATTCTGATTCTTATTAAAAAATCAGGGGGAATGGTGTAATTACTGTGTATATTTGTGGTTTCTGTCTTCCACCAAGCTCTTCACCGGGCTAGGCAGTTAGTTGAGTGTGTTTTTTAGGTACTGCTCTCTGCTTTTTTTTCCCTGCTTTTTCAAGGGCCTTTAAAATGTGGCAGTTAATTTCATAGGAAACTTCGAGAAGTCAGTTACACAAACAGTTGCTTAGGTTAATAAGAAGGTTTAAGTTCATAAAGTTTGAGTTCTTTAAATGATTGAGAGTTGCCAGAGGTGCCAGCCCTCAATCTAACCATGAGGACAGGGGTGCTATGGAGAGCTGCTGTGGCATGGTTGTGGTGAAATTAACACTTTAAAAAAGGTGAGAGAACCCAGCCTCTGTGGACCCTGTGTCTTCCTTTGAAATGCTCCTGAACTTCAATGACTGAACTTGAAATATGACTGGATACCGGGAGCATAATACAGCTGTAACATAAAATACAGTAGGAAGGGTCGTGATGTTGTACTGTTGAATTTAGGAAGCACGTGTAGGCCAGGATCTTGTTGGGCCAGCCCAGTAAGGATGCAGACCAGAAGTGCAGCCTGTGGCTTGCAGTAGACACTTCTGAGGAACTTTCTATAGTTTTTTATGTTGCAGTATTTGGAAGCTTTTCCGTAAGTGTTGTCATTATATTCCTATTCTCCATCTGCAGGCACTTCTTTTTTTTGTTTGTTTTTTCTTCTTCTTTTTTTCTGCTTTTGAAGGCCTTGAAATTCTGAGGGGGAAGCTACAGTAGGAAAATGCCCTGCGTGGTGGCAAAGGTATGAGTGGAACTGAAGGCATCTGTTCAGTAGATCTCTGAGGAAATGGCTTCAGCAATGCTGCAGAAGTTTCTGTGTCATTCATGAGTATTCAGATGGTAGTTCTGCCTTAGAGCTCCCTGAATAGACAATTATGCTTAGTACCAAGTCCCACTGCAATCTCTGAGTCAGTATTGTTGAATAATTAATCTGTCAAAAAAAAAAAAAAATAATAGCTATGATGCTCTTGTAAATAACACTTACTGGCTGAAATAAAAAACAAAAGCATGTCTCATGTTATAGTGAAGGGTGGGAGAAAGGAAAGAAGTAAAAATTATTTTATTGAATAAGACTGGAGAGCAGAGTGGCAGAAATACAGATAGGTTGATCTTCTACTCTTTAAAGGATCTCTAACAGTAGGAGCAAATAAAACGCCAATGCAGAGAATTTACTCTGTAAAAGCCTGTATGACAAGGTGCTCAACTTCAGGTGTTAAACTGTCAAACACAGTTTATTTGTAACCTTCTGGGTGACTTCTCTTTCTGCTCTATTAAAAATCACAAAAAACAGCACCGAGAATTTGGATGTTTTTGCCTTCACCTATGGCTTGGGGAGAGGGGGTGCACATGGGAAATGTCCACTTGCAAAATAACTTTCAGATGAATCTTCAAGAGAGAAGCTTTCATGAGTGAGCACCCCCATGGAAATACATATTTAACTACTTATTAGTGGATTCTTCTCCTCCTCGATCCTGCTCTAGATTCAGATGCCTCCTGCTGGGAATCTGCTCTGTGAGCCAGCTGATTTCCAGATCATGAGCTGTAGAGAGCTGAGGTTTGGCTGGAGGCAGTTCTGAGTTTATATCTCCTGCATGTTGGGCAGATGATCTCGGGTGCAGCTCAGAGATGACGTGCAGACACCGAGGGAGGTTGTAAGTCAAGCCAGAAGGGATCTGTCCGTGTCCATCCGAAGGAAGTACTGCTTTGCAGGTGCTGGGGAAAACTGCAGAAGCTTCAGAATGAATGGGCAGTTCTTGGGAAAACAAATAAGACTGGAACAAGAAACTAAGCAGGTAATAAAGTAGAAATATCCTAATGGAGATGAGGGTGTTCTTATTTGATCATTTATGTTTGCAGCACAGTGGTGGTTGCAACCCAAAGCAGCAAGTTGGTCCTCTGGAAGGGGAGAGAAGCTGTAAAGAAGATTATGCCCTGTGCAGTTGTGCTGTGCAGGAAAGATGGGTGTGAGTGCATCTCTGAGATGTGCTGAGCCTTAGGTTTGGGAGACCTTTTTCTCCATTGAACAGCTGTGTATGTACATAATATATAGTACACAATACCTGTACAAAGAATTGGGCTGTGGCAGCTGTTTAGTATTCCTAGGCAGCTGAAGATGTTCGAAGGTCTTAAATATCCTTTCCAACAGGCACTTGATGGAGTTTTGTAGGGCATGAGAGTTAAATCAGTGCTGCTGATGTTTTGCATGTTTAGTTAGTAACTAATAAATTGGTGCATTGTACTTATTTATAATATAAGGATCTTCTGTAGAAATAAACCTCCATTCCAGCTGGACAATTGGATCCTTGTCCAGATCCTGCTAGAGTTTCCTAGCTATTTACAGGAGTGTTAACAGTGTTCACAGACGGTTATCTCATGCTTCTAAAGTATTTTTAATTGTAACTTTCCAGTTAAAATTAAAGGGAAACAGTCACTTTGTGGTGTCTCCCCTGAACTGGAAGACAGCACAGGGTGAGATAACACTTAACCAGTTCTGTGCATCTGGGTGGGGATTGTTGAGGTCTGGTTGAAGTTGTGTTTGGAGGGTGGGAATGTGTGGTAAGTGAGAGGAGGGTTTATGGGCACACCTTCACTGTGTTGGTCAGAGTTCCTGGTTGTGGCTGCCGTGAACAGCCTCCCCTGACTGAATTGTTCTGGCTCACAGTTACTGCGTTTGTTATCCTGATACATTTAAAAATTGTTGAGGAGTTGGCAAGACTCTGTGGAGCCATGATGTGCTCTAAGACTGTTCATTTTTTTCAGCTGGTTGTTCTGTGGTTTGTAGAATCATTGAATCATTTAGGTTGGAAAAGACCTCTAAGGTCAAATCCAGCTGTTAACACTGTGTTCACTATCTCATGTCCCCAAGTGCTACATCCACACGTTTTTTGAACATGTCCAGGGATGGTGATTCCACTGTTCTGGTGGAATTTGAGGTGTTTCTATGCTTGTTTCTACCTGTAGTATCTTAATTGTTTATGAACCTGAGATTAAAGTAAATACTCTGCTACTGCACAGAGGGACTGGACTGCACTTAGGGTTGTAGAAGCAACAATAACTTTCTGAAGACTAGACTTACTGGTGATTTAAATGTTTTTATAATATTGTTTCTATTGCTTAGTATCTCATCGCCTCCCTGCTTCTAGTTTGTGTATCTAAACAAACAAACAAAGAAACCACAACAAAAATCCCTGACAACTCTATTGCAGGGTCATTAAATTAATTTCACACAGGCAGTAGCTGTTTATGGCACTGTAGAAGTTAGAGGATAATAGGTGTTAGTATATTATAGAGTTAGATAAAGATTTCTTTGTCCCAAACTACATTTTTTACTTCAGCTGTACATGCCCTGATGAGTCAGTACCTGTTCCCCTTTGGGATCACCTCATGAAGGTGGTTTCCTAACAGCATTGTCCAAGTCTGTCTGCCTAGTCCTTTCCCTCTCAGTTTCTTTACGTGGTTTCCTAATCTCTTATCAATTTTTCCAAGTTCCTGCTCTTTCCATTTCTGGTCCTGAATTCTATAGGAACATAAATCCAACAAATATTTTCTTTTCTTCTGCTTCCTCCACTGTCTTCTGTATTCCTATGGAACTTCTATTTCGTGTTTGTGTTTCAGTGGGGAAACAGGGTTTATTTATTTATTTATTTATTTATTTTAAGAGTGATAGGAGTAGGAGGTGAAGGACTTGCTCAGTGTGTAGAAGAGGCTGGATCCTGGAGCAGCCACTTATAGGGGAGATCCAGTTTTGCTTCTGTAAATTTGGGCTAAAAAGCCTGTGCCGAGCCATTTGGTGGAAATGACAAATAATTTATCCAGAGCAAGGTAACTGATTTTGAGCAAAAGGATTTTGAGTTTTCAACTCCCTACTATGGAGTTCTTTAATGGTCAGTAGGTATTTCAAGGGAGTTTTTTATTTGTTGTCTTTTTTATTGTGCTCTTCAAAAGTGTAATGTATGTCCAAGTTTCTGTGGAATTATTACAGGGTTTAAAGGGTACATCTCTAATGGAGGGATTATGCTTGACCAAGTTCTAGGTACCTGCTGGAAAGAATGGAGGGCCAAACTGCTTAAAAAAGAAAAAAGTTAATGTACCTGAGCAGATCTGAGAGTTGTATGCATATGCATCTGAAGTCTGACAAATGCAAAGGAGATTTAAGGTAATATGGACTGAATTGCATGTCCCTGCTACAGATGTGCAACACTAAAACCATTCCAGTCATATGGATCCTGATTTTATAAACAAAGTGTTGGAGTTGTGGTGCTCTGTGTAGCCTGAAGAGAAAGGAGCTGATTACAGAACTTGTCTGCTGCCTCTTTAGAAAATGGAAAATTACTATGTGAAAAGTGAAACAGGTAGAGGTAAAGATTCAAGAAATACTGATTTAAGGAGCTTGAGTTAGTGAAGCCCAACACTATTTTAAGTTTCAAACTGTCTTCCTCTGTACGTAACTAGAGTTCAGATGCGTATTCCAGTAGGTTGCTGTTAGGGAAAAAAAAAAAGATATTTTTTAAAAATGTAACTCTTCAGCATGGAAGTCCTTTCTCATCAAAGAAGAACCATGCATTTTGTCTTTGTTGTATTTAATCTGAAAGGAAAGATGAGTCTGAAATTCAAACTGCAAACCTGTGACTGTCTGTCCAGATCTGAAAGTGTGAATTTGAGTTTTGCTTTAGCGTTGTCCTTCTGCAGTGGTGTTCAGTTGATTTGGCATGTTTTTTTGCTACTCTTTTTTTAAGGCTACTTAAATAAAACAACATAATGTTTTTACTTGCAGCACTTGAAGAATCGGAAAGTGACATTTATGTGCGATTCATGAGGTCACACAAGTGTTACGACATTGTTCCAACAAGCTCTAAGCTTGTTGTTTTCGACACTACGCTACAAGTGAGTATTCTCCTTTCAGTCTGCCTTTGCTTGCAGTTGTTTTCTTTTTTTTTTAATGTTTCCCGAGTGTTAAATGCAATTTGGTCTCTTGAAGAGAAGTACTGCCATCGTGCTGTGCTTTGACTGTACGAAACTATATTGTTTCAATTGTATCTTTCATGTTATGCTAGAGGAGGAGTTGTGGGGGAAGACTTCCTAGCAGAACAGAAAGAGGGGATGTAATTTAGTTTGCAGTTCAAATCTCTATCTAAAAAAAAAGAAATTCAGATGAGCCCAAACTTACATTTACTTCTTCATGGCTACCTGAATCTGCATAAAGACATTTGATGTAAGATCCTTGTGCAACAGTTAAAGAGTACCCAGGTGCTATGAGCCTGTTCCTGCTATACTGATAAGACAATTTAGCACTCAAATGGATGGCTTAATTATGCAAATTATTACATTCTCCAGAAAATTTTTGTTTTCAGTTTCTCATTTTGCATTTAATCAGTAAATCATCTGCTAGACTCTTGGCTCTGTCTGAAGAGTTTGGTTGCCAAAAGAAGACATTAGCTGCCTGCTATAGAAACAGACTAATCTGTTCTGCAGTGTGGTAGAAAGCTGTGGCTTTCTTTGTTTCCTGGATTTTGCAATTGGTATTTCTTTGCTTGCTTTCGTTTTTGCTGTTGCAGTGTGTTTTTCCTTGTAAAGATGCTCAAATTCTGACTTAACTGAGCCCATTAAGTAATTTTGGTCTGGAATGTACTACTCAGACCTCAGCTTTCCACAGTCAGAGGCAGCCATGTAACAGATACTCAGTCCCAAAACATCCACAGAACCATCTTGTGTATCAGATAATTGTATATAATACTGGATCAAGTGCTGTGATCTGAAAGGTGGAAAATCTACATTGACTTTTTCATCATCTTAAAGGGGGAAAAGTTCTGCAGTTTCCTTTTTTCTGCCTGAAAGAGAGGATGACTGTCAGCTCTTGAGTAAAAAATTCAGACCTCTTTGACCTGAAAAATCAGATTTAGGGTGGTGGAGTTCACTGTCACTCTTTCAGCTCTTCTCAAAGACTGTTAGCCTCCTTTTCATTCCAGGAGATATTTTTTCCTCACACTACGAGATAATGTGCTGGGAATTGGTACCTGCGGTGGGCATGACTCACAAACTTCATTCTCAGCTCTCAGTGCTCACCTGGGTCAAAGCCTTGAGCTTGGTCACTGTTGCAGTTGGAGAGGTCATATTGTTCTTTGTTCCATTAACCAGTTAATCTTGAGGCCATTGGGGCAGGCCACTGATTCCTTTTGGAGTCTCCAGATCTCTTGATGAATGACATCATGCTAGATACCAGTTTTCATTGCTGGAGCTGCGTTGAGATGATGCTATTACCATCAAGAGTGAGAGTTTCCTCTCCAGCTGGTGAGCCAGTGTGAGGAGACACCTGGGGAAACAGAGTGAGTGAGCCTTGTGAGTTTTCACCATAAAGGAAGACATGTAACTTAATGAGGATGGAAGAACTTCCACCAGCACTTCACCAAAATCCCTGTCTTATTTGGCATCCCTAATGATGGTCATAGATTACAACTAGAGGAGAATAAGGAATGCCTTGGTCTGTGGTCATGGAGTCATATTCTCAGTCTGCTTCTCCACGTATTTGAAAGCAGTGGTGGTAGAAGGGAAGTCTGGAGTTGCTCATTCAGACTCTAGTATACAGTAAATATGGACCAAATCTTGAGTTTGTATTGCTGGTGAGGAGCTTTATTTTTCCCCTCTAAACTGCATTTTTTTGTCTATGCATTATTACATTTAATCTACTTGCATTACTTTTCATTTATAAAGTCATAATGCTGTAAAGCAGGAGTCCTCTTCCAGCACGGGCACTGTCTTCCAACTTAGCAGGCTTTGCAAAACTATTTAAGAAAACACTAAAAAGGTAGATCTGAATGCTTACCTGGCCTACACTGCTAGGACATCTTTTAAATACTTCTGTTCAGTATTTCCCTTCAGTTCTTTACCTGGCATCCTGTGTTAATGTGCCATCAGTGCCTTCAAAACACGTTATGGTCATTCAGTTTGATTGGTGTGGCTGGTGCACGAACATGTATGGAATATAAAAATAGAATAGCTTTTTTAATTTGTCTAAAACAGCAGAATAAGTACATGGTGGAGAATTAACCCAATAAGGGTGGCCAAATAAACCTTCTAAACTGTTCTTTGCATTTTAATTTTTAATGTATAAATTACTTACTGTCCAGTACTTCAGGGCTTTGTATTAGTTCCTATTTTGAAAACACAGCTCTGAAACATTCAATGTCCATGAATCCTCTCAAATGGATATTTGTCTTTCCTGGATCAGTGTTTCACCTAATACAAAAACAAACAAACAGAAAACACCCACCAAAAAAAAAAAGGCCTGGTGCCTTGAAAAAGTTCTCCAGAGATTTGAATTCAGGCTTTTAATGTTAGAACTAAAACACAACATAAGGGCTCACTTTTTGCCTCTCTTAGCATAAGACAGTAATGATCAATAGAGGAAGAATTAAAAATGGAGCTGGGTTGTGTTCTCATGGCATCCTTTGAAAGATTCTGGATTTTGGATTTTTGTTTGGCTACAGTATCCCGCCTCCCTCTGCTGGTCGGCGATCACAGCACACATCACATGTTTCTACCCTGGAAAATTATTCATGAGATACTGTGGAAAGTATTCTAAACCTGTTGTTAGCTGTGGGAAAACTGGAGATGTTATCCTTATATAACATGGCACCAGTCATACCACTGAAGCAACATTGATTCATAAAAGTAAATGTTTAGTCTCAGTGTCTGTGAGGGAATTAGTGTGAAGTTTCAAAAGGAATCTTGTTTTAGCCCTAAGAGAGGGGATGGTGAGGTGCCCTTACACTGGAAATAGAAGGAAGGCTTTAAATAACAGAAGTAGCAGCTAATAAAGAGCAGGAATGGGCTGGGAGTCTCTTCAGCCCTGCTTATGTGTCAGTCAGAAGGCATGGGGGGCTTGATTCCAGCAGCTGCCAAGCCTGCGGCAGCTCCCAGCGCTGGCCCAGCACTCGGGGCTGGAGTGTCCAGAGCACACGTGTTTGTTTCATCTGGCACCTGCACGTGTGACAGCTGTGCTGTGGCTCTTGCACCTCTGCTGGCCATCAGCTCCTGTGGGGCAGGAGAGCTGTGCTTCAGCAGGGCAGTGTGCCCCTTGGCACACAGCATCCACACTGGATAAACACAGTGTGCTGAGCCCTGTTCTGTTTACCTGCCTGAGGCCAGCTAGCACAGCTCAGTTTGCCTCAGTGAGGTTTCACTTAGAGCTTCCCCAAAACAGGATCTGCATCTGGTCTGCCTGCCTGGAGTGGTGCCTATCTCATGCTGGAAGTGGCAGATGTTGCCTGGGAAAGTGCTGGCTGGCACAGTTTTCTTGATTTAGACGGACAGTGGACTGTTCTTTCACCTTTTCAGTTTATTAATACTTCTTTGCTCCTCATAACTATTTAGAGAATCGTACTGAACTTCATGGCTGTGGCTTTCCCCTGCCTGTGGCCCACGAGTGCTCCTTGTTTGTGACAAGCTGCTGCCTTTGCCTTTTCCCAGGGAAGATGCTGTCTTTGCTTGGCACACATTAAAGAAACTTCATAAAGTCTGATCTGACCAGGAAGGGAGTCAGGAGACAATTAGATGTTATGAGCTTTCCTGTGAAGTCTGGAAATTTGACTCTGTGGATGGTGGGGAAATTGGGCAAGTTGCAACAGTGTGCAGCTCGCAGTGGATAAACGTTCTCATCTTTTGCACATCTCCTGAGATGCAAACAGGAGAATAAACCCTTCACAGCCCCTAGGAGGGGCTAGGGGGTTGTCCCCTGAAGGGCTACTCTGAGCATTCACTTACTGTTCTTCTTCATTCTAATAATGCTAAATATAAATGGATCTGGATTGTCTTTATGATAGGCTTCAGGAAATCACTGAGCTGTATACAGATTTATTGGTCACCGGCTTGCGTCTTCAGCACACAGTCTTTGAGCACTGTACAAGTGTTCATGCATTTGGTGTGCAGATGATCTGGGGGAAGGAGGGGACACCCAGGTCTGCCTTTCCTTTCTTTTTGTTGGTTTGAACCTGTATCAGGTACATACAGTGACACAAGAATCTGATCTTTTCTTCGATGGAAAACAATTCCTGTATTAAATTCAAAGATGAATGAAATATAACACTTTGTTCTCATTCTGTCTGCCAGGTTACTTTGTCTAAAATCATCTAATGTGATTTCAATTTTTCCTTGTTGATGCATTCATCTGTTTTCTTTAGAGACCAGTGCATTTCCCCCCACACCCCATCCTGAACTGTATTAGCATTTTTTAAGGAAATGCCTCTTACCTAGCTTATAGCAATCTCTGAAGCTTAACTCCAGAAGCTTTCTTAAGGCCAGATTTTTGTCTGACCTTGAAAGAAATGTATTAATTTGCTGTAGCTTTGCCCAGACTACATAAAGATGAGAAGGATTAGCTTGTTTTCTAGCACAGAGCAATTAACCCTTGAAGAGGAGTGTAGAAGGTAAGTATTAAATGGGGACTTCCCTGCTTTGTATCAAGCAGCAATCTGCAGTCCCGAGAATGATCTGTTAGGAAATGTAGTGGCTGTGTCTTGTGGAGTTTGCATAAGCTCTCTTTGGGTCAAAAGCTCTATCTAATCTTTGACTAAATTATATTCTTACCTGTTACAAGTAAATTTGGGTTTTAATGATAAAACATATGTAGCTTTTGCTCACCATGACCTTGAAACTGTTTTTAAAGCATTTGTCCAGTACTTCTTCATAAACTAATAAAAATCATGTTTATGTGAAACAGTCACCAGAATAAGCTTTCAGAATCCTAAAGACTCTTTCATTTTATTTCCTTCTACGTGCTGAAGAAACATTTGCGTGACTTGGTCAAATTATTTAACCTGTCTGTGTAATGAAATTACCTAAGTTGTTAATGGACCAGATGTTGTTATCACCAATGTAGGCTTTTGTCAGAACCTGTCACGCTAGTAAGAGCTCAAATAATTTTCTACCACATAACTAAAAAAAAATATTTTAGACAATGTTCTGGAAACTTCTTTAATGATTTGACAAACTGGCAGTAAATATACCTTGTAACTTCTGCAGAGCATACAATGGATTCAGCATTAGAAGAACGGAAGAGGATTTATATTTCTATTCCTTGTGCTGACTCTATTAGTAAATGGATTTATTATTCTGGTTCTCTCCAGGTCATTCTTGGCTGGGGTGTTGCCTCTCTCCACGGTAATGAGATAAATCGGGCTTCCAGGAATAATGCTCCAGAATGGTTTGCTCCCAGAACCACACAGCAGACTCTGGGTCTGCTGTCACACAGCTTTACAAAAGGATTGACTGTCTGTTCTTAGCTGGCTTTGAGGTTTCTCCCTGATGAAGTCTGCATTTCTGAGGAGTGAGAATACCCCTCCTTGCTTACCCTGCCCACAGAACTGTAAGAGAATAATCTAATTTAGCTTCTAACCAGCATGTGGGCTGAGGCAGTTGAGCAGCCACATAAAAGCTCCCTTCATTGAGATCAGGCTGGAATCAGTAGCATAATATGGGAAGACTGTTTTGTGTTTTCAGAGCTTCTCCTGTTGCTGATATACAAGCATATGAGTTTAATTCCTGCAGCTCTCAAAATCAGTAGGTAGCGTTCAGTTGTTCAGATCTTGGAGGAATGATAGGTGCCACTTAAGCAGAAATTTCTACACAGGCTGTGGGTAAGGTGTTTGTGCTTGGCTGAGTGAAAGTCATGTTTCATTCTTCTTGCCTTCCCTGCCCCATCACCAGTTTTTGGATAAGATCTTCATCTGTGAAAGAATTTCTGTGCCCTTCCCCATGCAGCTGTTCCCACTGGCTCTGCCCATCATATTTGTCTGATATTCCCTCTTAGCCCATTGTGGTGTGAAATCTGACAGCAGGAAGCTACGGTTTGGACACATTGACACGGAATATCAGTGCAGGTCTTGGTTTGGTGTCTTCAGCTGGACTGGAACCTTTTCACGGGCATGTGGTGTGGGGAAGAATTCTTCGTGTGGGCATGGCACCTGCTCCCTGGGGAGAAATCTAGAACATGTACATAGTTTTAACTTGAGGATAAGACTCTACCTGTTACTTCTGTGGTTTAGCTTAGGCCTAAAGGGTATTAAACCATCACATCTTAAATTTTACTCAGCTATGGGCATAAGAAGTGCGTGATCTACCCTGGAGTGTTTGCTTTCCCTCAGCTGCAGAAGAGGAATGAATTTTGATCTGGTTTTATACGAGCTTTCCAAAATTCAAGCTGAGCTAGAGGACCTCATTGTGAATGTTTATTGGTTGGGGTGTTTCAGATGTTGAAGCAAATGTAGCTGCCCAGTTAATAAGAGATCTGTCCGATGTTTCTCCAACCTACTTGGTAAGGTAAAGGAGGAAATTCTACTTGATATGGTCCAAGACCTGCTTGTCCTTCGCCCTAGGCAAGAGTCTTTATTGTCCTTAAGTAGCCTCTTTGTTTAACAGCATAGTCCTTTGAGGAGGAAGCGCTTCTAACAAATTCATAGACCAAAGAAGAAATTAACTGGAAAATGAATTTGAATGCAGCAGTCATCATGCTGACATGGTTGGTTGTATTCTTCATACTGGTTTAGTCTCCCCAGACAAATCCGTTTGTAAGAACACTGAATTATATAAATGCACTGTAAGAGAGATTTTTAACTTTTCAAAATAGCTCCTTTACACAACTGTAGTTCTCAGTAACTTAAAAAGATGTCTGGATTCGGCACCACAACTTTATTTGAAGGAAAAAAAAAAGAATTGCAAGTTAAATACACTTCCCAGTGTGAATTGCTTCAAAGTGAAAGTGCATGATGGATTTGGAGAATATTTAGCTTGTACTGCTTTTGTATTATCAGGAAGATAATTGTGGGATCTGGGAATGAATGCAGGAGTCCTTGATGCCAACTTAGGTCATAGGAATAAGTCCTTTGGAGGTGATACCAACAGCGCTGTCCAGAGAGCTTTCTGTGGCAAAGTTGTATTTTGAGCTTACTAATGCGTTTATAACATGTTCCCAAATAATGTTTCATTCGCTCTGTTCAGGTGGCAGCCTCATACAGAGGGAGCACTGCTGGAAATCCTGGTGATGTGAGGGAGTAGCAGGGTAGATCTGTTACACACCCGTGTTATGCAGCAAGACCATCAGATTTACCTGCAGTAGCTTTTTCTTCTTCCTCTCTTGGAGACCTGCCAAGATTTGGGCAGCCACAGAACTTGCCATGCTGCTTAAAGAAACACAGCCCTGTTTATTTTGGGCTAGAAACTGTTGCCTCATTCCTCATGTTTTCACATCAAAAGCATTTGGGAGTCAGTTGCCTCATAAACACACTTGAACCAAGGGAGTAAAGTGTGTGTTGCCCGGGTTTTACACTGTACAAAGGTTGCAGCGGAGCCCTGATGATTTTCCCCACAACAAAGACCAGTTGCACTACCCTGTGTCTTCCTTCTAAGAGGCATTCTCAGAGTAACTTTTTCTTCCACCTTCATACTATTAACAATGAGAACAAAGTCTGTGTCTGGAGTGGCTTTGCCACATTTGCTCATGTTGTGAAGATAGAGATAATGCTGTTTTCCTTTGCAAGTATAAAACCTTTCCCCCTTTACAAGGCGAAGCCATTGAAAAGCCACTCCATGCCTTGGTGTTTGGTACTTAAAGCATGTAAGTGTATTGGTGTAGAAATCCAACCTTCTCCTTTAGTTCTTCAGCCGTTCTTACCCAGTCTGCTAAGACTGGATGCCTTCCTCTTGTAAATTCCTTTCAACTACATGTCAAACTTTGTTATGCTAGGAAGGGTGGTTGTTTCTCAGGGACTGCCTGAAGCATACGGGTTTGATGCTGTGGTCTGCATTGTATTTTTGGAGGCATGTGTTCTCTCTAGTTTTGTAGTCCTTAAAAATAATCTGGAATAAAAAACACCTGGGAATTTGTCAACTTACCCAGTGAAAATGATGATGAATGTTCTAAATCACCTTAGGGCATCCATCCATCGGGAATCAGAGATGATGAAAATGTCAGGGATCAGCTGGGTCTGATACTGCTTTTATGGGAGCTCTGTGCCAAAGATTAGAAGAAGGAGCTTCTTCCTTTCTATTCAGATCTGATGAAATAGACATTTCCTGGGGTTACATTAGGGGCTTTCCAGGCAAGTGCCTGGTGCTGGCTTATACAGTGAAAGATGAGGCAAGAGAGGTACACATTTATCATCCTGCAGCCACACCACAGAAGTTCTGGCAGGTCTTTGAACACTGTCCGTGCTACAGGACAATGATTTGCATCATCCTCTTGCTTGGTACTGGCATATCTGGAGGTGTTCCATAGCTTTGTTTCTTACTTCTGCCACCTTTGAGCCTTTTCAGTGAATTTGTCACGAGGCAAAATTCAGTGGTGCTGAGTTGTGTCTTTCAGCTCAGTAGGATTCTCTGCTCAGCTCTGACCCTTTAGCACCAGGAACTGTGACAGCTCTTTCCTCACAACAATTTGTCAAGGACAGGAATCTTTTTGCAAAGCAAATGAAGCCAATTATTTCAACAGCAGCAGTCACCCTCCTTGCCTTATGGGACAGTCCTGGAAGACAAGTCTGAAACCAGTGGTTACTTATGGACATAGTTACAGTTCTCATAACACAGTGTGAGGTAAAACAAATGTGTGTGTGTGTTGTACACACACTGAATTTTTGGAAACAAGCTCATCCTCAGTTTTCCTTTCAGGTGGTTCCCTCATTCACAGATGTTTACTGGAGAGAGCATTTCTGCAAGGGCTTGTAAAAGCACTGGTATCTCATAACAAGGAGTGTCCCTTTCAGTGTTTCCCAGCAGTGAGGAAAAACTTATTCTGCAGTCTGCTGAAATCTTCTACTGCTGTTTCTGGTTTCACTGCCCAGTAATCCAGCTATTTTAGGAGCTCACTAACTGTAAGGGATGAGGTTTTCTAAATATTCTACCTGAAAAACAAGACTTTTATGTCTGGGTCTCTTGCTTTCTTGGTAATGACTTGTGTTGGAAGAGGCTTTGTCCTCCTTCAGACTTGCAGTGGACGTGTTTGAATGGTGTGCAGAAACAGTGACCTCCAGAGGTTATGTCTAACCTAAATTACTCTGTTCTTCTATTCAGCATATTCACAGTGTAATGAGTTCCTGTAGTAAGAAAAGCTTGTTCGTGTTGTGCTCACTGTAGTGTAATAGCAGCTGTTGTTGAGGTGACCTATGATATATCTAGGATTTAATTGCTGTGTTCTTTTACTGAAATGTGACTCTTCTACGCAAAGGGCAGAATCTTGGAGAAGGCAGTCACACAAAGTAGGATTCCTCTTCTAATTGTAAATGTCTAGACATCTTAGTGAGGGGGGAGATGGCATCTGTGGGATACAACTTAATCCCCGTGGAAGGCTGGTGAGCTGTGCCCCAGTTGACTGTGAGGTCAGGGTGAATATTCAAGGTCAGCGTAAATGTCAGAACAACCTCTAAATTTGGGCAGATAAAACCCATTTTTAGTGGTTCGTTGTGTGTGTTAGGACATGGTTAATAAGAGGAAAAGTGCTTAGTTTAAAGAGTGTTTGTACATGGTGTTGAACAGCAACAATCTATGGGCTCTGGCTGCTGAACAATGGGTTTGTGAAGGTCAGGCCAGTCCAACACTGTGGGGTCGAGAATTAGCGACGCTGTTGGAGGTCCAAAGATGGGACATGGTGGAGATCTTCAAAGGCTACTAACTATTTATCATCAGAAAGCAAAGTCCTTGTGGGTATTTTCTGCATGAACATCACTGAAACATCTAAAAGTGCTGGGCAGAAGCCCAGCTCCACACCCCAGTGCTTTGGCTGGCCACCAAGCAGTACTTTGGGCAACTGAAATTGGTCAACCACAGAAACTGCAGGAAAGTGTGAGTGGATGAGTATATGTTTGTGCTTGCAAGCAGTTCTAGCAAATAAGAATTAAGTTGGATTTTTGCTTTGTAATTACCGTACTTAAATAAGAGACAAGTATTAAGAACTGATGGCATTGTTGCTTTATTTAAAAGATGGCTATGTAACACTTTCTACAATACAACTGAAGACAACAATAGCAAAATCACTTGAGCTGTGGTCTAGGAGACAGCCCAAGGGGTTGAGTTTCAGTATTTCTTTACTAAATTTTGGTGATTTATTACATCAAATGTTTAATATCCTAGTGCTTGTCTTTTATGAAGGATTTAATACTGAGCTGTCTTAGTAGCTGTATCTGTTCAACAGCCCTCAATTTTTCCAATATGTGTCTTTTAAAGCTAGACAAGGTGGTGCTTAACTGAAGATACTTGTCATTTTTGGAGGCAAATAACTTGCAAGTAAATCAAACAGGATCAGGGCAAGAACTTATCCTTTGAAGAATCCTTTCTTTTCCTTCTGGATTGTCTACAAGCTCATCATCTTGTGTAATATATCTTTGGAACTGTCTCTCTTGAAGTGTCTTTTCTGAATCTAAAATAACACCTCAGCCTTGCTGTCTCACCCATCTGAGCATGGTGCTAGCTGGTGTTCTTTGCTGCTACTGTGTCTGGGAAAGAAGTAGTAACAGGAATTTGGAGATTGCCTGAAGTGCTGTAGTTGGCTTTCCACACCTTTTCTGCCACGGGAGTGCTTCTTTTCCAGGTTATCAATTACAGGTTTGTGGACTTGCTGGAGGAGTTGTGTTGCATGATTGCTATCTGGCAGAAAGCTATTTCCCCCTGGCCTTAATAGATTAGCTGCTCCCTTCTTGCTCTGATCCAGCCTGAGCATCTTTCTCATGTAAAAGACTGGGGACATGAGCTGACAGTGAGCTCATGTGATGGCTCTTGTTGGAGAAAGATACCAAAGCTGAATGCTCGGGGTTTCAGGCAGTGTGAGTGTCCTTTCCCCATTTTTTGATGAAGAATGGTTAGAACTTACTTTGCCCCGAGGTGGAGTTGGTCTGTGTGCACTCTGAACTGTCTCGTATCTGCTCCCCAAATAGCTCACTGCTTTTGCTGCATTAACTCAAAGTGTGATGCTGTTATGTGGGAACACTTCATGAATCTTGCCTGGAGGGTTTCTTTGTGGTTTCAGCCTTCCTCATGAGTTAGGGTGCTCCTGTGGTGGATTTGGTAATGTTTGTTTAGCCTGACTCCTCCTTGTGTCGGCGGGGTGGCTGAACACCTCTGGCACCTCTGTTTAACCATTTTCTAGATAAATACTGTGTATTTAGTCTTACTTGTGGTCCTGGGGTTTTGTTGTTGTTTTTCCCTATGTGGCTCCTTCAGTTTCAGTGCAGTTTAGGGGTGATGGCTGATGGTTATTCCTGTTCATTGGTGATATGGGATCTCTGCAGTCAGGAGGCAGCTTTGAGATCTGTCATCTGCTGATGTTTGGGGGGTGGATTTGCTTCTCATGGTCAGGGAGAAAGCAGTCAGGCTGCATGGACGTAGCAAGAAATACGGACCATTGCCTACATTTTTGTTTGCCACTACTTTATTGGATGCTGATTCCTTTGACTGTGAAGTCCTTTTATTCCTATTAATTTGTTGTGGAGAGGATCCCCCTGGCACATAATTTAAAGTAGACCTTTAAGATACTGATGTGAAATCATGGTCTGTTCAGATTGCAGTCACCAAGCAATTGCAATTCTGTGTTATTTGGACTGAGGACCAATTTCATGGAAGTAGAAATACAGATTGGTTGTGTCTTGGTTTTGTGCCAGGTCAAGACCTCAGCAAGAACCATCACTTCTGTGTTGTGTTTTCCATAGGAAGACTATTTAGGGATGTGGGCAGGACAGGAAGGATGTCATGCTCGAACACATCACCAGGAGATCAGGATTTTGAGTTGCACCAGTGCCTGAGTCTTTCATCTTCAGAGAACCAGAGTTCACAGGGAAGTGTTTCTTTTCAGAATGACACCGTGACCTTGTAACCTCTGATTCTGGGAAGGATTAATTCATTAAAAAAATTGAAGTACTTGGTTGATTTCTTTAGCAGCAAAACAGGCTAGTTAGTTCTTTTAACTTTCAGTCGTATTTAGAATAATCAAACAATTTTTAAAATTTGTATAAATCAGGTGTCTAAAAACTGTAGGGGAGATGAAACTGCTATTGTTTCAATCTCATTTTTTAACACCTTGCTGTGGTAACTATTGACTAGAACTTGGCACAGTCTTCATGTGTTGAACTAAAGGCCCCCTCTAGTTTATGGATATATCAGAGGCTTTCATTTAGAATATTCACAAAATAAAAACAGATCTGGTTTTGCTAAGCTTTTTCCAGCTTTTTAACTATTTTAAAAGTAAAAGGCTTAAGGTTTTTGTTTGGCATTTGTGATTTCTGTTCTGTTTTGAATGCCAGCTGCCCGTTTATACTGCTTTTGGGTTTTTTCTTGGTGAAAGGGGAGACCTTTCTGTTGGTGTCTGGTATGCTAAATCAAGGCAAAGATTTGCTTAGTTTTTATTTTTCTTCCTTTTTTTTTTGCAGGTGAAGAAAGCCTTTTTTGCGTTGGTGGCAAATGGTGTGAGAGCAGCTCCACTGTGGGAGAGTAAGAAACAGAGTTTTGTAGGTAAGTAGTTCTGACATTTTTCAGGATTACTTGAATTTCCAAGGTGCTTTATTGTTTCAGAAGGTGGTCTGAGCCTGGCCATCATGTAACATCCTAGAGAAAAACTGGCAAAGAGTTTCTTTTCCTTCCTTGTGAGGAGTGAAATGATGCCAGCTTTCACAGCGTTGCTGTGCTTTGAGAATCATGAGGCTTCTTTTAGGTCCCAACCTTCTGAAATTCAGTCTCTAATATTGGCATTTCACTGTGTATTTAGAAATAAAGGCAATGGTCACAGAAAGAAAATTTAAAAACAGGAACTATAAAGAGAATAATTTCATGTTCAGTATGCTAATATGAATGCAATACAAGCCTGTCTCTGCCTGTGCTCAATAAGGTGCTCTGAGGATCTCTAAAACCAGAACTACAGCTACAGAGATGTCTCATGTTGGGTGAAAAACATTAGATCTATGTATTGCTTTTTTTTAAAATCGTGTCATTAATTACGACAACAATGATCTCCCAAAACTACATCTCTGTTGCAGTTAGAAAATGGGGTCACAGTGGCAGTGACAAATAGAATTATATGTATTTCTTGTGACCTGAGACGCAGGTTGAGGATTCCTGGAAATGAATGGTAGATACTTAATAAAGCATTTGTTACAATATATTAAATCCAAGAGGGGAGGAGCAGTAGTTTCTTGCAATGCACCATAGGAGTGCTGTGTTTTTTATTTTCATTTCATTTTGTGTTCTGTCTGTAACTAAGCTCTACTGATTTAAAGCTGACCTCCAGATTAATTTTTCCCTTCCCCATTTCTTAGTTTCTTCAGTTTAGATGTAAGAGTAGTAAACAGTGGAGCAATTGCATCTTCTCAAATCTAGAACTTGAAAGCTCAAAAAAGATTAATATTTTCAGGTAACTAAACTAATCATCAATATTATATTACATAGCTTGGTGTTGGTGCTTAAAATATATATATATATATATATATCATGGATGTGCTCTTTTTTTCTTTTGAAAAGTCACATTTCAATTCAAACCTTGAGGATTACCATGGAAATGATTGAATGAAGTTCTGTAATTAGTAATAGTCAAGACAGATGTATTACACTGTTCCTTCATTTGAGTCTAGGAGTCTGCCTGACTTGGCAAGTACATAATGAGAATGTGTCGTATTCAAAAGGAAAATGGAAGGCAAGAATAGTTCTCCAACCTTGAAAGATGTTCTAAACCCCCTCTTTTCTTTCCATGTTTTTGGGGGTGGATGTGGTCTGAATTCAAGGGGTTTTTTGAGTCAGATTGAAAGTGATGAGAAACACAAGGGTTATAATATTGAATATTACCTCAGATGTGTTTTTATTCTGAAGCACTGTGTCAATGTGAAAGTGAATAGACACGATTTTGAAATCCTACTGTTAAGTAGTCCAATACCAGTAGTATTTTACATGGATTTAACATTTATTATATTATATGTTGTGAATATAAATTGAGAAAATAGCTGAAAGTTCTATATGTTAAGTATATATCTAAAGACTTTTTTTTTATGTATCACTTGTTACAGGAATGTTAACAATTACAGATTTCATTAACATCCTGCATAGATACTATAAGTCTCCAATGGTAAGTATGATGTTAAGCTATAATTTGATCATTTGCCATACAGTACAGAGACTGAAATACCAAACTGAAAGGTTTATGATGGTTGTCATTATTATTTACGTCTTTGGATGGTAACTTACAGAGGCTTAGATGCTGTAAAAAATTACTGTTCTTGGAGTGATGGTGCAGAATAAACAAGTTAAACTAGTTAAATATATGCAAATATTTTAGTTACGTGGCTGAATTGCACAATCAGTTGGAGATCTGTTGGCTTCAATTAACTGTAATTTGAAATTCCCATTGGCAGTCAGTTGATGAAATTCTCTAGCTTGCATGTTCATACAAACATTTACATCCCTTTCTTGTTCCTGTCAAATCACAATTCCCCCTCTACCAATTAAGACATATGTACTATGTTTTACTAGCTAGAAAAATCAAGAACAGTTGGATGGAGCAGACATCTGATGTATTTGCGTTCTCAAAGCTCATGTTACTTTTTAAAATTATGGTGAAATTCTCATCAGATGCCAATAGTGTGGTGCACTGTCCTTTCTTCATGTTAAAGAATTCTTTTTCTCTCCCGGGGGATTTACAAGGAGTGGGGGGAGGAACAAATGAAAAGTGCTTGCACACTGGTAACTTCTTTAAAATTGTTTCCATATTTTAATGACCCTCTACATCAATGTTACTGATTTTTCCATGAGACTTTACCTAATGAGTTCCACTCATTTACATAGTCTAAGGTCCTATTCATAGGTTCTGCTTAAACTGGCAGCAGTAAGGAGGAATAGCTGAGGAGGGACAATATTTTACAAAAGTGACTGATGCAGTCTTCTGTTAGAAAAATAAATAAATAAATGACTGTTCCATCAGGGAATGTTCTAGTTTTAGTAGGTGAAATTATGCTGAAAATATCATTCTTAAAGTGTTTTAGTCATTCTTTCTGGATGCCTCAGGACGTACAGTGTGAAGCACATTGCTGCTCATCTGCTAGATAATATCCACCACTGAGTGATGAGAAACATCCAGGTAGTTTCTCCCTAAAGAAGTGCTCTTGCTTGTTAGTGATCAGGTAACTGTATTCTGTTAGCATTGAGAAGTCAGGTGATCAGGGTAAGCTTTTTACTGGTGTGGGTGTGTGAGGAATCACCCAAGGGTTTACCCTGGATGCTTGTTGGAAGGCGATACAAATTACTGAGGTGATGCCTTTGAGTCCAGAAAAGACCTGAACTGCAAACCTAGGCCAGTAAAAGGCTTTCCTGTCCCCTGAAATGACAAATCCAGGATTGTATTCTGCACTGGGCAGGATTGCACCCTTTCTTCTTGTTAAAAGAAATGTTGTGTTGGACTGTTCTTACTCTGTTAGATTTTCGGCAATGAAATAAAATTATTCAGATGCTTACAATGTTAATGATGGATTTAAAATTAAGTTACTTCAAGTTGAACTTCTGTCTACCCATTGTAGGTTCAGATTTATGAATTAGAGGAGCACAAGATAGAAACCTGGAGGGGTAAGAATATTTACTACTTGGTTGATAATTTACTACGTTCTGATGTGTTTCAGTATAGTGGATTTTTAATTCATCATAGACTTTGCTCCACATATTTTTTAATGAAAGCAGAGATAGTAAAAGCTTCTCTTTTGGCTCCTATTCCTTATTTTTCTATTTGAGACAGCTGTGGACTGGTGATCTGGGCTGTATAACACTTTGCCCCTCGTTCATGGCTCTTTAAGAGAGGGGAAAAAAGCGAGTGGAGTGAGGCAGATGTGGAGTGGGAATGAATAGAGCTGTGCCCGAGTGAGCTGCACGATGCAGCCAGAAATTCATGCAGCATTCTGGGTGTGAACAGAGGTGCTGAATGCAGGGAGGCAGCTCCGTGTAAAATACAGGCTGTATCCCATGGAATGACACATGGAGGTACCTGTGCAACAGACACAGAACCAGAACGAGTGAAGGATTATTTACTGTAATTGCAGTGACCTCTGCTGGTAGCAAGCTTAGTCCTGCTTTTAAATTTTATGTCTTTGTAATGTCAATATAGAGCACTGTGCATAAATGGTAGAATAACTAACTGTAAACTGCTACCTGCCACTTAATTCTGTACGAATGAATTCATGAAATGCTTTCATAAAAAAGCTGATGTTTCCCTCAAGTGTTAACAGTCTATTAATTTTCTATCCACAGAGCTTTATTTACAAGAAACTTTTAAACCTTTAGTGAACATCTCCCCAGATGCAAGGTAGGATTTCGCTGTTCACTCTGCTTAACTTGAAATACACTAATGCCGTCTCAATACTGAATTTAAGGCTTCTTTATGTAGGAAGAAACAATTTATATTGTCAGCTGCAGTACAATAATGAAGGACTGTCTTTTAATGTAATCAAGAAGGGGTGAGAGCTTTTTTTTTTTATTGTGAGTGAGGACTTTTTTGATTATCCAAGGAAGGGAATTTTGTAATTGAACTTTTGCCTTTTATCAGCATAACTGTTCTGGTAAATGAACTAGACATGGGTCAAAATTAAAATGCAATAGGATGGCTCTTCAAGCTAGCCTGCAGGTCATCTTTGTTTCATGAAAATCAAAAACTTTACAGCCCTTCAGCTGTCTTGTTCTCAGCAGTCACAGTAATTGGAAACTTAAAGTACTTTCCAAGGCAAGTCACTTTCCTTAATAAAGGAAAGACAATATCCCTGTGGTTTGTTCTGCTCTACTATAAAACTCTGTTTCTTAAAATATAAATGACTGTCCTTTTCTTCATGATGGAAGTTGAAAGAAATAGTTTTTAAACTGTCATTATGCCTTATTTAGTAAATAACTTGAAAGAGAGATTTAGTTGATTACTTAAATCCTGAGTGCTACTTAATTGCTGAACTGGAGGGTGAAATTCTGGTTCTTGCTTTCAGTTTGTGGACTGGGATTGTGTGTGCCATGGCAAAGGAAGCTGGTGAAGGGAGCTCCAGTGATTACATTGAAATAATGATACGCTGTATCCTCAGTGGAATTGCCATTTAGTCATGAATAAGTCATTCAATTCAGTCATGAGGGATGTCTTTTGAATGGTGACAGGTTGCAAAGAATATCCTTAAGACAGCAAAATAGCCTTAATTATTTTCAGTCAGAGGTGCGGCACGAGAAGCCTTGCCATAAAGAAGATGCAGTAAAACTTTTATAAAAGCTTACAGCAAGTCAGCTTCAGACCTGATCCAGAGATGGGCTTGGGTTCTGTGACAATCAGACTGCAGCACTTAGGAATTGTTAAACGCTTACTCCAGGAGTGGAATCTGCAGCAGAGGGAGAATCTTGGCTCTGTGTACAGTAAATGGGGTATTTCATCCCTGTGATGGACTCAGAACACACAGCTTGTGTATGGGAAGAAGCCTGCTGCAGCAAGTATGTGTTTATCGGAGTTTTACCAACTTTATGACTTGCTCATTTATTGCAGTTGCTGGTCAGCTGCTTTATCATGGTCTTACTACACCAAGGGAAAAAACAAAGTGTCACTTGCAAGAACAGCAGACTTGCACAGGTTGGAGTGTTGCTAAATCCTAGTCTGCAGTGTGTGGGAATGTTTTAGATCTCCTAAGGATAATTTTTTGCCAATCCCCAGTGATAATTCAGTGAAATTATTAGATAATTGTTTGGGGTTATTTGCATATATGCATGTAGCTATAAAAATCGTCTTCATAGAAAATGTTACAGAAGTTTGGGATTGAGATTCATCAAGTGCAAGAACTCTATTTTTCACTGTCTCTGAATAGAAAGACCCATTCTGAGTGCAGGGATCCTGCAAGCACAGCACTTGCTGGAAAAACAATTTACACTTGTGAAGAAATATTTCTGCTATACTTCATACCACAAAATGAACTTTCTATCACATTTTCTTAATGGATTTAAATTTCCATGAGCATATAGTTGTTGATGTGTTGCAAAACAAGAAGCTGCAAAAGTTAATTTGAAATCCTTCAACTTCTGTTTTTTATAGCGTTAAAGATAATGCAAATAATTACCACATATACTTCATGTGGGTTTGTAAATCTGTGTGTATATATCGCTTGGCATTACTTGTTGTTAGCTAGAATTCATTAAAAAAATAAAATGTTTTTCTCCTCAGCCTTTTTGATGCTGTATATTCGTTGATCAAAAACAAAATCCACAGATTGCCAGTTATAGATCCAGTCAGTGGAAATGCACTTTATATACTTACCCATAAAAGAATCCTGAAGTTCCTCCAGCTTTTTGTAAGTATTTAAAGCTATGCTGTGCTTAACTGCTTTTTCCCCATGGTAGACATCTGATGTAATTAAGTAATAAGTCTTAGTACAGAAATTTCTTGATGAATTTCCATATTCATTGTGTCTGTGTGTATCTTTTATTGATTATAGGGAAATTAAAGCTTCATGTAAGGTCTACATTTTACCTTTACTTTGTTTTACTCCTTTAAAGAAACCTAAACACCAAGGACTTGCCTATTGGAGTATTTTGCTGTCCCTTCTGAAACATCTCCTCAGCTTCAGGAGTTTGTTTACATGAAAAGAAAAATAAATTGTCTCCCAGAGATGAGATTGTCATTACTGTCTGTAGTAATGTTAGTCACAGCAATGAACAGGAGGCCAAACAAAGCAACAAGAGTTCAGAATAAATATTCAGATTAATGTTTTTCTATCTTCTCTCTCCAGATTTAGTGGGAATGACATAGTTTAGGATCTACAGCTTTTAGTGATGTGTTACCACAAAACAACCCAAGCAAAAATCTTAGTTACATTGTCTTAATTTAGAGCTGCTTTGAACAGAAGCTCCTTAGGTCTGAGCTTGTTTGGGTTTTGTATTAATCTGGTAGCAGGAAACTGCAGTGACCTGTAACCATCACTTGGAGTCTGCAGATGGATGAGTGAATGTCAATGTAAATACATTTCTTCTGACTCCTCTAGATGTCAGAGATGCCAAAGCCTGCCTTTATGAAGAAGAATCTGGATGAACTTGGAATAGGAACTTACCACAACATTGCCTTCATACATCCAGACACTCCTATCATTAAAGCCTTGAATATATTTGTAGAACGAAGGATATCGGCGTTACCTGTTGTGGATGAGTCAGGTGGGGACAAAAGTGTGGGAAGAGAAATGGTGCTGAGCCCTGGACTGCTGCTGGGGTGGGGGGAGAACGCAAGAAAGAGTAAAAAAAAATCATTAAAAAGGCATAGGGGAAGGAAGGGAATATAAAGAAATACTTCTGCAAAATGTAGGTTGATGGGCTTGGAAGAATTTCATTATTTGATGGCTTGTTTGGGGTTTTTTTTCAGTCCTTCCTTCTTGACCTGTCATTTCTTTCTGTATAATTATAACAGATGAAAGCAGGAAGCAAGAAAACTGATTTTGTATGTTAAGCACTTCATTGACTTTTGTTTGTCTTCTCTTTTTAGGAAAAGTTGTAGATATTTATTCCAAATTTGATGTTATAGTAAGTATATCTCTTAAATTCTATTAAATATTTTATATGTAGTAAGCATTTGCAAACTAATTTGTTAGTATGATAATTTTATTTTGTTCCTTAGGCTGTAGTTAACAAACTGAATGAAAGAGACCCCATTCACCCTGCACATCATTTTTTTTTTATTACTACTTCTATTTAAGTTATCCTTAGTAGTACTATTTGCACACAGGCATCTACTGCTCTGGATGTTACCCAAAATTAGATCTGGCCGTTCAAAAAGAGGGCATAATCCAGTGGAAGGAATCAAAGCTGGTGAAGAGGCTGGAAGGAATATCCTATGAGGAATATCTAAGGACTCTGGGTTTGTCTGGTGTGGAGAAAAGGAGGCCGAGGGGTGATGGGCCCATTGCTCTTGAGGCTTCCTGAGGAGGGGAGGTGGAGAATGAAGTGCTGAGCTCTTCTCCCTGGGATCCAGAGGCAGGACATGTGGGAATGGTTCAAAGCCACGCTGCAGGGGTTGAGATGGGACTTCAGGAAGCATTTCTTTGCCAGGAGGTGGTCGAACACTGAACAGGCTTCCCAGAGGGGTGGTCGCTGCCCCAAGCCTGTCAGCGCTCAAGAGGCACTTGGACAGTGCCCTTAAGAAAATATCTCAGCTTTTGCTCCTTTCTGCAGCATCAGGCACTTGGACCAGGTGATCATTGTAGGTCCCTTACAACTGAACTGTTTTGTTCTTGTTGGTTTCTGCTTTTGAGCGAGGATTGCTTTTTCCAGCTGCTGCCACTCCACAGTCTGTTCTCAAAGAGAATGAAGATTTCTCTGTGCAGTCTGAGTACTTTGAACAGCTTGACCTTCTCAGTTATGTAAAAACTACTCGGCCCATTCTTTCGTGTCTCTGACTCCAGAGTCTTGCATCTGCATTCCTTCTGCTTTAGATCTAACCCAGGACACTGTTTCTGGATTTCTCTCAGGATTCCAGCTGCGTAGTCAGATTCATGCCATGATTTACCAGCCTCCGAGAGCAAGGGCTCTTCTATTCTCATGGCTTTCAGAAACTTGAAATATATATATATATATATATATTTATCCCTGTCCCATCCCAGCTGGGTGCACCTGCTTTCTAATTGCAGCATCTGACAACTACATTATTTTTTAGAGATTTCACTGCCCAGGTTGCCACCAACCAGCTGCACTAATGAAGAATCCAGATGTCTGAAACACTGCCTAGAAGGCCTTCAGTAAAGTGGAGAATAGTCCCAAGTGGAAATACTTTGGGCTTATAAATATCTCTGGCTGCAAACATTGCTCTTAATACTGAAAATTCTGTGATGTCACTGCTCTTGCTTGTCATTTCTAGGCATTTGTCTTTGTTATTTGGGATTCACTACTGTGTAAGATCCTGTTCTGCCATAAAAGCTTGTCAGGGAATAGGGAGAACAAACTGATGTATCAAAGACAATGAAATTTCACAGTTCATGGATTCAATGTTCAGTTTATTTTGTAACTGTGTTAGATTTTGAGGCAGGACATGTTTCCTTCATTTCCCATTCTTCTTCCAAAAGACACCAAAAGGAGGAGGGCTCCTTATGTTTTTCACTTCTTTTCTCATTTTAAGTGATGAGGCAACAAATAGGATTTTTAGAGATGTTGGATCATTTATTTGGAAAAAATACATATTGGCAACTGGAAAAAAAACCCACACCACAAAGATACAATTTTTAGGATATAATTGTTTGCTCCCAGCCAGTAACATGGGAAAGAGTTAGGGCACTTATTGATTACTTGTGATTTTCTTCACATGTCCTAGTTTGCTTATTAAGTTGAGGGAAAAAGATTCTCTTCTTAAAAGATAATCACCTCTGAACTTCCAGGTTTTCATCAGTCTGCTTCAACCTGATCTTCAGCTTTAAAAGAAGAAAACAAAATGTAATCTGAAGTGTATCATCTGATCTTCCAATAAACACAGAATTTCCACGATGGTGATTTTTAACTTTTAGCCATGTTGCTAATAAGCTTACTTGGTGGTTGCAGCTATGCCTGTGCATACAGCTGGCTAAGTTGATAGATTTCTTTCATTTTAAGAGTTCTGAATTCATTTGCAGGTTCCTGATGGGCAAAACCTGGGGATGGAGTGACGTATAGAAATAGCTTTATATTGCACCTAGTTATTGTGTGTAGGGTGACTTCAGTTTGCAGAGGCTTTTTATGTCCTCTCAATGTCCTTCATTAGGACCTGGTTAAATGAATTAACTAAAATTGCTTTTATCTTCATGATCACCTCAAACTTGTCTTGTCACGCTCCGTGGAATTCAATCAAAAAACTTGACCTGAGTATCTTCTAGCCAAAAATTAATTTAATTTTATTGCTTGGTCCAGTGCTTTCATTTAAAAGCTCTGTCTTTGTTCTTCCTTCAGTGCCTCAGCAGCAAAGTCAGTAGGCCAGGGTGTGCCAACACTACTGAAATACCGCTATGGTCTCACCTACAGAAAGCTTTTGCAGGTCTGGACAGAGTCCTCTCACTGCAGGCATGGTTCTGTTCTTAGAATGAAAGTTAAAAATGTCAGCTTTCAAATTCTTTTAATCGCTTCCTTTTAGTGGTGGGGATGGGATGTCATTTATATTATTCTTATAGTACTTATTAAAATACACTCAGACACACAAATTGTCATCAAATGACAGCACCAGCTGAGTCCAGGAGAGGGAGTTTGAGCCCACAAATTAGAAAGGTGAAGAATGAATTTGCTTTCCACTTAGATCTCAGTCACTAACATTACTCTGTGGGTGGTGTTCAGAACAGTTGGTGTCCTCCCCTGCCCTGTGAGAAACAAACAACAAAAAAATTGCATATTCTGTGTGGTGGGAAACCTGAAGAGCTTCACCTTTACATTTGCTGCTCATGGCAAAAGCAGGATGAGTGACACCAAGCCAAAGATCAGATACAAAGTAAAATTTTCACTGGCCTAATGCATATCACCAGTTTTATCAATTAACCCAGTGTGTCAGATGGTGTTTAGCATCATCGTGCTTGACAGTTCCCAGAATCTGAAGCTGAAGAGCATCTGCTTTGTTTAATATGTTTCTTGGAATGGACTCAGCTTAGACCAGAAATGCCTATCTGCTTGGTGCCAAAATATTTACTCTACTGAGTACTTTGTTACTAAGTACTGAGCTGTCTGATGTGGCCTGGGTTTGTTTTTTTGCAGAATCTTGCTGCTGAAAAAACGTATAATAACTTAGATATCACAGTGACACAAGCCCTACAGCACCGCTCTCAGTATTTTGAAGGTGTTGTAAAGTGTAGTATGCTGGAAACACTGGAGACCATTGTGGATAGAATAGTGAAGGCTGAGGTGAGTCCCTGCACAATAAGTTACAATTTGTGTTATGAAACTGATAAACAGTACAAATTTATCCTCTTTCATTTGTTTTGATTACTTGGTGAAAGTATTTTTTAATCATTATGTGTGTTAGGTCTCAGTCTGTTCTACAGACTCAGATGCTTAGAGGGATGTGCAAAATATTTTACAGTATATCTGTAATAATACTCAGTTATTTGCATTTCTGTTTTATGACATTAACTAAACCGAATGCAAAGCTTTCCCAAGTTTCTTCCAAGCCTGTCATAAGTTTTGCAGACAAATCATTTGTTAAACTCCAGTTCGCAGCTTTGCTCAGGAAATTTATTGGGTGCAACTCATTGATGCATGATGGAATCCTGCATTGCTCTCATAGAAATTGGAGGGCCATAAAGTAAATTCTTGTGAAGAAGCCTTCACTAACTGCTCTTGTAAATTTTTTATCTGTGTGCTGTCCATTCTTTTGGTGCTGTTTATCTTGTTTGTTAGTACTGGGAGCTTCCTTACACACACAGGTGAATGAGTTTGTAGGTCTTCCTCCCCTGTAAGGCTTCTCTGCAGAAGAAAATCAATATTCCCAGTTTCAGTCGTCTCTGAGGTGTGATCAGCTCCATTGAGATGCTTTGACTTCATCAATTACAAGATTTATTTTTTTTTAGGGTTGTAAGCAGGCATATACTTGATACAAGGAAAACTTCCCTTTGTTAACAAGCCCTTAGAACCTCATTAGGCAATTTCTACTTGTAACTTTCTGCATTTGCTTGAGCTTCCTCCTGAAACTGAGTAATTTTAGCATTGCTGATACACAGATTTCAAACTTGGATTATTTTATTACTATCTTAAGAAGCTTTAGACATTTGGGTTTTAAGAACAACTCCTACCCTCTCATTCAGTCTAAACACAGATTACATGTAAAAATGAGTCAGTCAAAACTACTACAAAGGTATTTTTAGCTGCCAGACAACTGCTTGATCTTACAAGCAATTAAACAAATGAAACATTGTCCATTTTTCTTGAATTCATTACACTGAGAGAGGAATAAAATTATTAAACATGTGCATATACAGAAACTAATAAACCTCTCTAAAATATCACCAGCATAGTTTCATCAAAAATAAACTATTTTCTCTCAGCTTAATAGAGAAGAGAGATAATTCAGCTGGGTAAAAGTAAACATATTGTAGGCTCTGAACTTTTGACAGACACTTCCTTGGTTCTGCAGTGGCTTTTCACAGCTCACTCTGGCCAGTAAGCCTCAGGATAGAGGAGTATCCACCTAATTTCCCTACAGTTAGGACAAAAGTTTTGTAGTGTAAAATGTTCCATAGAAGAGGTTTGTAAGGATAAGATCATTATTTGAAAATACAGCCTTACTGTTGATAAATCTTTCCTCGAGTTGTGTCCTTGTGTTTATTTGCATGGATAAATTAAATCCTTTTTCTCTCTTAAACAGTCTGTTTAAAATAAATTGTTTTAAAAGCAATCTGGCACTCAGTTTCCATTGTGTAGCCCTGTGAGAAAAATTAAGTTAAAACCAACTCAGAGATGTCAAAATACAAGTTTTAGTGCTGTGCCTCTCTGCTGAGAAAGTTAGAAAGTATTTCAGAAGGAATCCTCATTTTATTACTGTATCTAATTTTTTTGGAGATCACAGGCTGAGTTGGGCAGAGGCTGCAACTTGGGGAAAAGTGTTTGATGTGAGTGCCACATTTTGAGAGGAGAAGTATTTTCAAGACCTAGATCTCGACTTACCTGTCACTTCATATCAAATTCTGTTGCCATGTCAGATAGCTGTGTGCTGTTTAAAATGCACTATTTTTATTTTCATTTATGTAGGGCAAGCATGTTTGTGTTGCCATGAGAGAATTGCTATTACTGACATTTTGAACCATTTTGGGTTGTTTTTTCCTACTTGTCTTAATACTGCTTTTCTTTAGGGGTTTTGTTGGTTTCTTTGTTTGTTTTTCTTCGCTTTGTCTACTTTAAATCAGGTAAATATATCTCAGGCTCTTCTCCCTGCTGGCAGGTTCATCGTTTGGTGGTAGTGAATGAAGCTGATAGCATTGTGGGTATCATCTCCCTTTCTGACATCCTACAAGCTCTGGTACTCACACCTGCAGGTATGGATCTGCCCTCGGAGCTTTGCCATGAGGCTCTGGTGGTGTGCACACCCTGCTGGCTTTCATTTATTTCACAGTGATAAATGTCTGATTTTCAGCTTTTGTAACTGATTATAGTTCTTAAATACACGAGTCATTTCAGGAAAAAGCTGACAGAATATTAATTATCAGTCTCCTGTTCACTGAGAGGGCATGCAGAAGCTTCATGAATGTCCCTGCTGTTCATGTATCTTTTTTCTAGAGAAAAAGAAGGTCTTGATTAATGTTTTAAGCAGATGTATAGACAACATCTACAACAGGGCACCTTCCCCACTTCCTGAGTTTCTGTACTCTGGCCAAGTGTGGTCACAGCTGTGTTTTCCACTAAGAAATCTCTTCTTGGAGCCTTGCTGTTGTCCAGCTATGCTTGGTTGGCACAACTTAAGTCAGAGATGGCGCCTCAGCCCACTAGAACTCTTCCAGTAAAAAACTCCCTTGTGATCAGGTTAAATCTCTAGTGATCAATCTAAACATGATCAGGTTCCTTTTAACAAGAGTATCCAGCAATAGGTTTATGTCTGCTGCTTTTATCTTGGTTGTGGGGGGTTGGTTTGGTTGGGTTTTGTTTGGTTTTGGTTTTCAGTTTTGCCCAAGTTCTTAACCTGCTCTGTGTTCTTAATTGTAAGTTCACTTTGACCACATAAATGACTTCAATGTCACAAGAACTAAAGCAAAGCCCTGTTTTGGCTCTGTGAGGAAGGCAAAATGTCATGATGATTACTACCATTTTGCCTCAAAAAAAAAAAAAATCAGACTAAACAAATAGAGCTGGATACATCCTTCAAAAAAGAAAGTCTAAATGTGAGCTTAACTGAAATCTCTTACCTGCCCTGATAGATAATTATGTAAAAGTGTTTTTCCTCTGTAGACTTAAAAAAAAAAAAAAAAAAGGTAATGTACCTTGTTTAAATAGTAATATTTCTGTTCTGAAGAGAAGTAATCGGTGATACTGCTGGCAGTATTGTGTCAGTACATCTGGTTCCTTTTAATAACCTGGAAGAGCAAGAGCAGAGCAAGGAACTCAGCTCTCTGTGGAAGCATGAATGAGAAATCAGCCCAGAGGTCTGGGTCAAATGGAATCCTTGCCTGGAGAAAGAAGAGGGAGATGTAAAGACAGGCAGCCGGACCTCTCCAGGCAGAGGAGGGAGTTTCATCCATGACTGGAGGGTAGAAGGATCCCAGGAGAGCAGAATTTAGTGCTAATGGGGCAAAGTTCAGACAGAAAAGATGCATTTGGCTGCTGACAAACCAAGAGCTTTGTTGTGCTGGAGTTACATGGACACCTACGTTGGAGCTCTGAGGAAAGTGCTCTGGAATTACTGCAAAGGGCAGTTCTTGCTCCCACTCTGGGGCAGCACCACGCTCTGAGATCCCTGAGCTGCTGTAACTCACTGAGCTAACAGGAAACTGAGCCAGCAAAAAAGCTGCAGTTTTGTCAGCCTGGCACACTGAACCTGCCCACAGAACAGTCTGGTACTGAGGACAGGGGTTAGAGCAACAGAGAGGGCAGGATTATGCCACTGGAAGAGATGAGGTGAGGGAAGGTGTTTTTGGGAAGCAGTTAAGCATTAGATTGCATTTCCACAGGCAACTTGCCCCATTTTAGACTAGAATTTGTCTCATGCAGGGAGGATGTCTGCGATGTAAATCTGATTTGTGGAGTATGAAGTGTGACTTAGCTCCTAAGAACACCAGATAAATCATGTGTCCAGTTCTCTTCACAGGCTGGAAAGGAAAATTTATTGACTGGCAGGAATTAAGACCAGCCTGTGTTTGGGAAAAAAATAGCAGCTGTGATGTGAAAACTGGATGTATTTAAAGAATCTTCCAGTGTTTGATTATACATTACAAGTAGCAACTCCAGGTTTCTGGAAAGAGATTCTTGTTCTGTAGAGTTGGATGCTGAATCCAAGCTCACCATAGGGTTCAGTCATTGCCCAGCATGTTTGAGTACCTGGAGAAGTGAGATGCTGCACAGTCCTGCTGGACAGGTCTCTCAGATCCCTGCTGAAAGCAAAATCTGCCTGTGAGCCAGGAAAAATGGGTCCATCAACACAGCGTAGTTAAACTAAATTCTTACATAGTTTGTGCTCAAGCAGGACTCGTCTTTTGGGGGCTATTATGATGATTAAGCTTGGCTCTAAGCTGAGGGACAGGTTTGGGCTGTGGGTTTTTAGTTGGGAGTTTTTAAACTAATTTTTTTCTGTGCTGGGGAGAATCTTCAAACGCACTTGGAGTAACTTCCCAGAAGGGTTACTTAGACTTAGCAATGAAGGTAAAGCAATGATGGTCCCGAGCCTCCCTCGCTCTGTCTCACGTTGGCATTTAGCAATCCTGCAGTTTATCCTTTATAGATGTTCTATTCAGTACTCTGATTCTGGTAATGTGATCAGGGAAAGCTGCAGCAGTTGGAATGAGCTTTTCCAGTTCTGTGTGCCCAAGGAAATGACAGCTGCTTTCCTCTTCTGTTCCCAGGTGCCAAACAAAAGGAGAACGAGAGCGAATGACTGCTGTGAATGTACACGTTTGTAGGAGAACTTGAACAGAGTTTCTGGGTCGTTTGTCTCAAGAGCAGTGACTGCAATCGAACAGAGCAGGATGGTTGAGAATGTGTTTTGGGACTTAGTGATGGATGATGAGTCTCTTCCCCCCAGTGATGTCGCAAAAAAAGCAGCATGACAAAAGCTTATGTTAAAATGTAGGCTCGTATTTCAAAATGTCTTCAAAACATTTGCTGGAAGACTTCACATGATGTCCTTCATTAAAATGCACTGTATTCTGAAACTTTTTCATTTTGTATTTGACAGAAGTCACTGGTCAGCAATGGATATATGTGACATAAGGCAAGTGTATGGCATATTCATATCATAGTGCCTTATGTCAAAATACAGCAATATGTCATCACTGTTGCCCATCACTGTCAAAGGAAGTGTTGTGCTAAACGAGACACTGTATTTGAATGTGAAAGTCTTTAAACCTAAAACCAAATCAGTTTCAGTTCTCATTAGATTTGTCATAAAAGCTGTAATTTGGGTATCGGTAGACTTCTTTAAAACTTCAATGACAGTTTTGTGTTCAATGTTGCATTCTGAACTGAAATGTAAAACAAGACTGATTTAAAAACAGCTTTATTTATTTTTACTTTCATGACAATTTTTTACACATCTTTGGTGGATAGCTAAAATTTCACCATATCCATTAATAAACTGTTGATTGTTATACAAACAAGTGGGAGATTTTTCTCATTATTTAAAACTTTGGAGTTGCAGAAGCTGTGGCCTGTTCACCACTCTGTGTTACTTGAGCTGAAGATTTCGGAAGCATGGATTGAAAGTGCTCTGTACTGTCATACACAGGCACCACGGAGGACATGAGGTGCCAGAGGACAATATTTTCACCTGTATTAAAGTGTAAAATGATGTTTGTACAACAAAAACCCGAAACTTTTTATTGTATATGATTTGTACAGAAGCGGAGGAGTGAGGAAAGCCGTGGGGTACTTGCTAATGTAAATGTACTGTAAAGTTTGAAGATGAGACTTTTATAATTGTAGATTCTTGTAGATGGAAGAAATTAAACCCTACAACATCAGTTTGGTTTTAGCAGTTCGTGCCAAGTTCTTTCGCATGTATGAATGTACGTGCATTGGGATTAGTGCAAACCAGGAATAGGAGCATTCTTATTTTTCTCTGAATTTAAAGGTGGCTTGTGCTAATGGAATACTGCAGGCAGGACTTCTGTACTGTGTTTCCAGCCTGAATACTGCACTGGAATAGTGCAGGAAAGGGATACATTATTTTTTCATGTATATACATGGAGGTAAAAGGTGAACAGTTTTCAGTTCGCTTATAAAATGTAAATATAGTAGTAATAATAGTAATGAAAAACTTTCTTCAGAACTTTTCCCGTTTCAACAAGCATTTAAATTTTGAACTAAATGTATGAAAACTTTCTTCTTACAGGTATCTTTCATGACTAAAAATATTCCTGTAGTATATGATGGAAACTGTTCACTTAGACTTTCTTCCACTTTCTTACCTTGTGAAAAACATTGTCAGGTCTTCTCCAGCACGTTTTCTGACTGGGCAAATATTGACTCTGTTCCCTGCAATTCCTGATGGTATTGAACTGGAGCAGCTGCTTTGTCCTAAGAGCAACAACGTGGTGCTGGTTGCTGCCATCAGAGCTGACACCAGCCCAGCTCTGATTATCCTCCTGTGGGAGATGGAGTGATTCAAACCAAAAATAGTGGCTCTCGTTCTTCATAGGGTGTGTGGAGGGGAGAATTTGTGGTAGGTAACTCTGATTAAGGGTAAGTGGGCAGCAGTGCTACCTGCAAATGCCACACAAACCACGTAGGTGCAGCTTTGTGAAAGGTAGGTTCTGCTCCAGCACGGGTACTGCAGCCTCCTCTGGGAGATGGGATGGCAGGGAGTTGCCCAAAAGCATCGTGAGATCTCTCTGTCACTTATCTGCATGAGCACATTCTTCACCCCTCTGGTCCAGGTATTTTTAAAGATAAGGGTTGAACCACTGGTAATTTTTTTATATCTATTTTGTAGCACAAATTCTTCTGTCCCTGTTCCATGCAGATGCTGTGGGCCTGCCTGCACGCTGCAGTGTGCAGAAAGCCAGAATGAATTTGCAGTTTTCAGAGAACCACGTACAGACTTCCCATTTTCACATTATTACAACTGCTGTTGACATGTTGTGGACACAGGACTAGCAAAATTATGGAGAACAGCCTCCTCAGTGGTACAAAACTCTGTTTAGAGAATTTCCACCCTTTCTTTCTGGGATTCAGCCCTGAACTCTGCATTTGTGAGTGGCAGAACCGCAGTGTGACCCCACCAGCACGAATAAACAGCAGTGCCATCAAAATGCACTCCGCTTGTGCTGGCACAAGTGCCAGTGCTGATGCAGTAAACAAAGCTAAAGAAATCGTGTCATTTTTAATAGAGATCAGTTTTCTACAGAGCTAGAAAAATGCTTGCTCCAGCATAAGGGAGGGACGGGAGTAAGTAAATGAGGGTAGAGAGAGGAGGGGTGACTCAGCAGCGCTGCCGCATGTTCCAGATTAAAGGGACAGTGTAACTAAAGCTTCAGTCTCGGGCTCTTCATGTAGCTCATTAGAGGCCTGAGCCATGAAAAAGAATTAAAAAAATATCGTTAGACTCCAGTTCTTGTGCATTCTCCCCTCTGGACAGGCAGCAAGCAGTACCTGTAGATCTGAGACCACAGCAACAGCTCCAGAAGCTCCTTTTCTTGCCACAGCCAGGACCATGCTGCAGATGGAGGTGTCAGTAAATGTCCCCTGTGACTCCTGAAAGCCTGTTCAGTAGTGCAGGTGAAGAAATGGGTTCTATTGTAACCAGCAGGACTGTAATAACACAATTGATGCCTTTGCTTTCCTGTGCATTTCCTCGCCCAGCAAGAGATGTCTGTGAAAGATAATTATTCTGAAGGGCTGCTTTGTCTTGGAAGGGCTTTTACCTACTCTGGATATTTTTAGCTGCTTAGGTGTAAGAAAATGTTTCTTAGTAGACTTCAGCTCTCAGTATTTTTCAGTACCTAGAGATGCTCTGAACTGAGGAAAAATCACTCTTTGCTGACATTGATGAAAAACATTTTCCTGTTTTATTTCTGGAATCCTTCAGCTAAAAGGTCTGAGATCAGACAGTATTTGCTGTTTGCTAGGAACTGAATTCCAATGGTTGTGTATCCGAGGTCTGTTCATCTTTTATTAAGGGATACTGTTGTGCTGGGAATATTGGAGTAACACAGAAAGAACAAGCCTTGATTTCCAAGGCCTGAGCTCTTGTCCTCATGGCAGACACGAGGAATCTAACTGAAGCAGTTCCAAGACTCCACGTGGAGAACACTCCTTGCCATTTTTACAGGGAGCATAGGGTAAATTGGAGTTTTTCAGTTTTGGTCCAACTAGAAGTGAAACTACACGTTTAATCCTGTCTCACAGCAGGCCCTGTAACTGCTCCCACTGAGCTCTCCAGGCAGCTTTAGGAGTCACCAGTTTACTTCTAAAGTTTCTGTGAACTTTCACTCATATTGAACACTTATTAAGAGTAATTTCCAGAGGAAAATGCCATTCCGAATAATTTAATGCTACCCTTGTACCCACATAATGCATTTATGCAACAAGAATGTTCTGCAGACACTGCTCTTTACTCTTCACTTCAGGTCTTAATTTAAATGTGGTTTTGAAAGTCACTTTCTTGGTACTCATTTGTTTTCTGGTGGTTGCAGTCAGACTTGTTCCCACTGAAGTGAATGGGCAGGAGGTGACCTGTACTCACACATCAAACTCATTCCTTTAGAAAAAACCCTATGGAACGTGTGTCCCTGCCAGCTGCACACCAGGACCTGTAGGGCATCAACCTGTGATGTCAGCAGCCCCTCTGAACTGAAACAGTCCCTTGATTTGCTTCTACTAACATTTTGCCAGCGTTTCTATCTGAATATTGCAAAATACAATCACTGTGAAAAGGCAGGAGGGAGCGGAAACAAGTGCAAGGCTGAACTGAACGTACTTTGTAACCTCTGCGGGCAGCAATGGCTGTGCTGTGCCTGTGGAAGCACGCCCAGTGCAAACACTGGACACACTTCAAAACACTCCTCGGCAAGGTCCCGCTTCGCTGAAGGACAGGGCAGGTAATTGTGCTGGTAATTGCTGCTACAGGAATCGAAGGTACAAGTCAGAGCTGTTCTGCGTTTGGGAGCTGAGTAGCCGGGTGTCTGTGGGTTTGCACGTACTGGATTAGCATAAAAATACCTGGCTGATGAGTTACCTTTACTACATGAAATCTATTGTGGTTTTTTTCTCCATCAGGGAAAAGTAGATACAGGCAACAAAAGAAAGTCATGCTCCGTTTTTCCAGCCTCCCTCAACATCCTGATCTCCCCACAGACACTCACTCCACTCCTGTTTGCAGTTTTCCCCTTTGGTATCTTGTCTTTCAGAACTACATCTGATGTGCTGCATTCCTTGACCATGTTGTTAGCTCATGTACAGTAACATTAATGTCATTTATCATCTGAACTGATCCCAAGGCTGCGTTTGATTTGAGGGAGTACCTGGCAGAGGGAGCCAGGGAAAAGGCCTGGAGCACAGCCAGGGCAGAGGCACACGGGGTACGTCACTTGTCCCACAGTTCTCTGAACTCCTTTGTAGCTCACAATTCGCAAACACTGTAGACACGAGGAGGCTGCAGCAGGACCAGGCAATGTACAGGCAGAGCCCTAATTCCTGATGCCACCGATGCCATGGAATGCTGCCCTGGGAAAATACAACCTGAGCATCACACCTGGATTGTTACAGGGGGAGAGCATTTCAGCAAAGAGGTACTTGGTGTGTGAGGCTGTTCAGCCCTAAACATATAAACAGCAAGAGTTCAGATAATGCACAATGCCTGCATTAGACATTCACGGCCACAAGTGTGCTGTCCCTCTGCTCAAAGCACTCCAGAAGTGTTTAGATTTCACCTGGACAGGAGAAATGCAACAACAGCCTTACCACAGTCCAGATCCTCTCATCCACTTGAGTAGCAGTGTCCCAGAGTGCTGCCAAAGGCCATCAGCAGAGTCACCCAGCCCTAGAGCATGGAAAAGCAACAAACTTCCCTGAAAGCTCTGCATTTGCCTGTATTCCGAGTGTCCCAGCCAAGACAAAATGAAGCACTTACGTGATCCTGCTGGAGTAAGGATTATTAGCCAATTCCTTCCAAAGAAACAGTGGAAGAATAGGAAGTTAAATGTTTTTCTTCAAAATAAACCCGTGCCCAGAAAGGAAGAGTTCTGTGTTCCTGCTGACAAGCATCCTAACGTGAGACAACTCCAATGCAATTTGAGGCAATAAAGCCAATAAAGGGGGGGGGGAACAGAAACCCTGCAGTAGTGAACCCCCCTGAACAAGCACAGAGTGAGCCAGTTAACAGAAACCAGATAAGTAAATAAATAAACGCAGGTCAAAAAAGTGAGTGGGATAAGAAAAAGAGTAAGGGAAAAGGCCTAACCAAAAGAAGTGGAGTGTCAAGGAGGGATCAAAACCAGAAACTCCCATAAATGAAAAAAATGCTGATGCTCACCGCTCTGAGCATGTGGAGGGGTATGGATATATATCCTGAAAATACAAATTATTTCACCAGAGTAAAAAGCCCAGTGCTAAAATATGACAGGCAAGTAATAAGAGCTGTAAGGAGATGGAAGTTGAAAGTGCAACTACCACAAACTTCAGCTATTTTTCCAAATCCACATATGTCATTGGAAGGTAATTCATATCTCAGGTCTCTCAGTCTTCTGGCTCAGTAAAAAGCCCAAATTTTGGACCGTGGCATGGTTCTGGACGGAGCGAATGTAAAGATGATGGCACAGCTCCAAGGGTTGGTCCTGCAGGATCATGGCTACTGCAATCCTCATGTCCTTCATAAACAATTATGTCTTTTACAAGACGCAGGACAAAGAGGAATATGGTGCTGGAGATCAGGCAGGGCTCTCCCTCTGCACCTCTTGGGGAAGCTTTGAACAGGATCCCTCTTCACAAAGGCTGGATTTCCACAGGCTGCTGCTTTTCTGCAGGCCCCCCAAATCCCACCAATCCCTACAGGGTGATGCTCGAGGGCTGTGATGAGGTGGGAATCTGTGCTGTGGGGAGTGGAAAAGAGAGGCTGGACACAGACAATGAGCATGCAGAGTTATATCACCACAGCCATCACTGAGAAAGTACAAAACCCCTGTGTTTTCCCATGAAATAACTATCTTTCCATCATGTACCTATTCACTGAAGGCTGTTATTCCTGCTGTTTCACAGGTTACCAGCACTTCTCCTGTAAAATCCCATAATCCAGAAGACGAAGGGTATAATTAGACTCTCCCAAAAAATGGAGGTATCTCCTAAAAGCCTGTCAGCTCCTCCAGGAGCGAATCACTTTTGTGTACAAATGGCTCTCTTTTGCTTTAGTTGCCCGCCCTCTCACCGGGTTAGATGAATATGTGGGAATGGATGGGTGAGATCAGGGAGAAGCCGATCCATCTCCCTTAACATCGCCCAGCTGTTAGGTTGGTTCGTTGTACCCTGCCATAATGGCATGTTAGGTATCAGTGTTCCCCAAAAAGGCAAGATGCACATTAAAAAAAAATTACTTCTAACTAACATTCATTTTTTCAAGAAAATGTGGAAAGGGTAGATATTAACCCAAAGTGTCCAAAATCAGTAGCAGAGGGGGGAAAGACGACTTTCCAGTTCTTCATGTCTTTCTCCCTTAAATTCTGCATCCATTAGGTGCTGCAGTCACCACCAGCACATGCAGCCCTCATTTCACACCGGAAAACTCCCCACCGCTTGGATCTCACAGTTAACCATTCCCAAGCTCCCAAACGCTTCGCCGCCTTCCCTTCCATGCAATTCCCAGCACTCCATGGACGCTGGGACCCGACGCTTTCTCCACAAATCATCTGCGCGCACGGGGCGCGCTGTGGAGAGGCACCGAGACAAATTCAAGCAAGCGCCACAGCCCGGCCGAGCGGCCCTTCCCGGCACGGGCCGGGACCCTGGAGCCTGCGGGGCTCCGGGACACGAGAGGGGCAGCGCCCGACCCCACTGCCCGGGGAGGAGCCCCTGGGACGGGGACGGGGACAGGGATGGGGACGGGGACAGGGATGGGGACGGGGATGGGCAAGGGGACGGGGACAGGGATGGAGACAGGGCCGGGATTGGGCTGGGGCTGGGGCTGGGGCCGGGGCCGGGGCCGGGACTGGGATGGGGATAGGGACGGAGAGAGGGACCAGGA